>OZ023221.1:1887200-2324700 GCA_964006125.1 Cryptus viduatorius
TACGGCCGGGAGAGAATCTGGAAATACGTATGGGATTGATTGCACGAGGACTCCCCCGTCCACTGAAGCGATGGGAAAAGGTCTGGGAAACCATCTAGCCGGGTCCCAAAACCCAGATAACTGCCCATAGTGCTTCCCAGATTCAATCCCAAATAAATCCCAGACTCTCGACCATCATTCTCCCAGAGTCAATCCCATACTAATTTTTTCTACGCGGGGAGTCAAACAAGAAGTGCGAGGTCGGTATCGGTGTCGATAAAAATAATTTGTGTCCCATCGTCCCTACGTACAGAAATGCGTCGTGACTTGATCCACACGTATTTATAACCCGTGGCCTTTACTTTTTCTTTTGTTCTTCGCAGTAAATTATATTTGTCTGCCGGAAGGAGCTCATTAACGTACATACTAGACACGCGCTAGCTGTCGAAAACCTCAGAGACAAGGATGTTGCGCTTAACTCGTTTTCTTTTAATGATGAAATCCCTAACACACATCGATTTAAGTGCAACGACTAACGATCGAAAAAGTGGCGCGGAAATGGATGCATCTGTTTGCTGAGAGCTCACAGAATTCGCTTTTTTCGTCATTACACGTACACCGAGGATATCCGACTTTACATCAGCGACGCCTAGAGAAGTGAAAACTTTTGTAGCAATGGTTAAAGGCTCGTCGGCAATGTCGCTCGGAATGACACCAATGACTAACTCAGTTGAGTTAGGCAGCGTTTGAGGAGGAGTTCTATCTGTTTTGAGCTCTTCTATTTCTCTTCTAAGACCGGCATTTTGTTCAGACAATTGTCGCAAAAGATCATCGTGTTCATTGACTCTTTTAATAAGACTCGGCAATCCACTGACTTTTCTTGCAATATCTCGATTCGTTTCTAGCTGCTCCGCGACATATCTATCCATCTTCGCGTCTGACTTATCCAGTCTAGCAATAATATCCTGCAAAAGACTCGCAACAGTCGACGATTCTGCGCTGGACTGAGAACTTGAATTAGAATCAACTGGGCCCGATGCCATGTTGTCTTTACCAGTCGACGACTCCGATAAAAGATAATCAAATTGTTTTGTGCAGCCCGCGCTTGCCGATTTAATTTTAATATGCGACTTGCAGCAACCCGGATGGAATGAATTGAAACACGTGGTGCACGATAAAGTTTCGCCGGCAATGTTTTTTGTACATTTAAAGCACCTCGAGAAAGGCATGCAGACTGATAGTCAAATGCGTTGTATGAAATGTAGTAGACCTCCTTTATCGGCAGAAATATGTGCTGTTAGTCCCACCGCTGAATGATGCCGAAGGATGTCACCGGCGTTGAGTGGCGCTGGGTGAAGATGCAGCCAGAGAAGCAGAACACGCATACGTCGACAGCGGATAGTGTCAGAAGTAACCGTAAGCGTGGAACGGTGCTAATTATAGCATAGAGAGATGAGGACGGGTGCCCATGCGCATGCGTCTCTAAAAGCGATGAGTGATTGGGGCTTTTCAAGGCCGAATCTTCGTGCATGCGCGGAGAAGCAAAAGCTGACAGCCAGGCCGAACCAAACGAACGAGGTTTGAATTTGGAAGTTGCTTTCCCTCCCGAATTAAGCAAGAAAAACGCAATAGAAAAGATAGTGTTATCAATTCAGGCGAAAAGGCAGCTGTTAGCTTGCGAAATCCTGCAACAAAACAGCCCGAAGGTAAATTGTGACAGTAAAAAGTCTCTCGAGCAGAGGAGCGAAGGAACAAGCGAGAGATTGATTGATTGATTGATAGGTATTTATTATGCCCCTAGTTACACTGGGGGGCAAGGTTTTACAAAGTATAGAAATTACAGGTAGTTGTGGAAAATTGAGTATATTTTAGCAAAAAGTAAATTCATAGCAGTTGAAAGGCTTAACAAATTGGCCAGCATAATAACAGAAAATAAAAATTTGTATATAATGTAAAGAAAATAGCAACCATAAGCCTAGTGTACAGAATAAAGCATTAAAATCAAAATAAAAATTTAGTGAGAATAGAAATAACACGTTACTCGTAATATTAATGAGAATGTAACTAAACTAAATTAGTGCAGCAATTGGCTCAAATACACCTAATTAGCTGCTATTATACCTAAATTAACTGCCAACTACCAATTACCCGAGCCTACCCGCGGTCTCCGACAGAAAGAGGTAGTCAAACAGGCGCGTTTTAAAAATCGGTAGAGAAGGGGAGCAGATGACATCCCGCGGAAGAGAATGCCATAGGTAAATTGCGGATAAATGAAAGCCGTTCCGGTGAGAGGTGTCTGCACGCTTCGTGTTGGTCGAGCACCCACGGAAGTACGCCTAACGAAAAGGTCATTGATAAACTCTGGCGAATTAAGATTAATATCTTTGTACGTTTGAATCCCCGCGTAGAAAAAATTAGTATGGGATTGACTCTGGGAGGACGATGGGCGAGAGGCTGGGGTTTGTTTGGGATTGAATCTGGGAAGCACTATGGGCAGTTATCTGGGTTTTGGGACCCGGCTGGATGGTTTCCCAGACCTTTTCCCATAGCTTCAGTGGACGGGGGAAATCCTCGTGCAATCAATCCCATACGCTTTTCCAGATTCTCTCCCAGCCGTCGCATACGAACGGGGATCCTCGTGCAATCAATCCCATATGCTTTTCCAGATTCTCTCCCAGCCGTCGCGTACGACCGGGGGAATCCTTGCGCGATCAATCCCATACATAGAATCCCATGTTATGTGTAAGTGAAAGAAGATGAAAAAATAGATTTTGTCAAATGGAAGAAAAAAATAAAAAACGAAAAAATATGCCTAAAAGCAATTTTTTTCGACGGATATGAGTTCCCCGAGCAAAGTTAAATGCTGCTGTACGTAATCGGCGTTTGAAATTCGATGTAAGTCCCAAAAATATTGTAAAGTATTGGATGAGGTTAACATAGATCTTTTAATTTATTTATCCAAGCTTTTCCCAGTACATCACATTATTTTTGGGGCCTTAAATGAAATTTAACCGCCGATTATGTACTACAGCGCTTAACTTTGCACGGCGAAATCATATTCGTTGAAAAAAATTAGATTTGAGCATATTTCTTCGTTTTTCATTTTTTCCTTCCATTTGACAAAATCTATTTTTCCTTCTTCTTTCATTTACACATAATATGGGATTCTATGTATGGGATTGATCGCGCGAGAATCCCCCCGGTCGTACGGTACGGTCGGGAGAGAATCTGGAAAAACGTATGGGATTGATTGCACGAGGACTCCCCCCGTCCACTGAAGCTATGGGAAAAGGTCTGGGAAACCATCTAGCCGGGTCCCAAAACCCAGATGACTGCCCATAGTGCTTCCCAGATTCAATCCCAAATAAATCCCAGACTCTCGACCATCGTTCTCCCAGAGTCAATCCCATACTAATTTTTTCTACGCGGGTCGCTAGCAAGTAGTAACGCCGATTCATGTCCGAAAGCCATCCCAGTCGGTGACGATACTGCGTTACATGCTCATCACGGCGGAGATTGAAAATGAACCGTATGCAACAGTTCACTAGAGGCTGGAGTTTGGTATTCAGTTCATCGGTTACGTCGTGATAGACAAGGCAACAGTAGTCTACATAGGGGAAAAATAAGAGTAGTGACGAGTTTAATACTCAACTCAGTCGATAGCGCGTTTCGGTGGTACTTAAGCTTGTGTAGAGAGGTGTGGACTTTCTGTGAAATATGCGCGACGTGCTTATTCCACGAGAGAGTAGCACTGAAGTGCACACCTAAATTACACGCTTCACTGACAATAGGGGTAGGAACTTCATTGAGAGTGATTGGGGGTAGAGTGCCAAGATCGAGTTCACGAACATACGCGATGCTACCAAAAATGAGGATTTTGGACTTTGCTAAATTGAGAGTGAGTCCATTCGATGACGCGAAGTCAGCAACTACTCCAATGTCATGCCTCATCTTTATCAATGCAGTATTTAATTTCGAGAAGCAGAATTGAGAATAGATCTGAGTATCGTCAGCAAATATCATATGATCTGAGTATCGTAGGTCTTTCGCTATATCATTTATGAACAGAGAAAAAAGCCAACGACCAAAGACTGAGCCTTGCGGCACTCCTTCTGTGGTGAGCAACCAGCGAGAGTAAATTCCCGACTCACCAATCACTGCTTGAGAGCGACCAATGAGATAAGAGAAAACCCATCCCAGTGCGGATTCAGAAAAGCCAAGCAATTTCAGTTTGTGTAATAGATGGAGATGCGATACCGTGCCAAACGCTTTGCTGAAGCCGAATAAGATAAGGATGGTAAACTTCCGATCATCAATACTTCGTTTAATGTCGTTGGCGATTTTTAATAATGCTGCTTGAGTATTGTGAGCAGCACGAAAACCAGCTTGGCGACCATCAAATAGCGAATTGGATTCAACGAACGAGGTTATTTCAGCATGAATAACTTTTTCGAAAAGCTTTGAAAGTTCGCATAAGTTTGCAATCGGTCTAGTGTCGGATGGAGTACGAGGAGTTTTAATTTTCGAGAGCGAACGAATAAAAGCTCGTTTCCAAGCTTTTGGAAAGACGGACCGTTGTATGCAATAATGGAAAAGGGTAGCAAGCGTTTGTGCAATAGCTGGTAGAGCATTATAAATTCCAAAGGGTGTTAGACCATCTGGGCCAGGGGAGAGAGAAAGGAATGATTGTTCCTTGCTGAAGTGCATGATATCGTTCGATCGGATCGGTTGGAAGGAGAAGGACGGGTTCACAGTCATAGTGAGCATTCGGGTTCGTAGTGAGCATTCAGTTCATCTGCCGAGAAGAAGTGCAACGGAGGGGCATGACTGATCTTAACTAATCCTAAGTTACCCAGCTCGCGCCAGAGTTGATTCGGGTCATTGATGGAGTTAAGACGATTTAGTTGGAACAGTTCACGAGGTTGACGTAGATCGGTAGTAAGTTGATTTCGAAAGTGAAGAACAATAGCGTATGCGAGTAGAGAGCCGGATAATATCTCCCGAAACTGCTCCTAACGTCGAAGTTGACTAGAAAGAAACGGTGGGAAAAAGTGAGCTCGGAATGGAATTTACACTTTTCTCAAACTCACAATATAATTTAATAATAAATAAAACGGAATAAAAATGTTGATGGTTACACAGTTTAAACAATATTAAAAAATGACTATGGATCGGTTGTGATATATCTTTCGAATCAGGGTTCAAGACGATTTCTTGTCCGTGTCGAAACTTAAAAACGATCGTGTTTGAGCAGCGAGTTGTTGCTGCTGCGCTTGTTGAGTTAATACTGTCTTTTGGAAAATATGTTTTTCACGAGGTAAAAAAAATGGGGGTGTTTTAGACATTCGGAGCGATATTTCAAGACTCGAGCAATTGGTTAATTGAGACAAACAAGAAGGGATGTTATGCGAGTTGACGAATGAAGTGGTAGTCTGCGTGGGGGCGCATCGCCCGCCGACATTCTGCGTTTTTGGCAGGTAAAAAAGGCTTAGCGCTTGACGCTGACCCTTGCGCGCTGACGCACGGCACTAGCAATACGCGGGCTCATAAAATACTCGCCAATTACCCTTTCCGGATTTTTCTCGAACTTAAGGGATTTTTTCGTCTTTATTAGAAGGAAGTTAGCTGTATCGCAGATATTTTTTACGACTTCGCTCGCAAATGCCTAAGACACCAAATGTTCTCGAGGATTCGTTAATCCTCTCGTAGGAAAAGGTTGTTTCTTTACTCATTACATATAGACTTATACCAGAAGTATATAGGGAATTAATTTAGCCTGCGTTCTATAATGCTAGGCACTAAGCATCCTCCCCCCATTGAGAGATTGTAATCAATTGATCAACGATAATCATAAGATAAAATGAATTATTACAAAGATGCTTTTCTGGTTAATGTTCTATATTGTCCTTCACTGTTTTGTCACTTTCACTTAGTAACGGTACGAGCTTACGAATGTTTCTATCGAATTCACCCGTTGCAGTTTTGACCTTGACTGCTCGAATTACACCATCACTTCCTGGATACACCTTGATCACTCGACCCAGAGCCCATTGCCTGAGTGGTAGGTTGTCTTCTCGGAGGATCACCACCGTGCCCTCCTGGATGTTGTGATGTCCACTGGTCCATTTGTTTCTGAGGCTTTGTTCGTTGAGGTACTCTTTGTGCCATCTTCTCCAGAATTCTTGCTGTTTTTTCTGAATCAGTTCCCAATTAGACAGTCGATTGGAAGGCGTTGACACGAAGTTGGTCCCTGGTAAACTCATTAAAAAATCGCCAACAAGAAAATGCCCAGGGGTCAGAACAATTAGATCATTGGGATCAGTGGATATGGGAGTGAAAGGACGGGAGTTTAAAATTGCCTCGATCTCGATTACTAGTGTGTTGAATTCTTCGAACGTGATTGAGTCATCACAGATTCTTCTAAGGTGATGCTTAAATGATTTTACCCCAGCTTCCCATAATCCCCCAAAGTGAGTAGAGAGCGGTGGTATGAAATGCCACGTGATTCCTTGCGTTGCGAGATGTCGTTGAACACTTTCATGGTGTTCCTTTGACTGGTGTTCCGTTGACTTTGATAAAATTGCTGCCATTATCCGAGTAAATGTTTCTCGGTTTTCCTCTTCTCGCGATGAATCGCTTTAGGGTTGCGATAAACCTTTCTGTGGTCAGGTCCGTGACGATTTCCAAATGTACCGCCTTGACGGCCAAGCAGACGAAGACCGACACCCAGACCTTTAAACGATTTCTATTGCGGTGTTTCTTTTCTTTCACGAAGAATGGGCCGCCATAATCGATGCCATCATTATAGAACGGTCGAGATTCGGTGACTCTATTTTTCGGCAAATTTCCCGTTACGTATTCGCTGACTGGTGGATTCGCTCTGATGCAAGTGGTGCAGCTCCTGATGATTTTTCTCACTTGCTGTCTGCCATCAATCAACCAGTACCTTCTTCTGAGAGCATATAGCGTAGTCTGTGCTTCAGCGTGGTAGTTGGTGAGATGCTCGTTGTGTATGAGTAGCGTTGATACGTGATGTCCTTTCGGAAGTAATAATGGGTGTTTTTGTGTAAATGGCAGATACGCGTTTCTGAGTCGTCCGCCGACGGGGAGTAATGCGTTTTCGTCGATGAAAGAATCGAGAGCCTTGAATTTATGATTTTTGGGTAATCCCAGGCCTCTTTGCACTTCCTTTATTTGTTCGGAGAATGCAGACCTTTGCACGACCTTAATGATCGTATCGTTCGCGAGGTCCAATTCATGCGCCGAGAGTGGTCTGCTAAATTTGTTGTTTAATTTGAACCGCAATCCGTACGCGACGATTCTTCTCAATTTCCCGATCGACGAATATTTTTGAAAGAACGATGGATCAGGGCCCTCGACTTCTGCCGTGGCGAGGATTGAACATTGCGTCTTGCGCAATTCCGGAACTTCCGCTGGGATTGTCAGGTTGCTTGCAGTTCGATTTTTGTAAGAATTCGCTCGGGAGTAATCCTCGCGATATGTGATCTGCAGGATTATCTCCGGAGCGGACATGTCGCCATTCCGATTCGACGGTTTTTACTTGAATACTAGCTACCCGGTTTGCGACGAAAACCAATAGTTTATGTGGAGGAGTCTTTATCCAGTGGAGTGCTATCATCGAGTCCGACCTGAGGATTGTTTGATCGATGGTACTATTAATAGCCTTTTTGGTCGCCACGTATAAATCGGACAATAGTAGCGCAGAGCATAGCTCTAGACGAGGAAGCGTCACTGACTTAATCGGTGCGACACAATATTTCGCGCATAATAGTCGTGTTTGCGTATTGCCGTCGGTGTCGCTGGACCGCAAGTAAATGCAGGCTCCATATCCCTTTTCGCTGGCATCGCAGAATCCGTGTAGTTGAATCTCCGTAGATCTTCGTATTATCACTCGTCGGTCGAATGACACGTTGTTCAGATCGGTCAATTGAGCCCCATACGTTCTCCATTCGGTGAGAACGTTCAAGGGGATTGCGTCATCCCATCCTATTTTTTCCAGCCAAAGTTTGTGGAGGATCATTCTGCCCTTCACGACCACTGAACCAAGGAATCCGAGTGGGTCGAATTTTTTTGCGACTTCCGACAGCATGATTCGCTTGGTGACCTTCGGCAGTTGGCTGATCGGCTTTAAGGTGTACACTATCGTATCCTTCGCTGAATCCCAGTGTAGGCCTAACGTTTTTTATTTTAGAGTCGTTCGGAGTGTTCAATTGTAAAGGCGGGGGTTGATTTCGCGGGTCCTTGGGGCTCACAACGCTTGGGTCACAGTCCTCGAGCGCCTGAAAACGTGACGACAGGACGAAGCCCAAGCGCTCCCATTGCCCTGCGCGTCAACTTGGGCTTCCGATGCGATATAAACATAGCCTCTCGGAAGTCAAGTCGTGAACAATGACCTTCTCGTGGTCCCCGCTGTGACTCCCACTCCGAAGTTAATTCGGGGTGAGACGACGAACTTGTTCATGACGGTTTCGTCACGGGTGTGTGGTTAGTGGGGACGTAAAAGTGTCGTTCTTGCGTTTTCTCGCGGGGTGGGGTTATCCGGTGAGTAATCGGCCTGACACCAGGTGCTGATAATCAATTGCGATAGTACTGACATTTCGGATGCACTTTCGGGTCACAGTGCAAATGACGAACTCTGAAGACGCAGCCGATACTCGTATCCCCGGAAACACCTCATTCCTTCGGTTGACGTGGCTCGACGCGTGCCACTATCCCACACACCCTCGAAGCTTGTCCACAGCAGCTTCGGGTGCCAGGGACGTGATGCATGGAACGCCTTTACATGCATCACACCTTTTTCCTTCTTCCTTTCCCTCCTCCCTTTCCCCCCAGCGGCCCTCCCGTCGACTTCTCTCATCCTACGGGGTGGGAAAAGGCGACGATGGGCTGCTTTATTAACCCCATCCGGGCCCTGCGTTATCGAAGCCTTCGGGTTTCGGTGACGACGGAACCGGGGGATTCTAATCTTTATTGTGTTACGTCCAGCGTAACGCATAGTTTATTTCCTGTTTTACCTTCAATAGTAGTTGAGCCTAAACCTTCTTTGTGAAAGTAAAAAGGGGAATCTGATCTAAAAATTCTTCATTTAACAATATCTATTTTACCTACTGCTTAATCAGTGTCAAGGTAGCCTAGAGTCTTTCCAAAATCGGTGTCCCACCTTAGCGAGTCGATACCGATGGAACAGGGTAAAACAGATCCGGGCCTCACAGGCGGAGGTCGAGAAAGGCGGTCTCTGACCCCTCTCCTGAGCGCTCCCCTGGAGAGCCAAAAAGGAATTAAAAGAAACGCGGCCCGCTGACAGTTACCATTGGGACCTACTAGTATCGATATCGACTACCTCCCCGTAGATCAGTAAATCTATTTTACCATGGCTCGAAACCATTCAGGGAGGAATTTACAGACAGTCGATTAAAACCGTCGGGTTTAGATACATAGAATCGGGTCGACAAGTTATCCTCGTTAAGGGAAAACGCTTCAAACAGTGTTTTAGTTGAACCGAACTCCACAAGTTAAAACAAAGGAGACGGGGCTCATGACCTTGATTTTAGCAGGAAGAAGGAAATATCTTCTATTAAATCTTAATTAATTAATCCTTAAATAATTAGTAAACCACGGATTCCTCTCATTATAACACATCGGAAAGCAATAGAGGTCAGACTTCTGAAGAAAATAATAAAGTAATAATCAATAGAAAAACGAAACTGAGAATATAGTCAATTTAAAAAGAAATAATAATAGACAATTCACCCCCAGGAATTGCTCTCTTGAACGCCTGTGTTTATCCTTATGGTATTAATTAAGTATGTAGTAGTAATTACACGGAGAATGATACCATTATAAAAACGAAAAGGGATTTTCACCTTCTGAAAATTATACAACGTTGGCATTCGACAGTTCAGGTACAAAACCGCCGAGTAACGAAAAAGAGTTCTCTCGCAACAGGCAGAAAACTTGTTCATAAACTCTCCGACTGTAAAGAAATTACTACACGTACAATATTAATTTAGTTCGTCCTTCGAGAAATTCTTAACCATGGACAACTTGTACGCCATTTGTTTAAACAAATGACTGAAGGAGTTAACGGTAAAGCATTTGCCGAGGAAAGTCTTTTCCATGGCACGCCCCTGGACGAAATAACATGGAAAAGATTTATTGCTTTATCAGTAATATAGAATTATACTTTTGCATTATTATCCAGACAGACGAGTACAAACTAATCAAGTACTAAATAATTCGTTCACGATAATAGGTTATGGTTTATATCAATGATATTCATTATTATATTTCATTATTATATTCATTTCTGTTAGGAATAAGCGAGTCCTGGTTATAAGAGTCTTACGAGAAACTACGAATTTTATAATTCACGTAATACGTATAAAATTCCGAAGACATACACAGAGAAAAAGGATTTGTTGTGATAACTAGAATTTAGTTATGGTAACGAAATTCTAGTTATCACAACAAATCTTTTTTCTCTGTGTAGAAGAGCGTATTTTCGCTGTTCAATACCGGTTTTTATTTGTCTAGACAGTTGACGAAATTCTATAGTCCGATTGGAACTCGTGCGACCTTTTTACATATAAAGTATTTAGCCATAAAAGGCTGCATACCAACAAAAATCTTTCTGGTAATGACTTCCCGGAAAACGGAAACGAGAAAAGGAGGGGATTGATGCCTACGTGATCTCGTCTGCGCCCTTTTACTTTTCGATACCCCACCCCGTCATCCACGGCGCGGGGCCCGATAAACGCATTGCGCCTAAAAGAAGGACTTAAGATCATGGACCAATCAGGGATGAGACCGGTAGCATCACCTCATCTTCTCGTTACTGTACCAGAATTTTATACCGAATAGATATACAAAAAGACACTCGCATAGCAACATCCCCTCTACTTGTCACCAAGGAAAATGGTATAAAAACCCCCGAAATTGTACGCTCAGGAGCACATCTTACCTAGTTATTATCGGGGGATATTCCTTCAGTTTTGTTGAGCACATCTTACCTAGTTATTATCGGGGGATATTCCTTCAGTTTTGTTAAGCACACTTTCTTCAGTTTTTTTGAGCACACCTCTTTCAGTTTTATAAGCACACTTTACCCAGTTATTAGAGGAGGTTATTCTTTCAGTTTTGTTCAAGCATATTCCTTCAGTTTTGTTCAGCATATTCTTTCATTTATTTGTTCAAGATACCACAGTAGTACCGCTCAAATCAGTTATCCATTGTTTCGAAATTCAGTTTTAACCCGATTGTCTTTCAGATTTTCGAGTTGTCAGTATTAAATCCAGGACTCAGAGAAACGGAATTAATTCTTCAGTCTATAATTTGACATTGTATTTCGCGAGTTTTAGGAATTCCAACCATATAGACATTTGGTCTCCATTGTTTTTTTTTGTTCAATATTATCACCTGTATTACTCATATTTTTTTTGTGACATTAAAAAGTATTAACTCTACCTGCATTTCCGTGAAACACATCAATTTTTTTTTCTTTAAATTCATTTTTGAATTAAACCAACGTGAAGAAAGTTCTGTATCCACGAACACCAGGAAAGCACCGTTTATTACCGTAAGTACCTGTTTATTTATTTATCAACAGTGCATTATTTCATTTTGTTCTTGCAACCCAGTGATTTGAAGTGACCACCAAAATCTCGTTTAACCGTGTCGCGTGCTCCGACACCTGGTCAGAAAACGGCAGGTAGCTGCCGTCTCACCGAAGATTTCCTCTCTATCTCTCTCTTTGCCTGAGAGACGCCAAACCCTCTACTAATTAGTTTACACCCTACGACACGCATTTAACAAGCACTCTTAAGGGCTCCATCCCAAGCAATTTTCCGCAAGGTTAGGCTTTAAAAAGGAGCAATCGTTGTCCTCCTTATCGACACCAGGTGTGGTAAAGGTAGGTTTAACACCCACTTGACCAGCGCGTGCGATTATAACGGAGACAACTGTTATATTTCAAACTAGTAAAGAAACAACGCTAGTTTGGACGTAACAATTGTATGTGGTTTATTTGTTTTGAAATCAATCGATTTCGTACAAAGGAGTTTCACTCAGGCGTAATGCATATTTCCTTATTGACTATTTCTTACAATTTTTCTTATGCGATTATAATGTCTTACACGGTTGTAGAATAGCAACTTGCGGGATTCTCTTAGCGTTCAGGTTACGTTACAGGCGATGGCCGCGCTTGGCCACGGCTCGTTTAACAAAGTTATATGCCTTCTTGGCCTCATTTATCTCAGTTATTGATAGCATTTGTAGCCAGACGTCGCGGAGAGCCTCGGGATCAGAGATTCCCCAGAACTCCTCGTTTCTAATCGCATTCAGGCTTGGGCATACGACGAGAAAGTGGTATAGACTGTCAAACTCGCTGCCGTCGCAATGTTGACAAGGTTCTAGCGGTTCCAATTTGCATTTTACGTTATCCACTGCGAGATTACAATTATAGATTCCGGATACACGCATGTGAGCAATGAGACGCTTGAGTTTAAGGGGAGCTCTGAACCTGAGATAAGGCTGCGCACCTTCGGTTACATGCAGGTGAGGGAGGAGCTGCAAAGACTGAGAGCTAGCCAGACGCTCATGGTCCTCTCTCATCCGCTCTGCATCGTAACAGTTTAATAGAATAGGCGCATTATTTTTTACAAAGTTGAGAGACAGCTCATTGACCGGTGTGTCCACCCCGCAGTCGCCTACAACACTCCGAAATTGCGCCCACCAATTTAGCTTTACCGGGCTGTTACCGGTCGCCGCGAGCATAGTGAGTTTATCCAGACATTGCTTAGGGTATCTATCATGACCCATTCGTGTGATCTTCTCAATCCAACCTATAGTTAGACTGAGTATGGTGCTGGCAAGGCGTTTTCTGCCGCATTCTAGGCGATCTGCATAGTTCGGAGTGCAGGCAGGGAGCCGCAGATATCTTTTAAAGAACGCGAGCTGTATTTTTTCAACCTGGACCATATATCTCAGGCCCCATACCTGCACACCGTGTGTAATCGTACTTGCAACTAAGCTATCAAAAAGGGTAGACACAGTTGACCATGCGTCTGCTTTTACCGCCGATAACACTTTCAAGGTTGCTCCGACCGCTGTGTGGGCAGCATGGATAACTCTATCGCACTGTGCCGCAAACACACCTGACTGAGAAAATAGTACGCCGAGATACATATAATCATTGACGACTTCAATAAAGTCGTCCCCGAAACAGAAACGCGGCCAGCGCGCAATTGTAGCTTTTTGATGACTCTTCTGAAAAATTACTATTTTTGTTTTTGCGACATTGACTTTGAGAGAGTTATCCGTACAGTAATCGTTCAGGGCCTTAAGTTTCCTGTTAAGTTCAGTCGGGGTGTCAGCGAGAAGTGTGAGATCGTCAGCATACGCAAGGAGTGTGATTTCCAAACCTGCATTAACCGATAAGCCTCTGCATCCATTCAGTGCTAAGTAATCTTCCAGATCGGAAATGAAAAGTGAAAACAAAAGGGGGCTCAAAATTTCTCCCTGCAAGACACCCTGCGAGATATCGACAAAGTCCGAGTTACCGGCTTGCGTTCGCACCGCCACCAAAGAGCGATCGTATAAGTTTTTTAAGATTCGAACCATCTTACCGCTGACACCGAGACTAAAGAGTTTTAGCCACAACTTTTCGTGATTTATCGAATCAAAGGCTCGAGAAAAATCGACAAATAGCGCAAATAATCTGCCTTTCGGCTTCGCCAAATGGATTTGGATTTAGGAGTTTAAAACAAAAATATTGTCCAAGCAACCCCTTCCTTTTCGAAAACCTGATTGAAATTCTGGAATTAAGTGACATTTCTCCGCCCATTGGGTAAGACGCTGCGCTAGAATAGATGTAAATATTTTCACTATACAATTTATTAATGCGATAGGACGGTAGTTCGCCGGGCATGTCGTATCTCCTTTTTTAAAGATCATAAAAAATATTTTTTTTTTTTTTTAAACATTTTTAAAACATTATAAAAAATATTTTTTTTTAAAAAACATTTTTTTTTTTCTAATCTTTATTTCTTCTTTAAGTTTCAGGTACTGAGCGGTCCTTCTGTCGGCTTCTCCCGCCCTACGGGGTTGGAAAAGACGACGAGGACTGCTTTATCAACCTCATCCGGGCCCTGCGTCACCAAAGTCTCCGGACTTCGGTGGCGACGGAACCGGGAGGTCTACTAATCCCCCTTTTTTTTTTTTTTTTTTTTTTTCTTTTCAGGTTCCCCACTAATCCTTTTATTTTTATAAGTTTCAGGTTTTCTACTAATTTTTATTTTACTAAGTTTCAGATGAACCCTCTGACGCGATTCATGGTTCCCCTAGGCCAAGCTTGACTTACGTGGTGAGGGCCTCATGGCAGGAGGGGTAGGTCCTGTCTCGAGCGTAGCGGTTAGGACGGTTGGCGGCCTCCGAAGCCGTATTTAATTCGCCCGGGCGAGATATGGCGGCTCTGTCTCGTTGTGTGGTTTTTACTTCCGACCTTACTCGTGGGATCAATTATGGTGCTTATTAACAAACTGTGTGAATGTGTCAGAATGATTGTGAGGGGCAGTGCCCGTCTGGCCGGGCTTAGGCAACCAGGCGTGGCACCAAGCGAGCAGGGAGTTGCTGACATCGTCGCGAGGCCGCGCACCCGATCCGCGGCGAGGACGTTGGTGGCTTCTCAGCCTGAGCCTCTTCTTTCGGCACCACACTCTCATTTGCCCACGGGTAGCGCTGGCTGTTCGAGCTTCAGATGTCAGCGTAGTGTTCTCGGTCTTCGTGCCGTCAATGTTGTGTTGGATAAGTGCGATAGGGTTTCCGAGTCCTCGGGACTCCTGAACGCGGTAGAGTCACGTAGATTCGCGAGTTGTGGACCCCGCGAGGTCCGTAGAGTCACCGATAGACGCGACGCGATAATAGAGACAACTCAGGATAGCTCCGCGAACGCGACCCCCCCCAATAAACACCCCTGTCCCTTTTGCCCCCAACGACATTATCCTCCCCTTCAGTACCACGGGAATTAGGATACTGCAGCTGAACATGAGGCGTTCAGAGGCAGTAACGGGTGAGGTGCGTTCCCTCATTCGTCAAAAGCGACTGGACATCCTGCTGTTGCAGGAACCATATGTCCAGAAGCCGGACGAGAGGCACACCTTCTTCGGTCTCGGATCGTCAGTACAGGTTGCAGCTGTACGCCGGGGTACACCCTGGGCTTCCGTAGCAGTCTGCAATCCGACCTTCAAAATGGTCTTCATCTCGCAGCACAGCACGGCGCACTGTGTTTGTGCGGAAGTGCTGGCGCCCGGCTTCTCGTTCTACGTCGTCTCTCACTACTTTCAGTTCAGAGACGATATCGAGGAGCACCTCAGACACCTCGGGATGGTGCTTCATGCGCTGAGGGGGAAGAGAGTTTTCATTTCGTTAGATGCCAACGCTAGGTCGTCCCTTTGGGGACGTCAGGAGACAAACGAGCAAGGAGCTCGTCTCGAGCTCGTCTCATCCAGGATTTCGGCCTGGAAATCTTCAACGACGCTGAGCAACAGCCGACGTTCTGGACCCCAAGAGGTGAATCGTGGATCGATGTCACCCTGGGAACTCCATCCATATCCTGCTTCATCACGGAATGGAATGTTCGTCCGAGCTGGTCAACCAGCGATCATAGGGCGATTGACATCAGGCTGCAAGTACCAAAGGCCGCAGTTGGAAATCGGGGATGCGGTCTCGAACGGTTCAACACTCGTCGTGCCGATTGGGATCGTTTCGCTGAAATCGTGACGGCTCTTTCACGGGCTAGGTTGGAGGGACTTGCACTTGATTCAGCGCAAGATGTCGAAATTATGGCTACGACTCTCACGGGCGTCCTTACGGAAGCCTGCACCGAGTCTATGCCACGAAAAGTCCGTTTTAGAAAGTCCAACCCGTGGTGGACGGCCCAACTTACAAACATGAAGAAGAACGTGTACCGGCTCATGCGTGCATACCAGCGGGAAAGAGCGCAGCCCGAACGCCTCGTTAAACTGCAAGAGTACCGCACTTCTTTGCGAAAGTACAGCCGTGAGGTGAAGAAGGCAAAGCGCGACAGCTGGAGGAAATTCGTCACGTCGTACGGGAATTCGGAGCCCTGGGGCTTCGTCTATAAGCACCAGGCGGACAAACTCCGAATTGAGAAAGTGCTAAGCACGATCCGGCTTGACGGAAGTTCCACAATGGATATGCGAGAAACCGCCAGCGGCCTTCTGGACACGCATGTCCCTGATGACCGGGAGGAGGACGATACCCCGTGGCACAGACGGTAGCGCGAAAAAGCGCAGACGCCGCCTGACACGGAAGACGCCGAAGTATTCACCGAATTCGAGGTGAAAAAGGCGTGTAGGACCTTTAAAAATGGCAAGGCTCCAGGGCCCGACTTCATCGAAGTCGAAGTTCTGAAAAGGGCAGTAATATCCATCCCCGGTCAGCTGGTTCGTCTCTTCAACGGGTGCCTTCAGTGGGGCGTCTTTCCCTCTGCTTGGAAGGAGGGTAACCTTCGTGTTCTCCTGAAGGGCGAGAATAAGGACGAGAAGGACCCGAAATCGTACAGGCCTATATGCCTGCTTTCCGTGATAGGTAAATTGTTCGAGAAACTCATCCGCAAGCGTCTTTCCGAGACGATGGATGACGGCGGCATCTCCGATCGGCAGTTTGGCTTCATGCCTGGTAAGTCCACGGAGGATGCGATCGTTGAGCTGCGCAACATGGTTCGCGCTTCAGCGGCGACTTACACCGTCGCCTTGCTCTTCGATATCGCCGGGGCCTTTGACAACGTCTGGTGGCCCATGGTATTTAGGAGTCTTCGTATTAGGGGTTGCCCGGCAAATGTCTACAAAGTACTTCAAAGTTACTTTGATGACCGTCGGGTGACAATTGCGTGGGGGGATGAAAAGGTGTCCAAGCGTGCTACGAAGGGTTGTCCACAAGGTTCCGTCCTTGGCCCGGCGTGTTGGAACCTTATGTTCGATTCATTGCTCAGGGACTTCGAGCAACAGTTCCCCGATCGTTTCATCGCCTATGCGGACGATCTTCTTGTCCTCGTTAAAGGCGAGTCGCGACGGGAGGTAGAGATCGAGGGTCAGCGGGTCGTAGATAGAATCGTCGAATGGAGTAAGAAGGTTAGGCTCGAGCTTTCCGCGAAGAAGACGGAGGCGATCCTCCTCAAGACCGTAGGTGCCCGACCCGATCGTCAACGTAGGCGCGAAACGAAGCCGGATTTGGCACGTAGGTATCCGACTATTAAGATAGGCGAAACCGCGATTCCCTTTAGAGACAGTGTTAGGTATCTTGGCGTCCACTTTGACAAGGAAATGGGGGTGAAAACCCATTGTAGCTATTTGCGCGACAAGGTCGGGTCGCTTTTTAAGAAATTAGGTAGGTTGGCAGGCGCGGGATGGGGATTGCGTTTCAGGGCGCTCTCTACTTTCTATCGTGGGGTTTTTGTCCCGATAGCGACTTATGCCGCTGCGGGATGGTCGGATCTGTGCAACGTGCACGATGTTAGGGTTCTTCTTTCGGCTCAGCGAACTGCCCTTCTGGCAGTCGCAGCGGCGTATCGTATGACGTCGTGGGCCTCGCTGTGCGTCATCGCCGGCGAAATTCCACTAGACATCCTTCTGGAACAACGCAGGGAAACTTATAAAATCAGGATAGGATTGGACGCCAGGATTAACGACGTAGATATATTGCAGGGTCAGGACTCTGTTAGGCGAATAAAAGAACAGGGACTCGTGATGTGGCAAAACCTTTGGGATTCTTCTCCGAAGGGCCGCATCACATATGAATTCTTTAGGAATATTCGCGCTAGATTAGACGCTAAGTGGTTCCGTCCGGACCACTATAGCACGCAGGCCCTCTCCGGGCACGGTAATTTTAGGGCGCGTCTCGAGACATTGGGGCTCGTAGACGATTCGCGTTGCGAATGCGGTATGCTGGATACCGTTCAGCACTTCCTCCTGGAGTGCCCAAACTTCGAACCGCAGAGAGTCGCTCTGCGGGAGGTCATCGGTGAGAGGCAGTGGCCGGAAGGTGGCGCACCACTTGGTGGCATCTCCAGAGGCCTTTTCTATTCTCCGCGCTTTCACTAGGGAGTCGCTTTGGCTCAAAGGGCAGGCGGAGCTTGCGGAGCTCCTCGGGTAGGGGGGTTTTCTTTTCTTTTCTTTCTTTTCTTTTCTTTTGTCGTTTCAGGTCTCGTCTACGGTTTTGCTTCTCCGGCGGACGTCTATCATCCAACTGTCTCTGCGAGACATCCTTAGTCGCTGGCCACCCAAGCCGAGAAGTGTCGGAACTTCGGTGATGGGCTGCGGGTCCGTAATCTTCGCGGTAACCCGTAGTTCGGGTGGTCGTTAGGTAGGGTTTATTCACATTTTTGGGGTGTACTTGACGGAGCAGGGGTTGCACTTGTGCAACTTGTCAAGACACCGGCGTGGGAGTAGTTCCCCCGAAAAGCTACCTGAGTATTTCTCGGGAACCTGCACGGGATCGGGCGAAAAAGCCGACGACTCCGCCTCCTCGTGGCCCCCGCTGGTAACAGCGTTCGGCAGCCCAGGGTCTTGTACTCTCGGCGTTGCTGGGCGCTGGCGAAGAGAGTCGTTTCCCCTAGGAGTAGATCCAACTTGTTCAGCGATCCGCTTCGGCGGGGAGAGCAGGGTTTTTCCAAGCCTCGCGACTCAACATCTTACGCGAATTCTCCTGGTAGTGGTTGAAGTGTTAGGAAGTAGGGAAGACTGGTCCTTTGGACCAGTGTTGCGTTTGCTCTTACGGGCGAGAGGTCTTTTGGCCGAGCATTGGTGCGGACTGTCGGGTCCGTTGCCATTATATTAGTTGTTCAATTGTAAATTGACGCTTCCTTCGGGTAATCCTTCTAGGAAGCAAGGTTCATTTGAAGCCCATTGACGCAAGTTGAGACCTCCTCTCTTTAACAAATTGGAGATTTCCTCGCGAAGTACTTCTGCTTCTTCGTATGAATCTGTTCCGGTAAGGAGATCATCTACGTATAAGTCTCTTTTGATGATTTCTGAAGCTAAAGGGAAGTGAGACCCTTCATCGTCAGCCAATTGATGGATGCAGCGAATAACACGATATGGAGCGCATGACAAACCGAACGTGACGGTATTCAGTTGATACGTCCTTTGGTTGCCATCTGTATCCTTCCACTATATTCGGTGATATTTTCTGTCTTCCTCTCGGACCAAGAATTGCCGATACATTTTCTCTATATCTCCGGTCAGGACATACTGATGTGTGTGAAAGCGCGTTCGTAACGAGAATATGTCGTCTTGTATTGTCGGTCCGGTCATCAGGGTATCGTTGAGCGACGTTGGATCGTAGTCGGTCTTCGCCGACCCGTCGAAGACTACCCGTAACCTCGTGGTCCGGCTGGTCTCCTTGATGACCGCATGATGCGGCAGGTAGAAGCCGTCTTCTTCTACGGATTCTTCCGACACTTCAGACATGTGGCCGAGATCAATGTACTCTTGCATAACGGCAGAGTATTGTTTTTCAAACTCAGGATTTCGCTTGCATTTTCGGAGAAGTGATTTAAAGTATTTTTCCGCCAAGTCGCGAGCGTTTTTTAAGTCTGCTTTACGGCTGTTGAACGGAAGCGCAACTACATATTGGCCTGTCGGTGTTCGTGAAACATGCTCTTCGAAATGTTTTTCGCAAGCTTGTTCTTCTTTCGACAAGTGTTTGCTCGCGTTGATGTCGTCCATCTCCCAGAAGTTTCGCAATTCTCGTTCGACGCTAGTGTAGTAATTTCGAAGCGATCGTTTCTTCGACGATGGTCCCTTGTATAGAGCATCTCCTCTGATGATCCACCCGAATTTTGTCTCCTGCATGATGATGTCTGGCTCTCCCGGGTCTTTGAGAATAATCTGTCCCTGACATAGCAACGAGAGCGTGGTGCCGGAGCTCAATAAAAAGTCTATCGGCGCTGGTTGGTCGAATTGCGGATCGGCTAATACGACGTTTTTCGGGATATTGTGGCGACCTCTATCTATCGGTTCGTTGGGGAGTGCACCGCCTAAACTTGTGACCGTAAGAAAGCTGAGCGTTCTGGAGTATCCGTTTATTCTTGAATTTATCGCCTTGACCAAATAATTTGCATTCGACTGAGCGTTGTTGATGGCTTCCATAGGAATACTGAAACTTTCTAGTGGAAGTTTCAGCTTTCTCGCGAGAGATTCCGTCATAAAGTTAGAACTTGATCCCGTATCTAGTACTGCACGACATTGAACAATTTGGTTCGCGGTATTTCGGATGTGAATCGACGCGGTGACAATTATGTTTCTCGTAAGGAGAGTCGCTACGAGTGCTGTAACCGATTGCGCGACCGAGGCTAGTGACAAGAATTTTTTGCATTTATCGATTCCGTGCTCTTCGTTGCACATTGGACAGGATTTCCCATCCGTAGAGGTTAGAAGTGCCTGAACTCTGTGATGGCTCTGGTTTTCATTCTCCTTCTTGGTTTTTCCTTGCCATTTCGGAGTCGAAGACGAAGGTTGATTCCACCCTGACGGAGTCATGGGTGTAAGTCGCGTCGCTTCTTCACGCAGGAAACTCAAAATGTCTTCGTACTTAGGCATTTTATTGCCTTGAATTTTCCTGTTCCATTCTCTCGCGGTGTCCTTGTCGAATCTTTTCAGAATAGTGTGCACGATCGGAGTGTTCCAATTTTCGACGTTTTCTCCGAGTGCTTTTATGGCAAGTGTGTGCGTTTGAATGGCATTGAGCAATCTTTTGATCTTCTCGACGGAATTTTTCTTCATCGCGGGAGTTTCCATCAATAAATCGTAATGACGAAGTATCAAAATGTACTCTATGTCGTACGTGGATTCGAGCAAACTCCAGGCTACCGCGTAATTTTCTTCTGTCGCTTAAAAGGCGATCGAGTTCGCGGCTTCCCCGGTGTGCGTTCGTTTTAAATAATCGAGACGTTGTGCGTCCGATAACCCGTTTTTATTGTGGACCGTCTGAATGAACCAATCCCGATACGTTCGCCACTCTTCTAGTTTTCCGTCAAATTTTTTGGCTTCGACCTTCGGTAAAGACACGAAGTAATTCGCTGTAGAATTTGATGCGGTGGACGGTGGTCGCTGATCGGTGTTTGAGACGTGTCTATCTACAATTGCTCCAAGATCGGGCTCTCTGAATTTTCGGACGAGCACGAGTATCTCTTCGTATTCGTCTAATATTATTTCCTCTGCTGAATCGTGATCGAATAGAGGTTCGATGGCCTTGAGCTCCTCTTAAATGCGCGGGAGGTCCGCGATGGCTTAATCGATTTTTTTAAGATTTTTATCTATGTAGTCGTTACTCGCGTGAGGCCCGGCCCTCTCAAGATAATTTTGAAATTTCGTAATTCTTGACTTGATTTGACCACGCGTTTGTATAAGGGTTGCTCTTTGCGCCTTTTGTTCCTTGGTCAGCTCAATATTTCCCGGCATTTTACTCACGATCGAGATACAAAGGAAAGAGGAAGGAGAAAATAATGATTGGCGATTCTTTATATAATGAGCTTACCTTTACCGTCCGGTGAATTTCGATGTAGGTAGGTGGATGCGATGTTTCGATCTCAGCACCTTGCTATTCACCGATTGTTGACGACTCCTCGAGTAGTTGGGTGTCGTGGATCGATTCCTCTCACAGCACGCAATCTCGATGTATTTTTGATTGTTTTGGTGTCTGGTGATGTTCCCGCGGTAGGTGATGCCTCTCAGCGTCTCAGCTCCGCTCCATTCACCGACTGTAACGATTCCTGGCATAGTTGGGTTTCCTGGCTCACAGGTCTTCAGGACACGCACTCGCGATAGGGTTTCGTTTCACTTTTTTTATCCCTTATTTTAACTAACACTTCGATTAACTGTCTATTGTCAGGCGATCCGGCTCGAAGGACCATAAAAATGTTCGGGGTGACCGACGCGGTAGCTCGCGGTAATTTTGCGCGGCTCTTGCTGAGGTTTTAAGTCTTAGTTATACCTGTCGGTACGTTGATAATATCTTCCGAAACTGCTCCTAACGTCGACGTTGACTAGAAAGGAACGGTGGGAAAAAGTGAGCTCGGAATGGAATTTACACTTTTCTCAAACTCACAATATAATTTAATAACAAATAAAACGGAATAAAAATGTTGATGGTTACACAGTTTGTACAATATTTAAAATGACTATGGATCGGTTGTAATATATCTTTCGAATCAGGGATCAAGACGATTTCTTGTCCGTGTCGAAATTCACGAAATCGAAGAAGTTAAAAAAGATCGTGTTTGAGCAGCGAGTTGTTGCTGCTGCGCTTGTTGAGTTAATACTGTCTTTTGGAAAATATGGTTTTCACGACGTAAAAAAGATGGGCGTATTTTAGACATTCGGAGCGATATTTCAAGACTCGAGCAATTGGTTAAGGGGGCTGAGTCACCTAAAAAGTAGAATGTTCATTATTTTTTTTTCTGTCTGAAAAAAATTAAAAATACGATTGTATTTTCATAATCTATATATGATGCACTACTTTTCAAATTTTTTTTTGAAGTCCCCAAGTTTGTCGAAGCGAAAGCAGAGATGGTCAAACTTTTTTTACTTGTCGCAGGATTCAGACCGCAGGAGTGAATTAATTTTGACTTTTCATAGCTCATTTTCTTCGCTGGACTATTTATTATGGAACGAGTTTAGGAATTTTTTTTTGAAGGTCCTCCGATGGAGCTATCGAATAAAATGTGGGGAAAGATGTCATTTTTACATGACTGCCATGCTCTTTTTCCACATTTTATTTGATAACTCCATCGGGGGAACTTCAAAAAAAATGCCTGAACTCGTTTTATTTTTTATTTTTTTCAGACAGAAAAAAAAATAATGAACATTCTAATTTGTAGGTGACTCAGCCCGCTTAATTGAGACAAAGAAGAAGGGATGTTATGCGAGTTGACGAATGAAGTGGTAGTCTGCGTGGGGGCGCATCGCCCGCCGACACCCTGCGTTTTTGGCTGGTAAAAAAGGCTTAGCGCTTGACGCTGACCCTTGCGCGCCGACGCACGGCACTAGCAATATGTGGGCTCATAAAAGACTCGCCAATTACCCTTTCGTGATTTTTCTCGAACTTAAGGGATTTTTTCGTCTTTATTAGAAGGAAGCTGTATCGCAGATGTTTTTTACGACTTCGCTCGCAAATGCCTAAGACACCAAATATTCTCGAGGATTCATTAATCCTCTCGTAGGAAAAGGTTGTTTCTTTACTCATTAGATATAGACTTATACCAGAAGTATATAGAGAATTAATTTAGTCTGTGTTCTATAATGCTAGGCACTGAACAAGTCTGACGTACTCGTATGAAACGTTGGTGCCGACTGGATAAGAAAAAGAGAAAAGGTAAAAACAAAATTACGTACACATAGCGCTTCGAAATTATTAGTCAGTAGATTACAGTTTAAATCGCCTGCCAAAATTATATTTCTAAACGCATGACTAAATCTATTGAAATCAGTTTCAAAATCGTGGAAAAGAGAGGGTTTCGGACGTCGATAGATAGAGGCAAACAACAACGATTGCGCATTTCACCATTGAATTTTTAGGAAGAGATACTCAGGCGCGTTCGAGAATTTACTAGGTGAGGCAGCGAGTACTTGAGCCGATAAAGATTCGTGGATATAGCACGCGACCCCTCCCCCCTCTTTTCCTTCACGATCTTTACGGACTAAGAAATAACTATCTAAACTTACAAGACTAGATGTGCGAGTGCAGTCATGTTTCGGAAATCGAAATAATATGAAAGAAATTAGTACTAAAATAGTGACGAACATGATCAATATGGCCTAAGAGCGAGTTAGCGTTAAACTGCGCGACGCGTAAATTCGTTTGGAGATCCGAGAATTCAGGCACAGCTGACGGTGTAGCGTTAAGGAGATCGGTAGAGGACAGTCAAACAAGTTTATCGAGATCGGTAACAGTGTGAACGTCGATTTCTCAGACCCTGTCCTAGCCATCGTGTACGATCGCGGGAATCCTGGCGCTATCAATCCCATACGCTTTTCCAGAGTCTCTCCCAGCATAGGGATCCTCGCACAATTAATCCCTTACATAGAATCCCATATTACGTGTAAATGAAAGAAGAAGAAAAAATAAATTTTGCCAAATGGAAGGAAAAAATGAAAAACGAAGAAATATGCGGAAAACTAATTTTTTCGACCAATATGAGTTTTCCGAGCGAAGTTAAATGCTGTAGTACATAACCGGCCTTTCAATTTCGTTGAAGGTCCCAAAAATATTGTGATGTACTCGAAAAAGCTTGGAAAGACAAATTAAAAGATCTATGTGAGATTCAACCAATACTCTACAATATTTTTGGGGCCGACACCGAATTTCAAGCGCCGATTACGTACAGCAGCATTTAACTTTGCTCGGGGAACTCATATCCGTCGAAAAAAATTGGTTTTAGGCATATTTCTTCGTTTTTAATTTCTTCCTTCCATTTGATAAAATTAATTTTTCCTTCTTCCATCGTTTACATATAATATGGGATAACAGACATGGGATTGATTGCGCGAGGTTTCCCCGATCATATGGGATAGCTGGGGGAGACTCTGGAAAAGCGTATGGGGTGTATATGGCTCCGTCCCAAAACCCATACCATTCCCAAACCCTTTCCCATACTAGTTCCCATGCGATTTCCCATCGAAATCCCATACACACGTAAATACGCTTTCTCATACTACTTTTTCCTACACGGATACTACATCGCACACTGAGTTTGATGTCATTACGACAACGATGGACATCGAGGAACGCGTCGTGCTCGGCAGATTACTATTTTCTTTACAGGTACACGCGTAGCGAGTACATGACTAGTGAGAGCTTCGAGACCAAGAGCGACAAGAACTTTTTTCGCGAGATCAGCCGGAGCGACGGCGAGGTCAGAGGGAAAACCTGACATCACCAACTCACTTTTGAGAGAGACCGGCTGATGAGTGACGAACGAGTGGAGCGAAGATAATTCTTGCCTAAGCAGCGCGTTGTCATGTTCAAGATTAGCAATACGATTGGAATTAGCCTCGAAAGCTCGAATGAGTTCTGGTAAATCATTTAGCGTTACATCATTATTGACTTGTTTCTGTGAGTTAATGAACGACGATAGGCGAACATCGGACTCTTTCATATAAGCAAAAATCGTATCAAGAGACACCGGCTGCGGAGATTGCGGCAACGGGCTCTGAGGCAAATAAAATTATTAGAGTTCATGCTGCCCAAGTCACTCTTTAACGAAGCGCGACAGCACGATAGTGCAGATTTATATTTAAGATAATGTCTAACACAACCCGGGTGGAAATTCCGTTTACAATTAACGCAACTATCTATCTCACCGGCTATGGATTTTGTGCATTTCTAGCAGTACGTAGACATGCAGTTATGGTACACCTCGCGAGTGAAGGTAAAGTAGATCACGCAGGTAGATGATGTTGTGCGATTATAGGCGAAAATCGATGAGGCGCGGAGATCGAGAGAGGAAGCGTTGTAGATGACAGTGACGTAGTCGATGTAGATCGATGCAAAGTGTTGTAGATGGTGCAGCAAGCATTCACGATCAGCTGCCGCACTCACAGCACATGCGCAGATCGAAGCTTACGAAGCATTGTAGACGGCGAAGCGTGCGTTCAAGGCCAGTTATCGTAGTCGCAGCGCATGCGCAACCAATTGCCACAGACTCCGAGAGAGATGGAGAATAAATTCCGGGATTGAGGTTGTGATATGAACGGACTTTCCAGTGAAAAATGCGTCCCCAGTCAAGAAAAAGCGATGCAACCGAATTATCAGCGTGAAAGCAGTAAGTCGCTTGCTTAATCTGCAAAAGAATTACGCCCGTTGGCAGATTCGAGCAGTAAAAATTCAGATAGGAAGCAGAGCGACAGGTAGTAGCTAAGGTTTTATTTTTATTTTTTAAATTTAGGGAACGGGTGGAAAAATGCAATTTACGCACATCGACGTTCTTCGGCCCGCCGATAGTGTGGGACTCCTCCATAGTTGGTCATACGCACTAAAAACCACCCGCTCTCGCTTCGTCTCAGGACCCCGGAACCGCTTTCGCATTACTTCAGAGTCATGGGTTTTGTGCGCTATCTCTGGCGCTTATCTCCCTTACTCTCGCTGCATCTCCCTGATCCTGCGATTTCTCACTTCTCTCCTACTGTTCGCATCCACGTCCATTCCTCTACGGGCTTTGCAGCGCCCTTTCTCTTTCTTCTCATGTCTCTTCTTAGCGCGGAGTACACTTTCCGCGTAGTGCACTACGACGTCCCAATAAGCCTGGGACCGTAGCATCAGCGAAACAATGCTCTCTACAGCCGGTGGTGCGCCAAAAGCCTCTACCAGTGGTTCCCTCATCACACTCCACCGTTCGCACACAAAAAATGTATGCTGCGTGTCGTCCTCCTGTCCTGGACAGTAGTCACAATAGGGACTTCTCTTCCGATTGTACTTGCAGAGATATGCGTTGAACCATGCCATGCCCCGATAGTAGCTGGGTGAGGTAGAAGTTTACCTCCCCATGTTCTCGGCTAATCCACGAGGTGAGACCCCCTACGAGTTGGGCGGTCCACCTACCAGTCGTTTCCAGTTGCCATCGCTGTTCCCAGACTTGTAAACTGCGCTGCCTTTCTTCATCCCTGATGTTTCCTGTTTGGACCTCCTGCTGTCTCTTGTAGATCCGCTTTCGCTCTTTGGCCAATAGATCGATGGGTATTACGCCGGCGATCACTAGCACCGCGGCCTCCAATACCGTGCGGTACGCACTGGCGATTTGCAGGGCACTCCTCCTCTGTACAGAGGCTATCTTCGTCCTGTTCCGTTTAGTCTCCAGAACATCAGCCCATATTTCCGCGTCGTATAGCAAGATCGAGTGTACGACACTCATCAGGATACGACTCTTGGAACTGCTTGGACCCGCAACGTTTGGCATGTTCCTCGAGAGCATAGCTGCCATGGTTGCCGCTTTGTCAGTAGTAGATATACAAGGCTGGTTCTGACTCAACTCGATCTGCGCATGCGCGAGTCGGTGGGTGGTGGGTGGTAGGGTGGTAGGGTGGTGGGTGGGTGGGTGGGTGGGTAGGTGAATTTCAGGTGTGTGACAGGTGGGTGATGGCGGGTGGGTGGGTGTTGGGAGGTGGGTGGGTGGGTGGTGGGTGGTAGGAATTGCAGAATCGGTATTTACCGATATCTTAGCTGAGAGTCAAACTACCTGTCGGGTGGGTGGGTGATGGGAGGTGGGTGGGTGGGTGGGTGATGGGAGGGGGGTGGGTGGGTGGTGGGTGGATGGGTGGTGGGTGGTAGGAATTGCAGAATCGGTATTTACCGATATCTTAGCAGACTCAAACCAGCTGTCAGGTGGGTGGGTGGGTGATGGGAGGTGGGTGGGTGGGTGGTGGGTGGTAGGTATTGCAGAATCGGTATTTACCGATGTCTTAGCTGAGACCCAAACCATCTGTCAGGTTCAATGAGATTTTCTTGATAATCGGTGAGCGGCATGCAGTGGGTGGTGAGGAGGTGGGAGGTGGGTGGTGGGTGGGTGGGTGGTTGAACATTTTTTTTTTTTTTTTTCGCGTGAATCGGCGAGTGGCATGCAGTGGGAGGTGGGTGGTGGGTGGGTGGGTGGGTGGTTGAAATTTTTTTCGCGTGAATCGGCGAGTGGCATGCAGTGGGTGGTGAGGAGGTGGGTGGTGGGGGGGGGGGGGGTAGAGTAGGAGGCCGCTGGTGGGTGAGTGTGAGGTTGAATTTTTTTCTTGGAATTTTCTTGCAATATATACAAACACTTCAAATATCGATGATTATGTATACAACACTTTTCAAGCCCCGAGACCTCTTGTCGCACGGAAAATTTATGACTGCGATAAAAATTCATAGACAAATGATGCTTAGAACAGTCGGACCCAATGAATGCTCGATGAGTCAGGACCCTGTTCTCATGGGTGGCGGTGGGTGGTTCGAATAACGAACTGCATAGCCTGAAAGTGTATCATCTGTCGTATACTCCGAAGAAATTTATCGCTTTTGGTTTAAATACTAAATACAGTTGAATACGAGTCAAGTGACTGCAGAGTCACGTTATGAATGAGCTGCGAAGAAAAAAATTTTCGAATGTATGAAATACATGGTGCGCGTCACCCGTGGCACTAACACCTTTTCAAGTGGATGCTCTAAGCGTGTGGTCTTCGGCTTTCACCCCCGTATCGTCGAAGATGTCGAACAATAACACTATGGAGGTGCAGTACCACGCTGTAGCCTGTGCAATGCTTTGTCTTTTACTCTTTTCACGTGCAGGAAAACACGAGCCCCCCAAGCCCTTAACTAAATGGGACACAGATGACCACATTGAAGCTGCTTATGAGTTGCAGGACCTCAGGCGCCAGAACTCAGAGTGTTTTTCTCTTTAAGATATTTATGGCACTTTCGATACATGGTTTACGTGCACAAGAATGTTCTGGACTATCGAAGATATTGCCAAAGATCTTGTTACATCTCTCCGATAGTGACACGAGTAGTTTTCTTGAGGTTTCCAGAGTGGGGCAAAGTTATAATATCTTTGATTTTTAGTTCAGTCGCTCAGTCTCTATTCATCCTCTCGCATTGAATTGCATGCGATGCACAATCATTAGTTGCTCTCAGTTTTTCCGTGTTCACGTAAAAAATGGATTCGGCAAAATGCAAAAAGCTCGTCGCGATTATGCAAAGCGCGTATTCCGCTCTCCGGGACAAATCTTCGCGCGCTGAGGCGCAGCGGTGGATAAAATTTGGTAACGAAAATGTGAATCTTCTTCGCAAAATTTTACGCAAAAGTACATTGAAAATTGGCGAAAAAATCAGAATTCAAACGACGATAGTTGAATTATTGTCTTTGTCGGCGAAATTCAAAAAACGCGGTGCCGCTGTGAGGGTGGAAAAAGTGCAGTGGGCCGACACGGAGACAGCTTTCCAGAAAAGAATCCGAACTGGCGTAGTCATTAATCTACAACACCGGGATCTCGCAGATTTTCTGGATGATGCGAAACGTCTCATTGTCGCACGAGTAAAGAGACTGGTCCACGGAACATCGAGGAAGAGGGGGCGCAACCTGAAAATCAACGTGATCTTGGCGTGTAAATTCGAGGTTTCAAAAAACGACGTAATCATCGAGGAAAATAAATTCTTCAACACGAGGAATGAGGCGATTCTTCGCTCTACGGATTTAGATCAATGGTTCAGAGAACACGTGAGGGAAAACTTATTGAAAAAAGTTGAAGAGTTCGAGGAAAAAGAATCTGGTTGGAGCATGCGGGAAATTACCAATCTCGTCGTCAACATGAACAAATACGTTCCGCTACGAGGGGGATTATCTACATACATCGCAGTTCCAAAGGATATTCAACGGAAACACGCCGTAGTTAATATCAAAAGCAACGATCCGTTTTGTTTTTTGTGGGCAGTGACAGCGGCTCTTTCACCACCGACGAGGAACAGTGAGCGAACAAGTTCGTATCCGCATTTTAGCGCAGTGCTAAATTACATGGATTTTACTTATCCGATGCGAGTGCGTGACATTCCGCGATTCGAGAAGGTAAATCGACTCTCGATTAATGTTTATGGTGTAGAAAAAAGTATGAAAGGTAAATCGCAGATCGTACCAATTTATTTGAGTAGGGAAAATTCAAATCGCCGTACGATACATTTGCTTATTTTAGAAAGTAACATCGAGCCGAATGATCGAAATATTGCGATCCATCACTTCGCATGGATAAAGAATTTATCGCGACTAGTTAGCTCGCAAATATCTCGTCACAATAAAATGACTTGGCTGTGTGACAGATGTCTGTGTCACTTTCAAACGCAGCGTTCATTGGATAATCATCGAGACGATTGCTTTGCTATAAATGGCTGCAAAGTTATTCTCCCCGAGGAGGAAACGAAGTTACACTTCAAAAATTTTAAAAATAAAGAGAACGTTCCATTCGCAGTTTACGCGGACCTCGAGTGTCTTCTTAAGCCAGTTGCACCGGGAATTAATTTAAGTTACCAAAAACACGTGCCTCATAGCGTAGGACTTTACGTTCACTGCACATACTCCGCGGCAATCTGTGAGTATAAGTCTTATCGCGGCGAAGATTGTATTGAATGGTTTGTGCAGGAGCTGCGAAAATTAGTGGACTTTTTCACTCGGCAATTTGTTAACGTGAAGCCGATGGAGAAACTTAGCGTTGTCCAGCGTCGTGAATTCGAAGAAGCTGCAGTATGCCACGTCTGTGAAAAACCATTCGAGCGTAATGCGAGCGGGATAAAAGTTCGAGATCACTGCCATTTTACAGGAAAGTATCGAGGCGCTGCTCATAATGCATGCAATTTAAATTACAAAAATTCTCACGTTGTACCCGTCGTGTTTCATAATTTGTCGGGTTATGATTCACATTTTTTGATAAAAGCATTAGCAACAGAATTTGAGGGATCGGTTCAACTTCTCCCCGTCAATAAAGAATAATATATTTCATTCACGAAACAAGTCAAGAATACAGTAGTACATTATCGATTTCTTGACTCATTCAGATTCATGCCAAGTGGTCTCGAACGATTAGCCTCTTATCTGGATGCCGGAGAAAAAATTATTACGCGGAAGCATTGTAAGAGTCTCGATGAATTCGCGTTATTGAGCAGAAAAGGTGTTTTCCCGTACGATTACGTGAGCGGTTGGGATAAACTCGACGAAACAGAATTGCCCTCGAAAGCAGACTTTTTTTCTCAATTAAATAACACGGAAATCAGTGATGAAGAATATGCACACGCATTGAATGTTTGGCGCGAGTGTAAAATCAAAACTTTGGGTGAAAGTAGTAGGGGTCAGGTATAGGGAGACAGGATTTACCCCCTCCACGCGGCCACTGGCGCCAACCCCCCCACCACCGCCGTCTACCCCCACCCTCTCCCCCACCCCACTGTCTGGCCCCCACTCATTCCCCCACCCCCATAGGGCCCCTTAAGCCACGCCCCCCCTTATTTATAGGGAGCCAATGAGAGAGAGGCTGTGAAAATCTCTGGGCCGTGATTGGTCGTCGCATTTTCAACGAGCCGTGATTGGTTGTCTGGAAATTCCCCGAGCTCTTATTGGTCGAATGATTTTTCAATGGCGCCCTCTATATATTTTCATCGTTTTTCTAAACTAATATTATTCCAGTAAACTTGTAGCATTCTGATTGGTTGTCCAAAAATTTTCCAAGGCGCCCTCTCAGAGTTACCGGCTTCTTGTTAATACTAAAAAATATTCTACAGTCGGTAAAATGGATTTTAGGCGGATCCTTATGATGGTAATTCGAAGCAGGTAAAAAATAAATCGGCGTTTTAAGTATATCGAATTATCGTTATTATTCAGTAGCTTAGACGTTCTGTATAATCCATCCCCTCCCATGTCTCATCCTCGCAGCTAACGAAAGTTTACAATACACGGTTAACGAAACATAAAATACTTATTCATATATGGTTATTATATAAGTAAGGACAAGTGACGCAAAGTGAAGACTGACGAGAAATAATCTTAAATCTACTTATAATAATAATTACAATGAGAAACGATATAATTATTAATACTGGATCGACGTAAAGTTACCGTTTAGTATGATTATACGCATGGTCTGATGTCTCTTAATAGTATATCCAAAACAGCAAATGGGTATGTATACGATTACACGGCTATTCAACCGCACTTTTCTTATTCTTCATAAGGTGTTTTTTCATCTCGTTCACGATGAAAGGGATACCAAGAACCGTCAGTTCAAGGAATACGATGCCAAACGTGAGCTCGATAAACGACGGGTCCAATCGGTGTTTAACAGCTTCTTTCAATGACTTGAAATTATTTTTTATCAAATCTTTGACACGCGAACTGTCTATCTTTTCTGGTGTCTCCATTGGCGGAATATACATCAGTAATTCGGCGCAAAGTACGTCGAGGCACTTTTGAACATGTGTGGCATTTCGTTGTAGGCGTCGGAAATGTTCGTCCGTGCATACCATTAAGTTGATAAGCCCGTCAAACGACGGTTTTTGCATCACAACGGCCGGTGAATACTTTCTACGTTTCTTTGTCGGTGATTCTACTCCTTCGTCGTCGTCGTCCTTCTCCGCGGGGTTTTCTTCAACACGGTGATCAAACGCGACAGATTTTGAACCGAAACTTGTTGTAAACACGATTTCACAGTCACCGGCACGTATGGAAGATGGGGTGCGCCAACCCGATCCCCAGGCGATCTTTTGACTTCCGTCAAAGTATTGTGAAATGGCAGGTAGATGAGTTTGCAGCAAGTTCCAGGCTTCCGATTCAAAGACAATACCACCGGCCGTGCTGTTGTTCTGAAGTTTTACGACAGGCCGTATACTTCCATCGGCGCGCAGTTGTAGTCCAATGCTCACTTTTTTTGTCTCGGACTGGTTGAGTGTATATGTCGTACCGAGAATCAGTGGCGATTCGAGAAGCTTTTTGTCGTCCTCGGACAATACGTAATCCATGGTTGAAGATTTTAAATCGTAGTTCCGAAGATCTTCACCACCGATAGCTTGACTCATTTTAAACAATGGACAGCGAATAAGAGTATAATAAATAAACGAGAAGAAACTCGAAAGCTTAAACTCAAATATCTTTAACGGTGTCACGGGCCGGACTGCCGATGTTTGTTGTATCGTTCCGCTTATATGCGATATTGTGATACAGCAGCGCTAGTATCTGTATAAATTTCACTTACTCCAGAGAGGGGAGAACCGGTTGTAAGATCGTGATGCACACTATAAAGAAAACACCCGTATATGGGAAAGAAAAGCTGTCATACATAAATAAAAGATACTGATCTTTGAGGGCAAAGGCAAGCCGGAACAATAAATCTAGTATTCCGTAGATCCAAGATATCGATTGATGGACCACACAGTTGGTGGTCTTCGGGCCTTGAAGGGTAATAAAAATAGAAAATAGTTGCCGGTGAAAACACAAGACGTGTGTTTTTCTTCATGAGTTTTGTATAACAGTTTTCCACGGTCGTAAAACTAACCTAGACGAAACGTTAAGATTTCTCGATCGTGAAAATATATGGACGTGTTTTGACAGTACGATACAATAGACGGTGGGTCTGTGCATTGCAGCAGCCTATAGTTTTAGATCTATTTCAAAAGGTCCCTTGTGTTAGTCGGCATCTATCCATAGGTCACTTTTTATGGCCGGTAAGCCTTTGCGTAATCCTTCAAGGGGTACTTTGAAAATCGGTGATTTTTTGCTCTGTTTCCCTTAGAGGCGTCAAAGACGCTCGGATGCTGTCTTGAGACGGTTATTCATCGGCTTTTTGGTGGGACAACAGGTAATATTGTTTTTATGTACACTATGAGCGTGGGGACTTTAGTACAAGGATGCACGCGAGGTCAATAGGCTTTGTCACAGGCACCTCTGACATGCACCGCCCCATATTTTCACTGTCGGGGGTGCAATGTCGCGAAGTCATCAAAAGAAGTGAAAAAATAAGACGGCTTAAGGCAATGAGAACAATGCCCGCCAATTACAGAGTAATGTTTGGCAGAGACCGTGTCTTCTCGTCTGCTTTTTTCTTTGCATTTTCGGTAACAAGAAAATGTGGTGGGATACGAGGGAAAACCTATAAAAGGCTTGGAAACTCAATTCTGAGATAATTCTCTGACGAGAAGTCATTGGTGAAGCTTCCTGCAATCAACAGTTTCGTACAACTACTCGATTGCTAGAGTTTTTTCTGTTTCTCGACTCCGAGTTTTTAGGCACTCACTATAATAATAGGCAAAGAGTGCCTATTAAAATGACCATCCGTTGCTCTTCGGAGTCTGTCGAAGGGGTTACTCCGCAGCGCATACTCCAAAAATTTTTATTTTTCACCATTTGCTTCGGTGTATCTCCAACATCATGCGTAGTTACTTTGAAGTGACTGCAATGAATACAAATATTTTTTTTAACCTGCGGTGCAATGAAAACAACTTTTTGGCTGAATTTTTCTTCTCGGACGTCCGTATCACACTGTAACTTTAGATGGTGCGAACCAATTTTGTTCTCCTTCGCAGGGTTTTTTTATTACAGTATTTCCAGTATGCACATTACTTTTAAAACCAATCTAAGACCTTTAAGTATTTTTTCTAAAAAATTATTGGCCACAATTTGCATTTGCCTTCGGTCAAGTGTCCGTACGGTGCCATCATAATGAACTCTACGAACCAATTTTTTTCTTCTTCGCAGCATCATTTTGTTTTATCAAAAGCACTGCGCACAGCAAATTTAGAGACAATCCTACATCTCTAACTATTTATTCATCACAATTTTCCATAAAAAACTTATTTTCTCACATCTGATGTCCGTACGGTGCCCCAATTAAGAATCCTGGAAACCAATTCTGTTCTCTTTCGCAACAATATTTCATTGTATCGAAAGCACTATGCACAACAAATTTTGAGTCATTCTGACAAATATAATTTTAATTATAAAATAATTCAAAAACAGTGGTTATAACAAGATTTGCTTTAGAGGTTATGTTATTTAGATTTGCCAAAAATCCATTTTTCATCATGTTAAAAAAAAAACTTCGGTTGTGAAAAATAAAACACGAAATATCATACACAGATTCACAAATGTTTGCGTTTTTTATTTCGAAAATAATATATTATCACCGAAAATCATTCGCAATATTTTAGCATATTTTATTCACATTCGTAATAAAAATGATAAATTTCACGTATTCACTGAAAAAATTGGTAGTAAACTCACAAAAAAGATTCATCGAATATCCAAAATAATGACAATTTCCCAAATAGAACTAAAAAAATCGCGAGTATATATTTTTTCGTTTTATTCTCTCTGTCAAACTTTGGAAGCAGATGACAATTTCGTAGCAGACGATACACAGATGCTCATACGTCGCGGCGCGCGTACTCTGTGGCCGGATGATTTTCAAACAAAAAAAAAATCGACATCTCGTTTCAATCTTTGTTCCTATTTTACGTAAATATAAATGGATTCTACGCGGTATAGCGCAAATAAAAAGTATGCAATCATAAAAAAAAAGAATTTTCTATCCTTCGACCGTCGAAGATTCATCGCAGCCGAAATCTTTGTCAATTATGTTCACCCGATTTATTTATTTACTGTTAATAATAAAAACTGCAAATTCTTTTTCTGGCAACGTATTTTCTCCTCTTCAAAATAAGCCAAAATAAGAGTCGAAATCTTTTTTCGCTGCCGAGATATGATTTTTTTTAAGCAAAGACTAATTTTACGAATTTTCATCAAAAAATGAATCGTGTTTTCAAATTTCTCGAAATTGCCGTCTCTAATCCTTTCCTCTCAAAGAAATCGTATTTACAAACTGACTCTCTGCGTTATTGCGCAGATAAAAAGTGTGCTATGTTTAAAAATTTAATTTTTTACACTTTGACCGTCGGAGATTCATCACATTCGAAATCTTTGTCAATTTTGTTCGCTGGATTTATTCGTTTACACTTGATAAGAAAACTGCTAATGATTATTCTATCGACGTATTTCCAACGTTTTTTTTTTTTTTTTTTATTTTTTCAAATTTTCGGCGAAATACGAATTTCTTTCATATGCTCACGTCTTGAAAAGTTTTTTTTCGCAAAAAAAAAAAACAATTGTACTCTTAAAGAACAATTATAAACAATTATTTATCAAGAAAGTGAATAACACTGAATTTGTCGATTTTACGAGTTATTCCGTACTGAAAAACTTATCCTCGTTTGTGATTAAATAAAATTTTTTAAAATACGATATGATATGATGCTAAATTTGATATTTTTAAGCGACGATAAATATCAATAAAATTTCATTGAAAAACGAAAAAAAATATCGAATTTCTCAAACTTCTCGTCTCCAATACTTGTCTGTTCTACAAAGACAATAACGAGCTGATTCCATGTATTACGAAGAAGAAAAAAAATATATCTCAAATGGTAGAATTGAAATTTGTTATAAGAGGACTGTCAAAGAGCCTTCAAAGTCGAATTTTTCAAGAATTTCATCAATTTGTAAAAAAATATTTCGGAGCTATCCAAGATGACAAATTTTTTATTCGAGTAACGTACTACTTCCTCTTCAATACAAGACAGGAACCAAAAAGATATATTTTTTCGTTCTCGAGATTGCATTTTTTTGCAGCATCCATAAATATCGATAAAATTTCATTGAAAATCACAAAGAATAGCAAATTTCTTGAACTTTTCTTCTACAATGGTTTGGTTTCCTACAGATAAAATAACGAACTGATTCCATCAATTATGGGGAAGAAAAAAAACACTGAAGGGGAAGGATTTAAAGGGGATATTTGGCTTGAATGCTAAATGGTAATCGTATTGGTGTCGGTACATGTTTTGTGTGTTTGTTTTATATTCATTAAATCTGGTCATAAGTTTTAAGCCAATAAAACGACTTTACTAGACATGATTTGATTCGTTAAATTAATTTGATCAACTTCTACGTGGTGCAATTCGTTATATTTGTCTCGTGTCTCAATATTTGACAATTTATCGTCAAACAAAAAGGAAATATCCGTCGTGAATATTAATAATCAATTGGTACAAAAAAGAAATATTTTTATTCGACGAAGATTAAACACTATGAATTAATTTACGTAACTGATAAATGTTTTTCCCTCATACGTACTGTCGAAAAGAAACGCACGAATAAACATACTTCATTCGTAGCGCATAGCGCGATGTGTAAATACACTCGATACGGAGCGCGTAGCGCGACGTGCACCCCCGTGAGTGCCTTAAAAAATGTCCCGAAGGGACATTTTTCGGGGGGTTTGGGGGGCGGAGCCCACCAACAAGAGCATCTGCGCCCGCAGGGCGCTGAGACGCTTGTTCTTTATCGTGCAATTTTCGATTTTTTAAAATCGATCGGGTGGTGACATCGTGCAAAGTTTTGCTGCAATCTTGTGGTAATTGTGAGCCGTGCGCCAACTTCTGCTATTCGCGAAATCTGTGGTACGTGTGAGTGTTTGTGCGTATTCACCATTAGCCGAAAATTTGAAAAGTGAAGTTTAGTGCGAAATTCGTTTATTAGCCTAAATTATAAAAAAAAAAATGGAGGCCTACCGTGCTCGTGCAATCGTTAAGGCTATGCGGAAAATCATTAGCTTAGCGAAATTGCGTAGTCCGGTAATTGCGAGACGTTGTACGACTCGATGGTCTACACGTTTAAACGCTATGACCCTTCAGCAGGCGCAGCGTGAGTTAAAAACGATCCTGCGAATGTTACCTGTGAGGGTTATAGGGCGTTTATTCGATTTCCAGGCGTTCGATGGCTCGCACGAGTCCACGGTCATTGCCGTAAGTGTTGTTCGCGAGCGAAATGGGGGCCATCTCCATGCCGTTCGAGGCCTTATCGACAGCCACGCGAACGCTCAAAGTTGGCTGACGATAATCGAGAACGATATGGAGAGTGACGACGACGACGAGACCAACGATGTGAGGCATGGCGTTGAGGACAACAACGCGAGCAACAACGAGGACAACGATGGGGACGATAGCGACGGCGGCGGCAACAAGGACGACGAAGACGATGGTGAGAACAACGAGGACGACAGCGGGGACAGCGAGGACAACGAGGACGACTGCGAGGAGAACGAGGACGACAGCGAGGACAGCGGGGACAACGAGAGCGACAGCGAGGGGAACAGCGAGGACAGTGAGGACAGCGAGGACAATAAATCGGAGGTCACCGATAACGATAATACCGACGCCGCCACATTAATCCTCGTATCGTCGGATGAGCGCGACGATACGGATGCTGAGGCCTACGGGGTACGGCTCAGCGAGGACGACGACGAGGACAGTGACGACGCGGCCGTCGAGAGTGACAATGTAGGCGATACATTTTCAACCGCCGAAACCATAATCATCACGTCGACGGATGCCGTGGATCCTTGCGATGAGGCAATGGACGTTTGCGAGGAAGAAGCTGCAGCGGAGAGGAGCCTCGACATGGAGGTCGGCTCGATAATGGACCGTCAATCGACTGTTACCGAGGGTGAGTCCAGATTTATTTTACAAGCAAAATCGTGTATACAGACATATATATACACATGTGTATATACGTGTACATATATATCTATAATATATATGCACGGATATACATGCATTGTTTATATGTCTGTATAGTCATATCCTCTAACACCCATTTACAAATAAAGCTAACCCACAGGTATGTACCGGTGGTTATTGCACGCTGCTCAACCGTTCGACGCGCACGGCGACTGGTGCCTGGACGGTCATACCGTATTAGAATATCCGCCTGTCACCCAAAGACCCGATCCCGCCTATGTAAATAGTCCTGTCTCCTCGCGTCATTACGATCCTGCGACGAAAGCTGATTCGAATTCGGAATCATCGTTGTATATTGATGATCTGGGTACAGAATCACCATTACCAACCGATGATTCGCAATCTGAATCGTCATCGTCATACGATGCGGATCACTCGGACAACGACTTCGTTCACGCGATACCAAACCACTTGCTACAAGCGCCGTGGTGCGATTCGCGTGGGCAGCGGTGCTCAGGATCCGACTCGTACGACGAGGATGATGATCTAATCATCAATCGAATTATCGATTCGTTCCCCCGCTTCACAGAACCGTAGTAGACGGTAAAAGTTGATCACACTCCCCTCTTCCTTCCGCAGACCGTTCAGGAGCATCATCGTCGAGCTCGGCACGGACATCATCAGCAACATCATCATCATCTTCATCATCGTCAGCATCATCGTGTTCATCATCATCAGCATCATCAGCGTCATCATCATCATCGTCATCGTCATCGTCATCAGCGTCATCATCATCACCAGATGCGTCGTCTGCATCGCACTCGTCGCTGCTAAGCGCATCGTGGGAAGCTGAGACAGCGGCTGCTGTTGCACAGCTGGTGAGTGATAGCAATAATACGCTACAAACAGGTGGAGGTCCTGCGCGACCAAACGACAATGACGATTTAATTTTAAGTGTACGTGATCGTCAAAATATCGACGATGCTGATGACCGCGATGATAATGTTAATAACGCGACTGACGCGGAGCAAGTTGTGGAAGATGACGACCAGGTCCTGCCCGTGGGTCAACGATTTAGAATAGTCGGTGTACCGAGGGACCATATCCTAAAAAGATTTAAAATAAATAGTCGGCAAACGGAAATTTCGTTAATAGACCCGCCACACGGTATAAATCCGATTTCATGGATACGCAATGCGATACGCGATATCCACGCTCATTTCGTCAAGGGTCGTTCGCCAAACGATAGGATCGGTGTAACGTTCGAGGCAGCCGGTATGACGAATGGCACGGCCGGCATTTCTATGAGGCCTGTGTGGCGCTTCGAATACGAACAATTGTGGGATCTCCTTTGCAGCGTTCATCAAAGCGCGAGAATTCTGTCGGTATATGACACACTTGTGTTTACGGTCACGTACGTCGACATGGTAAATGGCTCGGGGGGTTTAGATTGTAAAATCGTTGGTAATCGTTCGATCGTGCAAATTGCGAATTCCGATAATTTGTGCTTCCCTCGTTCTATCGTTGTGGGTCTCGCTAATACGCGTAACAAGCAAGACCGAAGCGAAGAATCGAAACTCTTTTATGACAAGATTCGGCATAAAAGTTCGAAACTTCAACGCATCGAAGCCGAGAAGCTTGTAAAGGAGGCACGGGTCACAGTACCGGCATCGGGTTGCGGTACCGCGGAAATTGGTGTCTTTCAAGGACATTTTATGGCTAAAGGTGTTGCTATAGTCGTATACGACTATGCCTCTCTAGGTAGCGGCGCGCAACCCATCTTCAACGGGCACGAGCGTTTTCAAGACGCCCCGGCGCAGACAATATTAAATATCGCTTATTTTGCAGACGAAAATCATTATTCACCGATTACCAATCTTTTAGCCGCTGCTGGTGGTAGAAATTACTGTGTTCCGTGTAACACTTCTTACCGTTATTTGCAGCTACACCGTTGTTCGAGTAAATGTCCGCGATGCTATACATCTCCGCCGTGTCCGGTGCAACCAATTAGCAATAACGATGACGACGAGGTTATGGGAAGCGAGGGCGAATGGTCATGTGTGGATTGTAACCGGTTTTTTCACAACGCAACGTGTTTTGCTAATCATCTCAAACCGCGCGAAAATCGTAAAAATTCGGGAGCCGTTGAACGAAAATCTGTTTGTCAAACAGTCCGCTTCTGTAAAACATGCTTCAAACTGTTTGACACAACACACAAACCTCACAACTGTGGTAAAAAATTCTGTCAGCTTTGTCGTAGCGTGCACAGTTACAATGAGTTTTGTTACATGCAACCGTTGACACCGCGTGTTATACTGGACGAAGCGGCGCCTCCGCGAACGCTTTTTATTTTTTACGACTTTGAGACCCGTCAAGACACGTTGTATAGTAAAACGCCGGGGGACGATACCCGTGAGCATGCTGTCACTCTTTGCGTCGCTCAGCAGCTGTGCGAAAAATGTTTGACGACCGTTGATGATATTCGTATCGATAGCGCGTGTATTTGGTGCGGTGTGCATCAACATATCTTCCGCCGGTCACCCGTCGCTGAATTACTTGACCTCGCAATTCGTCGAACGTCGTCGTTCAGCAAAATCGTCTGTATCGCACACAATGCAAAGGCGTTCGATGCTCAGTTTATATTGCGTTATATCGTCGAAAATTGTAAGGATCTCGGTGTACCGAAGCTTATTTTAACCGGGAATTCGATCATGTCGATTCGAGTGGGCCGAACAGTTTTTATAGACAGCCTTAATTATTTTCACATGCGACTCAGCGCTCTTCCGGAAGCCTTCGGCTTCAAAGATAAAATGGGTAAAGGCTATTTTCCTCATTTATTTAACACGCTTGAAAATCAGTCGTATAGAGGCGCGCTGCCAGCTGCGGAATTCTATTCTCCGGAGACTATGAATCCCGTCGACCATAGTGCTTTCACCGTATGGTACGATGAAGCAACTGCGAAAAACGAGATTTTTGACTTTCAAGTCGAGATCGAGAAATATTGTACGATGGACGTCGACATTTTGAGGAGGGCGTGCAAAGAGTTTCGTCGGATTTTTCTCGACGTCGGTAAAGTTTGTCCATTCACGGAGGCTGCAACAATCGCTTCGGCTTGCTCAAAAGTTTTTAGGCGTAATTATTTGGCACCGCGAACAATCGGTCTTATACCTACTGGCGGATACAGACTCGCGGACAGTCACTCAATGAAGGCCAATGAATGGCTTTTATGGGTTGAGCATTGTGTAGGTTACGAAATAACTCAAGCCACGCGCGGAAGAGAGTTCAGACTACCTGAAGGGGTGATCGTTGACGGCTATGCTCAGAGGGACGATGACTACTTTGTCTATCAATTCCACGGTTGTTATTGGCACGGCTGCCCCCGCTGTTTTCCGGAGAACCGTGCGGTGCGCTCACGTGCCAACGACCAGACGTACGAAGAGCGTTATGAGCGTACTCTGGCTGCCGACGCCCTAATTCGCGAACGAGGATACACTCTACAGACCGTGTGGGAGTGCGAATTTGCAGACGAGCGAAAGGTTAATCCTGCAATCGATGCGTTTTTGCGCGATCACCCGCGTCTCACATCTTATTGTTTGAACCCTCGTGACGCGTTTTTCGGTGGTCGAACAGGCAACACGGTGACGGTGTACGATGTTTCGGATGGCGAAAAAATACATTACATCGATATTTGTTCGCTTTATCCGTATATTTCGAAAACGGGTCGTTTTCCGGTGGGTCATCCGAAGATTTACGTGGGGTCCTAGTGCGATAGACTGTTGGATGGTACATTCGATGCTCTAGGCAAGACGGTTAACGGTTTGATTCGTTGTACGGTGTTACCACCTCGAGATCTTTTTCATCCTCTTTTGCCTGTGCGCATGCACCAAAAATTACTGTTTGCGTTGTGCCGTTCATGTGCTGAGGAAAAGATGCAGTCATCGTGTCCTCATGAAAATACAAGCGATCGTGAATTTACCGGTACATGGGTAATCGATGAAGTCCGCAAAGCGATCGACATTGGCTATCGGGTTGTAAAAATTTTTGTTATTTGGGCCTATGAGATGACGCAGTACAATCCGGAAACACGTGACGGTGGACTCTTCGTCGAGTACATAAATTCATTTTTAAAAATCAAACAACAGGCCAGCGGCTGGCCTGCGGAATGTTTTGATGAAGCGTCGCAGTCAAAGTACATCGACGACTACGAACTCGCCGAAGGCATTCGTTTAACGCCGGAAAATATTAGTAAAAACTCAGGCTTGCGATCCGTTGCGAAACTGTGCTTGAATTCATTTTGGGGAAAATTCGGGCAACGCGATAATTTAACCCAAACGACTGTAGTAAGTAATCGCGTACAGCTACTATCACTTTTGGGCGACAACGACAAAGATGTACAGCGGTTGCTACCGGTAAACGACGATGTCTTGTATGCTAACTGGGTATCGATAGACGAGGCTGCAACATCTTCAGCGCAAACGAATGTTGTCATCGCGGCGTTCACAACAGCTCAAGCGCGTTTAAAGTTGTACAGCTACTTGGAGAGGTTACAACGCAGAGTCCTGTATTATGACACCGACTCGGTGATCTATGTGAGCTCCGGTCAGCCGGGTGAATGGACACCGCCACTCGGTAACTTCCTTGGCGACATGACCAACGAATTGAAGAAACCCACAGACTACATAAAGTCTTTTGTCTCGGGAGGCCCCAAATTTTACGGCTATCAAGTCGTCAATAGCTCGAACCCCAATGTTATTACGAAAACTGAGTGTAAGGTCAAGGGACTGAGTTTAAATTATCGCAATTCGAAAAAAGTTAACTTTGAGTCGATACGGTCGATGATCGAATCGGATTTACCACGACAAAATGTAGAATCGATTCAGCTAAATTATACGGCAATCCAGCGGACGGCTCTACATGAGGTCGTAACCCGCGAGATGTCGAAGACCTGTCGTGTCGTTTGTCATAAACGACGTCATGTGACCCACTCGTTGTCGTTACCGTTTGGATATAAAAACGAGCCCTCAGTAGCCGATTAATGGACATTATCACCGCTGTCATCCTCATTCTAATATCGTTTCAGCAATAATAGAAAATAGTTTCAAACTGTAAATAAAAATAACGTTGGTGATTGTATCCGAGTGTGTTATGTAGTCAGACGAGTGATAATGTTTGTATTATTCTATAGTTTTAATTACTCGTCGAATTTTTAAAGTATATATATATATATATATATATAGATTATAAAAAAAAAAATGTATACACTGTTTAGATATACATGTGTGCGGCATAGTCAATAAAAAAAACCCCTCCTTGTAAAATAATGGGCATTGGCGATTTTTAATAAAAAATAATATTTTATACCACCTCAATTTTTTTATTTTATTGTTGCAGTAATGTCTATTTTCGATAAATATAAAATAAAAATAAAACATCCCATTACAGCTGTTGGAATTTTCTTGACTTTCCCCTCCCACGACCTCCCCCCCCCTTTAGAAAAATATTCTAAGTCCCTCTAACGGGATTCCCCCCGCCCCCTTCGACCGAAAATATTCTAAGTCCCCCTTAGAGGGACTTAGAAATTCTTAAAATATTCTAAGTCCCTCTAAAGAGGAAAAGAAAAATATTCTAAGTCCCTCTAAGGGGGACTTAGAATATTTTTCTTTTAGTCCCCCTTATTCTAAGTATTCTAAGTCCCCCTTAGAGGGACTTAGAATATTTTTCTTTTCCTCTTTAGAGGGACTTAAAATATTTTTCTTTTCCTCTTTAGAGGGACTTAGAATATTTTTGACCTCCCCTCGATTCCTGACACGGCGGCGGCGGCGACAGCGGCGGAAACTTTATATATATAGAGAGATATATATATATAGATTATAAAAAAAAAAATGTATACACTGTTTAGATATACATGTGTGCGGCATAGTCAATAAAAAAAACCCCTCCTTGTAAAATAATGGGCATTGGCGATTTTTAATAAAAAATAATATTTTATACCACCTCAATTTTTTTATTTTATTGTTGCAGTAATGTCTATTTTCGATAAATATAAAATAAAAATAAAACATCCCATTACAGCTGTTGGAATTTTCTTATTTTATTATAAGCTAGACGGCGCCACATGTACGATACAAGCGCGTGGCTCACATGTGGCCGCGGTGAAAAGCTGGTCCGCACACCCGCTCGCCCGCTCATAAGCTGGTAGTGCGAGCGCGCGGGCCGCCTGTGTTAGCTGAACCACCGCCGCGCACACGTCGAGTTAGCTTGTCCGCGACGTGTGTCCTCCGCGCGCCGCCGCCGCCGCCGCCGAGTTAAGCTTATAGTCGCGTAAAAACGAGTATATTTTCAAGTGTTTTCGGTGTGAGTTTTGGCTACGTCGACGAAACGCTCGGTAAAAGAAGGAAAAAAAAACACGTGAAAATGGACGTACGTTGGAAACATCCGTGGACTTCACTAATTTGTGGGCCAACAGGCTGTGGTAAGACAGTTTTCGTGCGAAGATTCTTACGCCATCTAGCGGCTATGAGCGATTCAACGTTTGGCCGTATTATATTTTACTACGGTGATAATCTCGATGCCGATACTGCCGCTCTGTTCAAGAATTCGTCGTATGAGGAGGATTCAACGGACACTAGTGTTAAAATTGAATTTCACGAAGGACTGCCGCAGCCGGAGGATTATTCGCAAGATAACGATTGTAAGAAATTAGTTATTATCGACGATTTAATGAGAGAATCGTCAAACAATACGATAGTAGACCTCTTCACGAAAGGCAGTCATCATAAAAATATCAGCGTTATTTTCATAACGCAAAATATTTTTCATCAGGGACACGGACAACGCGATATTTCGTTGAATGCGAATTATATTGTTATTTTTAAAAATCCACGAGATCGGGCACAAATTCAACATCTTGCGAGGCAAGTTTATCCCGAGGATCCGCGCTTTTTAACGGAAGCGTATCACGATGCAACTGCGCAGCCGCATGGCTATCTATTGTTGGATCTAAAGCAATCGACGCCTGATATGTGTCGATGCCGCACCAATATATTTCCCGACGATCCGCAAATGCATGTATATATACCGAAAAACAAGCGAGGCTTTCGTAAATGATGATTTTGCCTGACGTATTTAGTCAAATGGTGGAACAGCAAAGGCATCAGTAGCGCTCGAGTGTCGGTTACGCAAACATCTCGGAGGAGGTCGAGAGCGAGAAGATGATGGTAAAGAAGAAGAAGAAGAAGAAAGCGTCGTGTTCTGTGCGATCGCCGATCGATAAACGTCACGTCGCTTTTCTGAACGCCCTCTGTCATGCTGGTAAAGAACAGCAAAAAGCGCTGTTACGAGCGGCCGATGAATCGTTGGTCAAGTGTATATGTGAATGCGCGCTAAACGTTTTACACGGCGTAGTAGAGCTTAAAACCAACGTGAAAAATCGTCTGAAAAAATATAAAAAGATGTTGCGACAACTAGCGCCATGGTCCGCGGTAAGACAGAGCGGCGGCGGCGGCGGTGGCGGTGGCAAGAGTAGAGGCGTCAGTGGCGCCTCGCGCAAACGACGGAAATTCGACTGGCGAGCGAAAAAACGCCTCATCATGCAAAAAGGATGTGGAGCATTTTTGCCGCTTTTATTGGCACCGATTATCACGAGTTTGGTCAGTAGACTGTTTACCGGCAACGGTGGCGGAAGTACCGACTCTTAATACAAACGAGCGAGATCTAATGGAACACGCAAAGAAAATGATTTTAGTACCGGCTGAAGAGGCTGGGCTATGGAAAGAGCCGATGATCGGTGCCGGCGGCGGCGGCGGCGGCGGCGGCGGCGGTGGCGCCGGAATTCGTACACCGCCTGTCGGACCACCAAGTGTACAGACGCCGGGCGATCCTATATCGCGGCTCGATGAGGAACTTTCGAAAATTTTAAACTCAAAAAAGTATCGCGATGACTCGGAAAAGTGGAAACAATATCTACAGGTGCTGCAGAGGTATTTATTTTTGCTCGAAGCACGAAAAGGTCCGATAGATCCATCGCTACCTGGAGCGACATCTACCGTCGCCCGCGAACAGCAAACGTCATCACAGGCAAATGAACCGTTCGATGATACGATAATCATAGACAGCGTTCCGCAAAAGTTTCGCCATAAAGCTAAAGCTCTCGTGTCTTATCTACGCAATTCACCGAGAGCAGTACAACGCATCAGATGGGACCAAGAGGGACGTGTGACCATAGACGGCAAGCTCGTGCCAAATTCAAATATTGTCGATCTTATTAACGACGCGGTACGATCGCGAAAGGAGTTTAAAGCCGTGGGACGACGCGACTTTATTCAGAGTCTACGAGATATCTCTGTTCCACGCGAATTTATCGGAAACACCGCATTGTGGACGCTTGGAGGAGAGCCGAGATTGCGTGTTGAGCGTAGCCAAAATTATTCTAGTGTCGATAACGACGGAACCCCCTATTACAGCAGCGAAGAAGAAGAAGAAGAAAGAGAAACCATAGCTACGAGGGTAAAACGGCCGGCTAGTAAAAGTGCCGCTAGTCTAAGGCTTAGCACTAGCCGCGAAGACATACTCAACGAGCGACGAGGCTTAAATACCGACTATTCGCCAAAACAGAGTGAAAAGGACGAGTCAAAGACGAAGAAAAAGAAGAAGGATAGCATGATCGAGGATACGGGGACTAGCGAGCGGACGAGCATCGGCGAACGGTCAGACGGGGCCGTTCAATTACCACGAGGGTTTGCGCACTGGCTCAAACTATGAATGGGGCCCAATGACTGCTGTACCATAACCGTCAGCGAGAGAGAGAGAGAGAGATGTCGTACGAAAAAGTGTATTATGACCGTTCGCACCCCGCTGGCTACGCTGGTGCAAGACGACTCACAGATAAAAGGAATGAATTAGCCACTGTTTATGACTGGTTGACGCAACAGGACGCGTACACAATTCACAAGCCCGTCAAACGGCTTTTCCCAAGACTTCGCTACAGTGTCGACAATATAGATGACGTTTGGGAGGCTGATCTCGTTGATTTACGCTCGTTAAAGAGTTACAACGATGATACCTGTTATCTACTCACAGTCATTGATGTATTGAGCAAGTATGCATGGGTTGAACCGTTACAAGACAAAACAGTGCACTCTGTGACGCAAGCGTTTAAACGGATTTTTCAACGAAGCAACGGCCGCTTACCCGCTTGTCTACAGACCGATAAAGGCAAGGAATTTGTCGGAAAAGAATTGCAAACCTTTCTTACGGAGAACAATATTGTGTTTAGAGTTACGCGTAACCCTGATATAAAAGCGGCGATTGTCGAACGCTTCAATCGTACGCTAAAAGAGCGAATGTGGCGTTACTTTACGCACCGAAATACTCATCGATACATTGACATCTTGCAGCAGCTCGTCGACGCCTACAACCATGCCAAACACTCGTCGATTAAGATGCAACCGGCCGCTGTGACTTTACACAATGCCGATGTAGCGTACGAGAATATGACGAGAGCCTCGTTGAGACAACGCAAAAAAAGGCGTTTCACCGGGGTTAAATACAAGTGCGGCGATTACGTTAGGATTAGTCGAACAAAAGGCACCTTCGAGAAGGGTTACGAGCGGAATTGGAGTGAAGAAATTTTCCGAATCACAAAAGTTACGGTCCGTCAGGGTATCCGAGTTTACGAATTAAAGGATCTGGAGGGAGAGTTAATCGACGGTTTTTTTTATACGGAAGAAATCACGCCTGTACACGAGAAACGTGTTGCGGAAAATAAAGAATTCAAAATTGACCGTGTAATACGTACAAAAGGGCGCGGAGCGGCAAAACAGCTCTTTGTCAGCTGGGTCGGTTACCCGTCAAAATTCAACTCGTGGATACCTGCGTCCAACGCTCACGATCTTGCCGCATAGCACACGCACCCCTGCCGGCTAACATGTACACCGACGAAAATTTTTTTCTCGTGCTACCGAGCAACAGTAGCATGAAGTATTTTCCGAACAACACTACGACAAATTTCACCACACACCTTTCACGTGAAATAACCCTCAATGGTCATTGGGTTGTGGGTCTAACGGAAGTTCACATACCCTGCACGATGATACACATCCAGCGTGATGAGACTGAAATTCAGTGGACACAGTGTGGCCGAAAAGACAGAAAAATCAGTCATATACCGTACGGCATATATGACGATCATGAGGCTTTAATGAAAAGTATAAATAGTCTGGATGGTATAAGCGAGGCCGGTATACGACTAGTGAATGCAAAAAATGCAAGCGGTTACGTGGCGATTGAGGGTAAAAAGTGCGGTAAAGAAATTAACGAATCGCTGAATTTCTTGCAAATGAGCGACAAGCTTCGCCACGTATTTGGATTCGAGTTAACACCTGGTAAAGATTGGGAAAGCGCCGGGAATTCGTACGTGAGCTTTACGCGTGGAATACAGCGCGAAAGTCAGATGCCCGCCTGCATTGCCCGCGCTCTGCCCGAAGAAATCTTTGTCTACTCGGATTTGTGCGTACCCTACACAGTTGGCGACACACAGGCCGCTCTATTACGAATAATAAATCTGAATACGTCAAAGTACAAGTATGGCTCGACACAGGTGAAATATTTTCCGCCGGCAAATTACTTACCGTTGCTTAATAATTGCTTTCGCACGATCGAGATAGATATAAGAGACAAGTTGGGACGGCCAATCACATTTGAGTACGGGACGTTAACGCTAACGCTTCACTTTAAACGCGTCTCTTAGACGACGAAATGGCGAGCCACTACGCGTCATATTACGAAAATCAAATCGGCGGCGGTGGACGTATGAGCAATGTTTTCGTCGGTGCACCTTATCAAAGGGGCCACGGAATTGGACGATTTCTCGGCGGACTCTTCAGAAGTGTACTACCGCTCCTCACGAGAGGTGCTAAAGCTATAGGACGCGAGGCGTTGCGCGCTGGCTTGCATGTTGTTGAAGACGTAAGCGGGAACAATATACCATTCAAGGAGTCGCTGAAGCGTCGGGCCAGAGAATCCGGCGAGAATTTGAAACGAAAAGCCGACGAGAAAATTGCACTACTTATGAATGGATCCGGCTATAATAGTCCGATCGCCGCGCGATCGATGCAGTCGTTGATTGGACGCGCAACCCGTCGCACCTCCGCGAGAAAGAGATCTGCCAACACGCGCAACAAGAAGACGAAAAAGGGTAAAAAGAGAAGTACCGCTAGTGCAGCATCACGAAGAAAGAAGAGAAGGACGAAGACGGGTAAAGTGACGAAGACTCGAGTAAATAAAAAGAGACGGCGCGTTGATATTTTTGGAAGTGCTTAAATATGTCCTTTCTACACTCACACTCGTGTGAATGTATGAAGTCGGAACTCGACTTATTCACAATACCACCAACGCAGACGTCTATAGAATCATCGCAATGGGTTCACTACAAGCCTGTCTCTTCGCTGTCGGACGACGGGCCCATCGAATTTGTGATACCTGGCCACGGGGAAGAATACCTGGATCTCGCGCATACTATGATCGCCGTAAGCCTTAAAATAATATCCGACGGCGGCGCGGAGTACAAAGTTGCACCCGTAAACAATTTTTTGCACAGTCTCTTTAATCAAGTAGACGTATTTTTTAATCAAAAACTTGTCGCACCGCCTAATAATGCCTACGCATACAGAGCGTACATTGAAACGTTGTTAAACTATGGCCCTGCCGCAAAAACATCGCATCTGACTACGGCTTTGTGGTATGCCGATACTGCAGGCGGTTTCGAGTTGTTGCCGGGCGCGAGTCCGAGCAACGCCGGCCAAGACGCGAGAGCCAGTTTTGTCAAAGGAGGCCGGACCTTGGATATGATTGGTCATCTTCACTGCGATGTATTCAATCAAGACAAATTTCTGCTGAACGGCGTGGAAGTACGACTACGTCTCGTACGCTCAAAAGACGCTTTTTGTCTTATGGAATCGCCATCAAAAGATGTTACACACAAGATATTAATTCACGATACAACACTGCTGATAAGACGAGCTAAAATCAATCCAGGAGTACTTATAGCCCATGCAAAGACGCTGGCTAAAACAACAGCGAAATATCCTATAACGCGTGTGGAGGTTAAGTCGTTTACCATGCATAGTGGCGTCGCTGGCGATACACTGGACAATGTAATACTCGGCCAATTACCGAAGCGCATAATACTCGGTTTTGTTAGCAACAAAGCTTTCAACGGCGATAAAACGTCAAATCCTTTTAACTTTCAAAATTATTCGATAAATTTTCTATCGCTGTACGTTGACGGTCAACAGATACCTGGAAAGCCGCTGCAACCGGAGTTTGAGACAAACAAAACGTGGATCGAATGCTACCATACCCTTTTTTCAGGCACAGGTATACATTTTCAAAACGACGGCATAGACATTTCACGTAGCGCTTACGCAAAAGGTTATTGTCTGTTTGCCTTTGACTTGACGCCCGATCTATCCGCAAACTGTTTCACCCACTGGAATCTCGTTAAACACGGTACCGTGAGAATCGAAGTACGTTTCGCTAAACCCCTCTCATCTACAATAAACTGTATTGTCTACGCCGAGTATGACAATGTTATTGAAATTGATTCGGCTCGTCAAGTGATCACGGATTTTAGTGCTTGAGCACTCCATCCCTTCTCCGCTGCATAACGCGTGATCACGCATTCCCCGGCGAGGGCGCTATACGTATAGTCGAAACGTATTTAAGACCGGCTACGAGCAAGCATTCGACATCATTTCGTCTCACGCCTTCAGCATGGACGCAATAGTTGATATTCAAGCGCTATACGGCAAGCACGGCGAGTTTCTTCCTAAGGAGATCGCCGTTACAACGATACAGGGTGATCATATCGGCCATTGGGTTGTCGACTCGCCATACGATTTTGGTGAACTACCTAAAGAAGTACGCGCGAGTAATAATCGTCTAACGTGCTTTCATCACGGTATAGAGTGGGTTGACGGTGATACACCATTACCAAAAGTATACGCGGCACTAAAAGCCATGTGCCGATACGCACTTCGCATATACACGAGAGGTGTACAAAAAGCGGAAATTCTACGTGACGTGCTGGGGCGCGACATAGTCAACCTCGAAGATTACGAGGGACCTAGCTTCAAGAACATGCCGAAGTACGACACTTGGTGCATATATCATGGCGTGTCAAAGGAAGACGCCGCAAAGTGCGCATTAAACAACGTGGGGAAAATTAAACGTTGGCTTCGGACTCAGATTTTGGATAAGGAGAATGCCGTTTACTCGGAACCAGCGGACGCCGTACAACGGAAAGATCGGTCAAACGATATGCCGAGAAAAGCAATACATATCGACATTCCGACCGATACAGATCAAGGTTCGAGCGTGGGAGACTATATAGTCCCAGCGCCTTCGAGCAGTGACAGCAGTGCTACGACGAACACCTGCGACGCCACGGTACCTGCGGAGGGTGAAATAGTTGCCCTTTACCGTAATAAACAACTCTCGCCACCACCACCACCAAAGCGCCAACCAACGCCTACCGTACCCCGTAACCCTCATCAGTATCATCATCAGCATTCACGAAGACGTCGCCCCCACTCTCGCACAGGCAGCATCTACAATGAACAGCCTAGAAATACTGGAGGCTCTACGACATGTCTCAGCACAGACGAAAGGAGTCTTCCCCGCCGATCGCATCCCGAGTCGCTGGTCTAGACCCACAGCCATCGTCGTCAACACGGACGATCATACGAAACCAGGAACTCATTGGGTAGCCATATACGTCGACAACAATGGTCAAGGGATCTTCTTCGACAGTTACGGACTGCCTCCACTTGTCCACCAACATCGCAATCGACTGCGACGAAATACCACGAGCTACGAGTGGAGCACCAAACCCCTACAGTGTATCAAGTCTCGAGTGTGTGGAGAATATTGTGTTATGTTTCTTGACTATATGTCTCGGGGCTACAACCTTGCTGCTTTTTGCAGGCTATTCTCGGCTAATAAGGTGAAAAACGACAATATTGTGCGACGTTACTACAAGAATCTACGATATGTGAAACATAAAAGACGAAACCTCTCAAACATCCGCCGAAAAAGACTTTTAAAAGGCAACGGTAATGACTGTACATCACGGTGTATACAAACATGTACAGCCCGTTTCGGTTGTCACCTGTAAATAAACGAATAGAAGGAAAAAATATAGAAAAAGTTTTCATCTCATCTTCATCGTCGACACACGAGCTCCCCACCACCACCACCATCGGTAGATATAAAAGACGATCACTCCACACGAGAAAGCACACTTGACAACGATTCGTGGCAACGTCAACAACCTCGCTAAAATGGAGATCATCAGTGGCATACTAGTCATCGACTGTGGCAAGGATCCCTGGGAACTCCTCCCGGAGGAGCTCGAATACATTCCTAAACCCTTGCTACTGAGGCACTGGAGCGAATACATCGACATCCTGTGGGCAAAACTACCTGAACATATTCGACTGGACCCCGAGGTTGCATCGTACAGAGCCTGTAATAAACATTGGGGACCCAAGGATCTAAAGATACGGCTCGAAGGGTATCCACCGCAACAGAGAGAATGCCCCGACTGTCTACAAGAGGTCATAGAACAAGAGTCAACAGCATCGCCGGACCAACCTGAGAAGGTATTACTGCGTACACCGAAGCCCAAGCCTGAGCGCCAGCAAGACACACCACTGCCGTCAACCGACTCTAATATGATCCCTGACCCATCACCCAAGACCACTGATTTTTAAAAATTGTAAAACCTAGAAAATTGTAAAATGTCAATACAAGAAAATTAAATAAACAACAATACTTTTGTAAAAGTTTTTTTTTATTTGTCGGTACGGTATTACCATTAGGATAATAGAGGACGAAAACTAATTTACCGACTGCAGAATAGTATTAGTATTCAAAACTACCGATAATTCCTAGAGGGCACCAGGAGAAATTGGACAACCAATCAGAATGCTGCAAGTTTACTGGAATAATATTAGTTTAGAAAAACGATGAAAATATATAGAGGGCGCCATTGAAAAATCATTCGACCAATAAGAGCTCGGGGAATTTCCAGACAACCAATCACGGCTCGCTGAAAATGCGACGACCAATCACGACCCAGAGATTTTCACAGCCTCTCTCTCATTGGCTCCCTATAAATAAGGGGGCGTGGCTTAAGGGGCCCTATGGGGGTGGGGGAAGGAGTGGGGCCAGACAGTGGGGTGGGGGAGAGGGTGGGGGGTAGACGGCGGTGGTGGGGGTTGGCGCCAGTGGCCGCGTGGAGGGGGTAAATCCTGTCTCCCTATACCTGACCCCTACTACTGGTGAATATTCGGATTTATATCTGAAGACTGACGTTCTGCTTTTAGTGGACATATTCGAAAACTTCCGACGCAACTGCAAAACGACGTACGATCTAGATCCCCTTCATTATTATACTGCACCTGGATTGGCGTTCGATGCGATGCTAAAATGTACAAACATTGAGCTCGAGCTGCTAACCGATGTAGAGATGCTCTTATTTATCGAAAAAGGTATCCGTGGGGGCGTTGCACAGTGTTCGAATAGGTATGCTAAAGCGAACAACCGATATATGAAAAATGATTTTAATCCGGAATTGGCCGAATCGTACATTATGTACTATGATGTGAATAGTTTGTACGGTGCGGCAATGAGTGAATCGCTACCCTATGGGTCTTTCGAGTGGGTCGATTTTGAAAGTCTCGACATAGAAAATATCGCGGATGATGCGTCGGTCGGCTACATTTTGGAGGTTGATTTCGATTATCCTACGGAGTTACATGAAAAACACAAAGACTTACCGTTGTGCGCGGAACATTTCACGCCGCCTTTGCCTGGATGTAAGAATTCTAAACTTATGACGACTTTATTACCGAAGACAAGATATATAATTCACTATCGCAATCTCAAGCAGTGCATCGCTTTGGGTTTACAGCTAAATAAAATCCATAGAGTCTTAAAATTCAAACAATCGCCATGGTTGAAGAAGTACATTGACTTGAATACAGAGTTGCGTCAAAAAGCTACCAATGAATTTGCGAAAAATTTTTTCAAGCTAATGAACAATTCTGTCTTCGGAAAAACGATGGAAAATCCGAGAAAACATCGTGAAGTTAAACTCGTCGCCAGGTGGACTGGACGGTATGGCGCGCGGTCTCGCATAGCAAAGCCTACGTTTCACAGCTGTACCGTATTTGACGATGATATGCTGATTATAGAGATGGATAAGCCGTCGGTAAAATTTTACAAACCGATTTATGCCGGATTTACGATTTTGGATCTATCGAAGATATACATTTATGATTTTCACTATAATTATATGAAAAATAAATTCGATAACAGCGCTAAACTATTGTACACCGATACCGACAGCCTTATTTATCATGTTACGACTCCAGATATCTTTGAACCTATAAAGAGCGATATCCACAAATTTGACACATCCGATTATCCGGAAAACAATGAGTATGGAATCCCGTTAGTTAACAAGAAAGTAGTAGGTCTCATGAAAGACGAGAATAATGGGAAAATTATGACGGAATTCGTGGGTTTGAGAGCGAAATTATACTCGTACAAGGTTCAGGATGACAAACGGGATAAAAAGCGCGCAAAGGGTGTCAAAGCGTCGACATTAAAAACTATAACGTTTTCCGATTATAAGGAATGCCTTTTTAATCATCGAAATTTAATAAAGAGACAGTGCTTAATTCGTAGTCGAAAACACGAAGTCGAGACAATTAAACAGAATAAGCTAGCTTTAAGTTGGAACGACGATAAAAGAATGCTTCAGCATGATTCCACCGACACGCTACCTTGGGGTTATAGACAATAGGAAATTATTTAGTGCACAAAATGTATATATATATTGTATTCTTATAAAAAAATAAAGTTCCATTGTTTTTATTGTAAAACGCTTTTCACATTATCATTATATGTGTCATGATATTCATCGACATATTCATCTTCTTCTTCTTCTTCCTGTTGTTGTTGTTCTTCTTCTTCTTGTTCTTCTTCTTCTTCTTCTTCTAGAGCGAGCGAAAATTATCCTTTCCTTCGAGCTCCGGCCACAAGCACATGGCCTATGCATCGTCTCTGGAAACACTTGCTTTCCCCTGCACAGGCAAAGGTTTTGTATGACACCCTGCGTATTTCCCTGTTTCTCTCTCTCTCTCCTCCGAACATGTGACCCTTGAGCGAGTGCAAATTGTACTTTGAGGAAAACCTCATAGTTTTACTCCCCCCTCCCCACTCTTTTCAATATTTTTTGGTGCATGGCATTAGTTTTTCAAGATGCAACAGAGCTCAGTTCTTTTACACCCGTATTAGAGAAAACAATTCGCTCCACGATGACTGTTGGATCGTTTACGTATTCGAGTGTGTATGTGCTTTTGGTGTTTCTCCTTAAAAGAAACCCTTCGCTTAATCGACTATGGCCGCTCGAGAAATTGTGTATGATGCAGTATATGTGGCGAGATGCGATTCTTCGAAAACTTCGAGGTGTCTTATTCGCCGCGAGCAGAAGCGATATCCTCGCTGCGTATTACGGCGGTTATTTTACAAAACCGAGATCTCTGCATCTTGATGACGGGCGTGATTAAAGAGCGCGGATTGGCAGCCCCGAGAGGATTAAATAGTCCTCACAATGACGAGGATGAAAGCGAGACCGATGATGAATTCATTCAGATCGACGGCGCTGTCCCGGGTCCATCATCATCATCACCATCATCGGCTCCCGGCACTGGCTACACATCCGCAGAGGACTTTGGTGAGCCGCAAAGAAAACGATCGCGTATCATCGATTCAACCGAGGATCATAGCACGATGGTAGTCGCGCCTAGTACCGCTACGTCCGCTCCCCACAATGAACCGAGCGCGTGGTGTCGCGTATCGAATCAAGCGAGCATGCGGACATGATCGATCTTTTTTATACACGGACAATGGTGTCGGTTGAAGGAGCGAAAGATCGAGGATCCATCCTCAGTTTCGAGCTTTCCATCCACAACATCGCTTGAGCGGGACTTAATCGAGGCAGCGTCGAGGCGGGCCATTGAAGAAGAAGAAGAAGAAGAAGAAGAAGAAGAAGAAGAAGAAGAAGAAGAAGAAGAAGAAGAAGAAGAAGAAGAAGAAGAAGAAGAAGAAGAAGAAGAAGAAGAAGAAGAAGAAGAAGAAGAATAAGAAGAAGAAGAAGAAGAAGAAGAAGAAGAAGAAGAAGAAGAGAAGAAGAAGAAGAAGAAGAAGAAGAAAAGAAGAAGAAGAAAGAAGAAGAAGAAGAAGAATAAGAAGAAGAAGAAGAAGAAGAAGAAGAAGAAGAGAAAGAAGAAGAAGAAGAAGAGAAGAAGAAGAAGAAGAAGAAGAAGAAGAAGAAGAAGAAGAAGAAGAAGAAGAAGAAGAAGAAGAAGAAGAAGAAGAAGAAGAAGAAGAAGAAGAAGAAGAAGAAGAAGAAGAAGAAGAAGAAGAAGAAGAAGAAGAAAAGAAGAAGAAGAAGAAGAAGAAGAAGAAAAGAAGAAGAAGAAGAAGAAGAAGAAGAAGAAGAAGAAGAAGAAGAAGAAGAAGAAGAGAAGAAGAAGAAGAAGAAGAAGAAGAAGAAGAAGAAGAAGAAGAAGAAGAGAAGAAGAAGAAGAAGAAGAAGAAGAAGAAGAAGAAGAAGAAGAAGAAGAAGAAGAAGAAGAAGAAGAAGAAGAAGAAGAAGAAGAAGAAGAAGAAGAAGAAGAAGAAGAAGAAGAAGAAGAAGAAGAAGAAGAAGAAGAAGAAGAAGAAGAAGAAGAAGAAGAAGAAGAGAAGAAGAAGAAGAAGAAGAAGAAGAAGAAGAAGAAGAAGAAGAAGAAGAAGAAGAAGAAGAAGAAGAAGAAGAAGAAGAAGAAGAAGAAGAAGAAGAAGAAGAAGAAGAAGAAGAAGAAGAAGAAGAAGAAGAAGAAGAAGAAGAAGAAGAAGAAGAAGAAGAAGAAGAAGAAGAAGAAGAAGAAGAAGAAGAAGAAGAAGAAGAAGAAGAAGAAGAAGAAGAAGAAGAAGAAGAAGAAGAAGAAGAAGAAGAAGAAGAAGAAGAAGAAGAAGAAGAAGAAGAAGAAGAAGAAGAAGAAGAAGAAGAAGAAGAAGAAGAAGAAGAAGAAGAAGAAGAAGAAGAAGAAGAAGAAGAAGAAGAAGAAGAAGAAGAAGAAGAAGAAGAAGAAGAAGAAGAAACTCGCGGGAGAACAGCGCAAAACTACCCCGTAGAGGGTGACGAATGCCCATTCACTCCCATTAATTTGTCCGCCGACGAGTGGCGGCAACTAAACGAGCGAGCTCGTTTAGCGATGCTGGAGGATTCCTCGTCATCGTCATCGTCGTTGTCGTCGTCGTTGTCATCGTTGTCGTCGTTGTCGTTGTCCTCATTGTCGTTGTCGTCGTCGCCGGAGGAGGAGGAGGAGGAGGAGGAGGAGGAGGAGGAAGAAGACGAAGACCAGGATGAAGAAATTGAGGAATGAGAGAAGGGTGGACCCGAAAAGATGCAAATACTACTACAATAACTATGTGTATTTCAAAAGATTATTCATATTTGTATGGTTCAATATATAATTATAAATAAAATTACATGATACTCTCACAAGTCTGACTTCTTAATCCAACTATTATGCGAGCTATCAAATCCAAGCCATTTTACATAAAGTTCGTCACGTCGTTTTTTCAACACTTTTTCAACGAGATAAATATCGGGATGTTTGACCGCGAGCAGCTCTTGTTCATAGAAACCACCGGCGATTGGTTTATTCTCATAATCTCTCAATCTGTATGTCACAGGCAAAGTATTTATTACTTGAGATATCGTAAATATTTCCGTTGTCCAGTTAGGCGTATAACCTTTCGCAAAAACATTTTTATATTTACTAATTCGAACTTTTTCGCCAACTTGAAATTTTGTCTTTCTAACATATTTAATTTGAGGCTTATCAAACACAGTATGCAGCAGATTTTTTTCATTTTCAGCGCAAACATCTCTCGGCCTCATTCTTATAGTGCGATGTACTGTATTGTTGTAGTCGCTAAGCAACTTTTGTAGAATATCCGTCCACTTATAATTTCCACGAAGACTGAACTGCTTCCACATTTTATTTTTCAAAGTGCGATTGAAATGTTCACAAATCGAAGCTTTTAAGTTACTAAATGTTGAGTACATGTGGATATTATATTGTTTCATGAGAGATTGGAAATTTGAATTATAAAATTCTTTACCATTATCAACATGTAACTTCGATGGCACTCGTCCAAGCGTAAGTATAGATTTCATTGCGGTAGTCGTATCTTTGCCCATCTTGCTTTTCAACGGCACAACCCAGGCGAATTTTGAGAATATATCGATGACGGTAAGTAGATACTTGTAATTATTATTCTGATTTGCGTAAGCGAGCATATCAACGAGATCGGCTTGCCAGGTCTCATCGAGACCCCGAATATCCACATGACGACGCGGATAGTTCCGTCTAGCTGATTTATGTAGCTCCTCCACTAGTGCTTCTTTGTGCGCGCTCATTTTCAAGAACGTTTAGTCTAACGTCCAGGTTGGCAATGGCCTTTGAGTTTCGAGTAGCCAAGTCTTGTACTGTTTCGAGGTTGATATTTATAGTTCTCATGATATCCTGCATTGTTGTCTCAAGCCCTTGAACCAATAGGAGATTACTATCATTCATTTCTTTTCGTAAAATCTTCACGGTGGTATGTACTTTGCGATGTAAGATGTTTAAGGTTGCAGCATCGTCTTGTTGTTCCGGAGCGGCAACATTGCGGAGTCTTTCGTTTTCCATATCGTAATGGCCATCGTCGGTTAATTTAAATCCAATGCCGGGATTACCGGGAGCGCCGGGGCGGCCGGGAAGACCGCGATTTTTTACACCCGCGCTCTTATCGAGCTGTCGTCCAAACACATCGACACTCATCTTGCAAATGTTGAAAATCTGTATAGGTGACGAGTTAATATATTATCTGGGCCTCCCGTAGTTCCTCTATAATTGACATAATTTCATTTCTATGAGAAGAGTTGCCAGCTGTTTGTGATGCCAAGAGTAGACGAAGCCGATTCACTAGCTCGGTTGGATCATCCCAATAAACATAATCCACCTTAACATCTTTTTGCGTAACTTTATATTGAGATATACCTTCTCCGCTGTATTCAACATCATTCAGAATTTTTGTGATATAATTAGTGAATTTGAAAGATTTATTCACGCGGATCGCTTCTCTTCTTTTGTAATACTTCCTATGTGCATTCATTCCGATAATTATATTCTTATAATTTTTCATATCATCGACGCTAATATGAGCAGCATTGGGCTGTTTTTTAAACAACAGTTCAATGAGTCCGACAGTTTTTCCATAGCTTACATCTCCTATTTGAATGGAAGTAGCGTTAAAATGTATCGGCGAGTCTCCAATCATTAACCTATTATTAGCAAGATTTCGCACTCCATAAGAAATATCTAAATCGGACGTTCTATTTGATTGTAACAATGCGAGATATTCATTTATTAATTCATCTACTTCAGCGTTTGTCTGCACGATTTTATTATCATCGTCATCGCTTATAATGTCTTCAGTATCGTTGCCTATTGCAGACTTAAAAGAAGCATCTTGCTCGTCATCATCGTCGCTGTCGCTATATTCTCGTTTCACTATTCTACTCGTTCCAGCTCTTTCGACAATATTATCCCGAGCTTCATCATCATTTATTTCTTCCTTAATTTTATCTCTGATTTCATCCTTAATCTCATTCTTAATTTCCTCTTTAATTTCTTTCTTCACAAGTGCTGTATCGCGATTTTTACTTGTATGAGACACATTCACTAATTTTTCCAATGGATTCACGAGTGGTTTGAAGACTTCTTGCATCGCCTGGTCATTGGCCTCGCGACCAGTTTTCAACATTTTATGTTTCCGTCGAATGGCATCGCTGGCTTTGACGATTTTACGCAAAACGTCTTGTTCTCTAGAAATATTTTCACTCTTCATGTTGTCGCAGCTGAGTCGCGGATACTACTGTTTCAAGATCAGCTAGTAATGGAATATTTATTACTTATCGATGCATGCGAAACAGTCAAACCCTTTCCTATATCTACCTCGATCAAGATCACTATCCTTGTCAATCATAATAAATCCATACTTATCGGCCCAGCATGCCGAGCATAAATTTTTGAACTCGGCGTAATGCATATCAGTGTTTACATGATCATTGTATATATGCTTGAGATTCATTTCATCTTGCTTAAATAGTACTAGGAGGTTGGCATTATCACGGACGAGATGCTTTGGAATGCGTGCATATGTCTGACAGAGATAGAATGAATCAACGTGCTCGTGTCTACCCATTGAAAAATATGCTCGAATATTATCCTGTTTCTCACATGCTACATCATCGAAAATAAATATTGAGTTCGGTCGAGCCTCGCTTGGTGGCACCACTTGTTCATTCTCGTTGAAGGGAAAATATTCAACACCATCCACAGACTCAAGCAGTTTTTCTAATAACTTATACTTTGGCTGCTTAAGAGATTTCGAGTATATATAAATATTTTCGAATCGCAATCCATTGGGGTGAGTGATGAGCGTGAGCAACGCATTAGTTTTGCCGCAATTCGATGGCCCGCAGAACACTGCACGAACGGTATTTGGTAATAAATTACCATGACGTTTCGCGATCTTTTCCTTCTGCGCAAACTGATCAAAATTGATCACAGGTAAATTCGTGGATTGTGTCTTGAACTTCATCCCGATGCAGACTAACAGGAAACCTTATAAATAATCGTTTATATATATAAATTTCCTCAGTAGCTCATGAGTCTTTCGATGGAGAAGATCGCGAGGAAACACGGTAAAAAGTGTGGTAAAGGCTTGGTTAACAGACTTATCAATAATCTCCCTGTTGAATTACATCTGCCCGGTTATCAGTATTGCGGGCCTGGAACAAAGCTAGCGAAACGTCTTGCACGGGGCGATCCGGGAATTAACCCGCTCGACGCGGCCTGTAAGGATCACGATATCGCTTATTCGAAAAATCGAGAAAATCTCGCTGCTCGAAGCGCTGCGGACAAGGTTTTGGCCGAGCGTGCTTGGAAACGCGTGAGCGCCGCTGACGCTAGTGTAGGTGAGAAAGCTACCGCGTGGGCCGTGACAAACATAATGAAAGCGAAACGAAAATTTGGTATGGGCTCGAGGAAAATTAACAACGTTGGACTCGGAAAGATAATTGGAGCTGCTAAGAAAGCGATGATTCATAGTAATGATTCACGCGTAATCATTAAATCAGCTCTTAAGGGTGCTCGCGAAGCTTTGAAAAATGCAGGAGGCAAACGTAAAGTACTCACACCCCGAGTACTACCTGTACCGAGAAAAATAGGTGGTTTTCTGCCATTTCTCGTGCCCATTTTCGCGGGACTTAGTGCCGCTGGGGCATTGTCCGGTGGTGCGGCCAGTATAGCTAAAGCTGTTACCGCTGCTCAGGCGGCAAAACGACAATTGGAGGAGAATAAGCGACATAATCAAACGATGGAGGCTATTGCGTTGGGCAAAGGCTTGCATCTAAAGCCCTACAAAAAAGGTTTCGGTCTTCATATCGCGACAAAAAACGGAAAGTGATGCTACCACACCGAGCACTGACTGACACCGACCTATTAAAGTATGCAAAAATTATTGGAAATTCCACACTTTCGCGGAGTTTTTATGCGAAATGGTTTACCGAAGAGTGGTCCATTCAAACAGGAGTCCGCAATTGTCAATCTGGATGATAACAATGGAGCTGGTACACACTGGGTCGCATACAAAAAGATTCATAACAATGTTATATACTTTGATAGTTTCGGCGATCTTCAACCACCGATAGAATTTGTCAGTTACGTGGGTGTTGGTAGCGTGAAATATAACTATAAACAATATCAGACATATGATACAGTAGAATGCTGGCATTTATGCCTTAAATTTCTTTGTAATCAACTGAATCGCAAAGAAAAATATTGTCTATATAAACACTAACCACAATGCTTCGCACTCAGTTCTATATCAGCCCGCATCATGAATGATACTCTTACATTAACCATATCTGGAACTTCTTCCATTCTCGAAGCTCAATATTTTCCTCCTATTGAACTTTCCGCGGATAAAAACTATGCTCTAGGACTGGTTGAATTGCTAACCTTCAACTCAATTCCCAATATAGACATTGATAATAATAAACTTCACATTGGCGGAGAAGTAATAAGTATTCCGACTGGTAGCTATGAAATTGAGGATATTGAGAATTACTTGAAGCCCATCCTGATTGGGAAGAATATTAACATTGATATTAAACCAAATAATAATACTCTACGCAGTGAAATTAGGTGTGATCACGATATAGATTTCACACCTGAAGATTCTATTGGTCGGTTACTAGGATTCACACAGCGTATCTTGCCAGCTAATAAAAACCACGAGTCCGATCTTCCTGTAGCCATTCTCAAAGTGAACGCTTTGAGAGTTGAATGTAGTCTTACAACCGGCGCTTATATCAACGAGCGAAAAGTTCATACTATTCACGAATTCTTCCCATTTGTCCCGCCGGGATATAAAATTATCGAAGTACCGTCACACGTCATTTATCTCCCTATTCTCCACAAGGTAATTGATCATATTCAACTGCGAATAGTAGATCAGGACGGGAATTTAGTTAATTTCCGCGGGGAAGTGATAACAATTCGGTTGCATATTGAATCCCAATAATAATAATAATAATAATAATAATAATAATAATAATAGGACAGCCCGAAAGGCGGCCGAGAGGATAGCATCCTTAAGCCGCCTAATGGCAAACACGATGGGACCGAGACCGGGGAAACGACGACTACTAATGTCGACGGCCCACTCGATTCTGCTATACGGCGCGGAGATCTGGGCAGACGCTCTGAAGACTAAGAAGTACTGCCACGCGATGACGACAGTACAGAAACAGGGTGCGCTGAGGATCGCCTGCTCCTACCGGACTGTCTCTGCACAAGCTGTCCTGGTGGTGGCGGGCGTAATTCCCGTGGACCTTCTGGCGTTCGAGCGCAAGAGGATACACGGGAGGAGCGCGGACACGAGACGGCAGGATGCGGCAACCACTGAAAGAAACAGGACGATACAGGCTTGGCAACAACGCTGGACAGAAGGAGCTACAGGCAACTGGACGAGACGGCTGATACAGGACCTGAGACCGTGGCTTGAAAGGGAGTTCGGGGACGTAAACTTTTACGTCACCCAGCTCCTAACAGGGCACGGTTACTTTAGACGGTACCTTTACAGGATGAACAAAGTACAGACGCCGGACTGCAAATACTGCGGACACGAACAGGACGATGCGGAACACACATTCTTCGAATGTGACCGCTGTTCAGCGCTCAGACGGAGACTGGAGACGACCGTCGGTCACATCACCGCAGACAATATTGTCGAGGTGATGCTCCACACAACAGAGTGGTGGCAGCTAGTTGCCACCTACACAGAGACGATACTGAGACGAAAAAACGCAGACGGCTGCCTCGAATGACAGAGCAGACGGACTGACGTGAGACGAAACGGATAAACAGAACGAACAGACGTACACAGACAGTTCCCCCAACCAGAAGTAATATTAACATAGTTCCTGGTTGGGGGGGTATCGAAAGGAGAGGGCGGTTTAGTGGGTAGGCTACGGGAGTCCCACATATCCACCAGTTGGGCTGGTGGAATCCGTAACTTGGATTCCGCAACTTCTGTTTTCCTTTACGGTATCAGCAAGGGTACCGTAAAGGAAAAAAAAAAAAAAAAAAAAAAAAAAAAAATAATAATAATAATAATAATAATAATAATAATAATAATAATAATAATAATAATCCCGTGTCGGGTTGCTGGTCCCGCATCGGGCGCCTCCCCAGGTGGCGGATAGGGGGACGCCTTCCAGAAATGGAAGGTACCGAGATTCTTCGGGGCGGACCAAAATCACGCTACACATACACATACACAAACACCTACACAAACACGCCCGAGTAACATACCGGTGATGCGAATGTCCAGGTGACCCTATAAACGGGTCATCCTGAAAAAGCGAACGCTCGGCGGATCCCTATAAACGGGGCCCACCGAAAAGCGCATGGCCGGGACCCCTATGAACGGGCTCTCCCGACGACGGATGAAAGTACCGGCTGTTTCGCCACTGGCACGGGCACTCACGCGCACGCACACTACACACCGGGGGACACTACACAGAGGGATGGGGATCTCAGGGACCGTGCTGCGTTCCGGCACGGTACGGGGAGTCGCGCCCCCGAGAGACCCTTAGCAGACAGGAACACAATAAATGGACATGCACAAACAAAACGAGAAAATACCTCAAGTGGTAACCCCAAAACAGGGGGAATCCACCCCGGGTTCCGATCGGATGGAAGCTCCGGTGGCCCAGGGCAGCGGCATGGATTTTGAGGGCCGCAGAATGTGCAAGGACTCAACGACGAAGACAACGATGAGGAAAACGGACACGAAAAACGGAACGGACAGGACAAACCGGAACCTGCTTGGCAGGGGAAGGACGTCTAGCGTGTCGAGCGCGGGCAGCGGAGCAAGCCTCTCTTCGGCTACCTCCGCTCTCAGCGAGACACTCGTTCAGACGGAACCGGCTAACGAGACGATACGAAATGACCCGGACATTACGGAGCAACTGATGCTCATACAGGAAACGACAAGGAAAATGGCAAAGGCAGCCGCTGTTCAAAAGAACATGAACATGACGGTGAAGAACGGAATAAAAACGATTCTTGAGGCGGCCGACGTGGCGCTGCATAAGCTCATGAAGGCTACCCCAAGAAGCCGTGTTACCGAATACGAATTGACGGACACGGAAACGGAGACGAAAGAACGGGACACGGCACGGACGAAACGGAAACGTTCGGCGAACGCGACCCCACCGGAGACTTCTCAGAAGCGACCTCCGAGAGTGGAAACGGCCGAAACGTGGACGACAGTCACGGCAAAGAAAACGGACCGAAGAAACAGAACGAACGCGACGAACGCGACAAACGCGACGAACGCGACGAAATCGACGAAAGCGACGAAAACGACGAACGCGACAAACGCGACAAACGCGACAAACGCGACGAATGCCAAGGCCAAAAAACGCAAGCCGGCACCCAAACAACGGGGGGCGGCTGTGTTTGTCAAGCCGGCGAAAGACCGCACATACTCCGACATAGTACGGAAAATACGGACGACGGTGGATCCGACGAAGAGTCACGTGCAGGTGACGACTCTGAGGAAAACCAAAGACGGTCGGTGTCTGCTAAAGATTCAGACCAACAAGGACGGACGGGAAAACTTCCAGCGCGCTCTGCAGGAAGCGGTCGGGGACACGGGCAGCGTGAGAATCACGACCTCCAGGACTCAACTGGAGATCATGGACCTCGACTGCGTCACGACCGAAGACGATATAAGACGAGCACTAGGACGAGAAACAGGACGAGACGCGGACTTTGGCGTCCACATCTTCGGTCCGAACCGGTACGAGGAGTACATGGCGGTGTGCGAGCTCGAACCGCACGAGGCCGCGGTGCTCCTCGGCCGGGGTCGGATCGGGATCGGATGGGTGCGTTGCCGCATCCGAGAACGAGTGACAGTGCAGAAATGCTTCAGGTGTCTAGGGTACGGACACACAAGGGCAAACTGCATGAACGCGGACCGGACCAAAAGCTGCAGGAAATGCGGCGAGACGGGACATTACGCAACGGACTGCACAAACAGACCAGCCTGCCCCCTGTGCACTGAGGCGGGACACGAGGACGCGGCGCACATCGCGGGATCCGGGAAGTGCGCTGTGTTTCGGGCTGCCCTGGAGGAGTGCAGGAGACAGGCAAGACGACGGACAGGGTAATCCAGGGAAACCTGAACCGTAGCAGGACAGCAGACATGCTACTGCCTCAGATAGCCGAAGAACACGACGCGGACATCCTGATACTGTGCGAACCTTACAAAGGAAGGACAGCACAGACATGGATAACGAACGAGACCGAGACAACAGCTATCTGGGTGAGGGGCGCTGCCCGATCTCGGATGACTAACCGCGGTGTGGGCGACGATTACGTCTGGGCTAAGGTCGGCGCTGTCACTTATGTCAGCGTCTACCTGACCCCCAACTGCACCGCGGCGGAGTTCGAGAGAAAGGTGGAACTCCTCGAGGACGGAATCAGGGACCTGCCCGGAGACGTCGTAGTTGCGGGGGACCTCAACGCGAGGGCGATCGAGTGGGGAATGACAGCAACGAACAAACGAGGACGGCTGCTACTGGAGATGGCTGCGAGGCTAGATCTGGTCGTAGCAAACACAGGAAACGTACCGACGTACAGACGGCCAGGGTTTGGAGACTCCATTCCTGACGTAACGATGACATCGGACAGAGTCCTGTCACAGGTGAGGCGATGGCGGGTGATCGACGACTATACGGCCAGCGATCACCAGTACATAGCCTTCGAAGTGGCAGGTCCGACAACAACGACACGGACTAGGATCCAGCGCCCCCCGCGGTGGAACTTAAACAAACTCGACGCACGGAAGTTTTCGGAGGAATTGGTGGCAGCACCAGCCCCGATAACACAAATCCCCCCGGAGCTGATTGGCCGGCAAAGGGCGGAAAGGCTGGCGGACGAGACGGCCAAACTTACAGAACGGCTATGTAATAGCACTATGCCAAAACGACGAAACGGACAAAACAGACAGGCACAGTACTGGTGGACGGACGAGATAGCCGAACTCCGCAGAATCTGCTTGGCAAACAGACGACTTGTCACAAGGGCTGGCGGAAGACCCGAAAGGGAAAACCTCCAAGCCGCTTACAAGACAGCGCGGAAGTCACTGACGAAGGCTATCAGGGACAGCAAGACGCGATGCTGGAAGGAGCTCTGCGAGGAGGTGGACCGCGACCCCTGGGGAACTGGTTACAAGATAGTGACCGGCAAACTAGGGGCCCGAGCTCCGCCGGAACTCAAAGACGCTGAAACCGCACGACGGATCGTCGACGGACTATTCCCGACACACTCGATACGTACGGACGACACTGACGGCACGGAGGCACCGGCAGCCCCTATCTTCACCGCGGAGGAGCTCACTAGAGCAACCAACTCGATGAAGACTAGAAAGGCACCCGGGCCGGACGGAGTACCGGGCGAGATTGTCCGGCTGATGGTCAACCTGAGGCCCGAGATATTTCTCGACCTATACAACGCGTGCTTGACAACGGGAACCTTCAGTGACCGGTGGAAGGTGGCGAGGCTGGTACTTATCCCCAAGGGTAAGGGCGACCCTGGCACGCCGTCGGCCTACCGGCCGCTGAGCTTACTCGACACGACAGGGAAACTTTACGAACGACTACTGAGACCCAGACTCACAGACGCGATACAAGCCGGAGGTGGCCTCTCGGACCATCAATTCGGCTTCAGAAGGGGTCGATCAACGATTGGAGCGATCCAAAAAGTAGTTGACACCTTCAGGGACACGGACAGACATTGCCACGCGGCGCGACCAATCGTGCTCATGGCGACGCTAGACATCAGGACCGCCTTCAACTCGGCTAGGTGGGTGGACATTCTGGAGGCGCTGAGAGGCGGCTTCGGGATTCCACCGTACTTAGTCCGGGTGGTGGAGGATTACCTGAGAGACCGACGTATCACGTACGAAACAACGGAAGGACAGGTTACGAGACAAATCACTGCGGGGGTCGCGCAGGGATCTATACTCGGACCAGACTTCTGGAACGGAGTGTACGACAGCCTGCTCAGACTGGAGCTCCCGCTCGGCGTTCTACTCGTCGCTTACGCTGATGACGTGGCGGCAGTGATCGTTGAGCGGACTCCAGACCTGGCGCAGCTTAAGCTGAATCAGACAATGAGACGCATCGACCGATGGATGACTGACCACGGACTGCAACTCGCAACAGAAAAGACAGAACTGATTTTCCTTACAAGGAAACGGATACAGACGACACTACCCATGAGGGTCGGGACAGACGAAATCGGGACCAGAGGAGAAGTCAAGTATCTGGGGGTGACCCTGGATACGAAACTGACCTTCTGGCCCCACATACAAAGGACAGCCCGAAAGGCGGCCGAGAGGATAGCATCCTTAAGCCGCCTAATGGCAAACACGATGGGACCGAGACCGGGGAAACGACGACTACTAATGTCGACGGCCCACTCGATTCTGCTATACGGCGCGGAGATCTGGGCAGACGCTCTAAAGACTAAGAAGTACTGCCACGCGATGACGACAGTACAGAAACAGGGTGCGCTGAGGATCGCCTGCTCCTACCGGACTGTCTCTGCACAAGCTGTCCTGGTGGTGGCGGGCGTAATTCCCGTGGACCTTCTGGCGTTCGAGCGCAAGAGGATACACGGGAGGAGCGCGGACACGAGACGGCAGGATGCGGCAACCACTGAAAGAAACAGGACGATACAGGCTTGGCAACAACGCTGGACAGAAGGAGCTACAGGCAACTGGACGAGACGGCTGATACAGGACCTGAGACCGTGGCTTGAAAGGGAGTTCGGGGACGTAAACTTTTACGTCACCCAGCTCCTAACAGGGCACGGTTACTTTAGACGGTACCTTTACAGGATGAACAAAGTACAGACGCCGGACTGCAAATACTGCGGACACGAACAGGACGATGCGGAACACACATTCTTCGAATGTGACCGCTGGTCAGCACTCAGACGGAGACTGGAGACGACCGTCGGTCACATCACCGCAGACAATATTGTCGCGGTGATGCTCCACACAACAGAGTGGTGGCAGCTAGTTGCCACCTACACAGAGACGATACTGAGACGAAAAAATGCAGACGGCTGCCTCGAATGACAGAGCAGACGGACTGACGTGAGACGAAACGGATAAACAGAACGAACAGACGTACACAGACAGTTCCCCCAACCAGAAGTAATATTAACATAGTTCCTGGTTGGGGGGGTATCGAAAGGAGAGGGCGGTTTAGTGGGTAGGCTACGGGAGTCCCACATATCCACCAGTTGGGCTGGTGGAATCCGTAACTTGGATTCCGCAACTTCTGTTTTCCTTTACGGTATCCGCAAGGGTACCGTAAAGGAAAAAAAAAAAAAAATAATAATAATAATAATAATAATAATAATAATAATAATAATAATAATAATAATTGCGATAGTTTTTAACCGGAAGCCTGCCAATTATAATAAGCCGTCATGTGCGAGGCAGATCAGTCATCGACTAGCTCCCAAGGTGCTAACACATCAGAACATCCAACTTCTAAAAAGTCTGGGTCTCAAGGTCAAGCAACGCGGAAAACAATTGTAAAACGATATTTGCTCCGTGTATTTTGTATCTGCTGCTGGCGAATACGATGGACGAGGAAATAGTGAATATTCAAACACCCATCATCTTTGATGAATCCATAACACACTGCGAGATTCATGCTCATCAGCCTTACGCCTCATCATCTTTCAACAACAGTGATGAGATACGTATTGCAGTTCAACATCAAGATCTCAGCTTGCTTCCGAGCAAGAGTTCGCTTCGCATAAGTGGAAAGCTCATGAAAGGTGATGGATCCGCGGCGGCTACTTCTACAACTCTCGTGAACAATGCAATTTGCCATTTGTTTGAGGAAGCTCGATATGAACTGAGTGGTATCGAAGTCGATCGAAACAAAAATGTCGGTCTTACGAGCCTGATGAAAGGATTTGCATCTCTACGTCACAGTTAAACTTCAGTAATGGAAAACACCGGTTGGCTCGATGTCGAAGAAACAAAATCTCTAACTAATTCGGGTTACTTTGATGTCTGCATACCGCTCAGCTTCATATTTGGCTTCGCTGAAGATTATCATAAGATTGTCATCAATGCCAAACATGAGTTGATTCTCGCTCGATCAAAAAATGATCTCAATGCAGTTATTCAAACGGCAGCGGAAGAATTTAAAATTGCTCTACATAAAGTAGAATGGCTTATACCATATGTGTCAATTTCCGATCAGCGGAAAATACGACTACTGAATTTCATAGCCAAAGATGCTCCAATCCCCATGAGCTTTCGTACATGGGAATTGTACGAGTATCCCCTACTCCCCACTACTACGAAGCATGTGTGGACCGTTAAGACATCTTCCCAGTTGGAAAAGCCGCGATATGTTATTCTAGGCTTTCAAACGAAGAGAAAAAATAGTACTAACAAAAATGTTAGTCATTTCGATCATTGTAACATCAGCGATGTAAAATTATATTTGAATTCGCAATGTTATCCCTATTGCAACCTGAATCTCGATATTAATCAAAATCAGTACGCTTTGCTATATGAGATGTATGCAAATTTCCAAACTAGTTATTATGGTAAAGAAGCTGAACCATTGCTAAACAAGGAAGATTTTATAAATTATGCTCCACTCATTGTAATTGATTGTTCAAAGCAGAACGATACTCTCAAGTCTGGACCTGTTGACATTCGTCTTGAATTTGAAGCTAAGAGTAATTTTCCCGCCGGAACATCAGCATACTGTCTAATATTGCACGATCGAATAGTCGAATACAATCCAATCAGCGGCGGGGTAAAAAAGTTGGTATAAAAGCCTTCTCCATATGGAGAATCAAGTTAGTATGAATGAAGATGGACTTCGTCGTTGACGTTCAAGGGTTCAAGAAACCGATTGATGAATTTGTGCTGAAAGAAATATCTATCCTTGAACTTGCTCGAGACATGACAGCTGATCCTATAACGTTGCTCGTTAAACCGCCATGTCCATGGGCCGACCTACCAGCGAAATACAAGTGTATGAATTCGTGGCTACAACGAAATTTTCACGGAATGTCCTGGGAGTCTGGAGAAATGTCTTACGAGGGGGCTATAAGTTTCGTTCGCGCTATCTTGAAACTTGGAACGACTGTTTTCGTCAAGGGCTTGGAGAAAAAAAGATGGCTGGATCGCATCATGATTGGTACATCAGTGTCCGTTGTCGATTTAGAAACGCTGGAGTGCCCATCGCTGCGTAAACTATCAACAGCAATACCCGCCATAAGATGCCCACATCATCCGAATCTCCTAATGAAATATAACTGTTCTGATGGGAATGTGAAATCTCTGAAGAGTTGGATAATGCATATAAGGCGAAATGTAGACGAATGAAGGTGTTTTGTAAAGAAATAAAACAGATTTACATATATGAGTTTTTATTTTTTTACGTAGAAAACCTTTTACAATACAAATGAAAACTTACGTTATTAATACTGTATTATACAATGATATATGAAAACACTTATTCGACATAAAGTTCGATTTGGCTGTCACACGACTTGGAATGTGACACTGTTGTATTTTCTACCGTGATACGTCATGCGGAGATGATTCTTCTGCGATGATTCAACCATCTGCGTGAACAGCGCCTGGTCGTCCTCGAAAACTCTTGCAAGCCGCGCTGGTAGGAAGACAGCGAATTCTCCATTGACCTCAGCGATGACCCTTTTCCCGAATTTCGTCGTCACGAATTTTAGATTGCTGATCGGATGTTCTTGCTGAATTTCCAGCTCGATTAGCTTCTTCGTTGGAAGGAATTCCGCCATCTTGCCCACCTTGTTGATAGCTGCGAGATCCATTTTCTTGGATTTTGACGTCAGCGAATGTCTTCAATATTAAACGCAAGTCTGATCTTGTGCGAATCAGATTTTGTACTTCTTTGATATTCTTCAAGAGTAGTTTGGTGCGTAGTTTTAGCTCACGATGACGATTGCTTTGCATCCAGTCTTTGCTCTGCATCACGTCTTTGAATGGTACAATTCGAGCTGCTGCATTAGATTTTGTATCATTGCACCCCACCACAGAATCTTATTCATCGACTCCGCCTTTTTCGTCTCTAAACCTATCGGCATCGAACATTTAAAACTGATCGAATCACAAGTTTCGCTATTGTTTCTCTATGACGCACTCGTTGCATGAATCACCGCTTTAGAACGACACTTTTCACATTGCAATCGACGTGGAGCTGGTCCATCAACGTGGGTTCTCATATCTGGTGTATTCCAATGCTCCATGCACGGTAGGTATAATGCTACTTCAGGATCAGCACGGAGATGTGTGGGTAACCGATCCCACAGGAGATGAATTTGCGTTCCCCAATATTTGAGAAGCTTGGACTTTGAAATAGTTTTCAGTTCCGCCTTAGATAGCTCCCACGGATTTTTAACATTGCACATCACGAGCGTAGCGTTCGTTATATTCATCTTGCCGTTCAATTGCAGACTAAACTATAAACGTTGCCCATCGAGAATATTTTTCTTTGAATATTCTGAGAACAAGGATCCGATTCATTGCTTTAGATGTGAATGTTTTGTTTATAAATTCTTTTCACCGCAATAAATATAAGAGGGTGACAACGAGTATAGGGTGCGTAAAGAACAAGGGTCTGACTCACGATGCATTCATTAGCTATGACTGCTCTATTCAGTCATAAATTTTCAAGAGTGTCAAGTGGCGTAAGGGACTTGAAGTGTTTGTATATATTATCGTCTAAACAACCACTTGATGATCGATCTTGGGGTATCAGCAAGCGAAACATCCCAACAAAAAATGTCAACCACCCACCATCCACCTCCTAACTGCCCCCCCCCCCCCCCACCACCCACCTCCTAACTGCCCCCCCCCCCCTACCACCCACCTCCTCACCACCCACTGCATGCCACTCGCCGATTCACACGAAAAACAACCACCCACCCACCCACCACCCACCTCCCACTGCATGCAACTCGCCGATTCACGCGAAAAAAAAAATGTTCAACCACCCACCCACCACCCACCACCCACCACCCACCTCCCACCTCCTCACCACCCACTGCATGCCGCTCACCGATTATCAAGAAAATCTTATTCAACCTGACAGATGGTTTGGGTCTCAGCTAAGACATCGTAAATACCGATTCTGCAATACCTACCACCCACCACCCACCCACCCACCTCCCATCACCCACCCACCCACCTGACAGCTGGTTTGAGTCTCAGCTAAGATATCGGTAAATACCGATTCTGCAATTCCTACCACCCACCACCCATCCACCCACCATCCACCCACCCACCCGACAGGTGGTTTGACTCTCAGCTAAGATATCGGTAAATACCGATTCTGCAATACCTACCACCCACCACCCACCCACCCACCTCCCGTCACCCACTCACCCACCCACCCGACAGGTGGTTTGACTCTCAGCTAAGATATCGATAAATACCGATTCTGCAATTCCTACCACCCACCACCCACCCACGCACCTCCCAACACCCACCTACCCACCCCCATCACCCACCTGCCACACACCTGAAATTCACCTACCCACCCACCCACCCACCACCCTACCACCCACCACCCACCGATGCCGAGCCTCCGACCCACCGACTCGCGCATGCGCAGATCGAGTTGAGTCAGAACCAGCCTTGTATATCTACTGTCAGTAACACCCTGGATGCCCAAAACGACAATTTGGCATCCAGCTTTACCCCCAGGTATCGGAGCACCTTCACAGCCTCGATGCGTGCGCCATCCACTTCAGCTTGAAAGGCCTCTTCAAATGCTCTCCGTCGAGTGAGTACGACTATCTCAGTCTTACTGGCTGTCAGTTTAAGCTCATGTTCCGTCAACCAATCGCTAACGTGCCGGGTTACTTGCCTGACTAGCCTTCTGGCCTGCTTTTCGCGTCTGGCTGTGATGATAGCGGCGATGTCGTCCGCGAAGCCAACGAGCTTCGTACCTTCAGGCATCTGTAGCGTTAAGATCCCGTCGTAGACGACTTTCCACAAATCTGGGCCCAGCCCTGAGCCCTGTGCTACCCCTGACGTTAGTCTCTTTCCCCTTGTCGAGTAGTACGAGTCATTGGAGTTTCAACCTTGAGCCGAACACCCCTGCCCGGAGGCAGAGGTTGTACATGTTCAGCAGGAGGTACGGAAACTCTCTAGCTATGAGATTTATGACCTCCGCTGGTATTCCATCAGGGCCAGGCGCCTTGCGGTTTCTGATGGATGCAGCAGCTTTACCCATCTCTGCCACGGAGAAGGCAGGCCCTTCGCCACCAATTGGATACTCCTTTGGTTCTCTGTCAGGATATTCTGGAAAGAGACCTTCCACTATCTCGCACATCTCGGCAGGGTCCTTTGGTCCCACTGGGGCCGATCGGCCTAGCTTTTTCGTGACAATCTGGTATCCGCGTCCCCAGGTGTCGTTATCGAATTCTGCGCACAAAATCTCCCCCAGCATCTAGCTTTACTGTTTTTCACTGCCTATCCCAGCCGATTCTTGGCCATCTTGTATGCCTCATTGTACAGGGCAGTAATGCGTCTGCTTCTCCGCGCTCTTTGGGCTCTGCGCCTTAGCTTGGGGCAGCTCCGTCTGAGCTCGGCAATGCCACCAGTACGCCGTCCACTCTTCCGTCCACCAGTACGCCGGCTTCTTATGAACTCTTCGTGACTTTCGCGCATGGATGCGTCACAGCTTTTTGCGATGAGTCTCATCGTGCGCGCGATGAGCTGTTCAGTCTCCTCCCTGGAGGTCAACGGTATTTCGGCTTCTTCCATCATCCTGCCTCTTGCCTCCTGCTTCTATTGCACACACAAAGCCGTCACATTTCCGCAATTTTTTATCTCGAACTTGCGGTTTTCTAGGCACTTACTATAACAATAGGCAAAGAGTGCCTATTAAAATGACCATCCGTTGCTCTTCGGAGTCTGTCGAAGGGATTACTCCGCAGCGCATACACCAAAAATTTTTATTTTTCACCATTTGCTGCGGTGAATCTCCAACATCATGCGTAGTTACATTGAAGTGACTGCGATGAATAGGAATATTTTTTTAGCCTGCGGTGCAATGAAAACAACTTTTTGGCTGAATTTTTCTTCTCGGACGTCCGTATCACACTGTAACTTTAGATGGTGCGAATCAATTTTGTTCTCCTTCGCAGGGTTTTTACATTATTGCAAGTATGCACGTCACTTTTAAAACCAATCTGAGACCTTTAAGTATTTTTTCTAAAAATTATTGGTCACAATTTGCATTTGCCTTCCGTCAAATATCCGTACGGTGCCATCATAATGAACTCTACGAACCAATTTTTTTCACCATCGCAGCACCATTTTGTTTAATCACAGCAAATTTGGAGACAATCCTACATCTCTAACTATTTTTTCATTACAATTTTCTATTAAAAAAATGATTTTCTCACATCTGATGTCCGTTCGGTGCTTCAATTAAGAATCCTGGAAACCAATTTTTTTTCTCATTCTCAACAATACTTCATTGCATCGAAAGCACTATGCACAACAAATTTTGAGTCAGTCCAACAAATCTACTTTTAATTATAAAATTTTTCAAAAAAAGTGGTTTCAATTAGCTTTGCTTCGAAGGTTATGTTATTTAGATTTGCCAAAAAACCATTTTTCATGTTAAAAAAAAAAACTTCGTTTGCGAAAAATGAAACAAGAAATATCATACACACATTCACAAATGTTTGCGTTTTTTTTTTTCGAAAATAATATATTTTCACCGAAAATCATTCGCAATATTTTACCATACTTTATTCACATTCGTAATAAAAATGATAAATTTCACGTGTTGACTGAAAAAATTTGTTATAAACTCACAAAAAAGATTTATCGAATATCCAAAATAATTACAATTTACCAAATAGAATTAAAAAAAATCGCGAGTATATATTTTGTCGTTTTATTTCAATTGTCAAACTTTGGAAGCAGATGACAATTTCGTAGTAGACGATACACAGATGCTCATACGTCGCGGCACGCGTACTCTGTGGTCGGATGATTTTCAAATTAAAAAAAATCGACATCTCGTTTCAATCTTTGTTCGTATTTTACCTAAATAAAAATGGATTCTACGCGGTATAACGCAGATAAAAAGTGTGCAATCTTAAAAAAAAAGAATTTTCTACCTTCGACCGTCGAAGATTCATCGCAGTCAAAATCTTTGACAATGATGTTCACCCGATTTATTCGTTTAGAGTTAATAATAAACACTGCTAATTTTGTTTCTGGCAAAGTATGTTCTCCTCTTCAAAACAAGACAAGATAAGAGTCGATATCTTTTTTCGCTGCCGAGATATGTTGTTTTTTAAGCAAAGACTAATTTCACGAATTTTCGTCAAAAAACGAATCGTTTTTTCAAATTTCTCGAAATTGCCGTCTCTAATCCTTGCCTCTGATAGAAATCGTATTTACAAACTGACTCTCCGCAGTATTGCGCAGATAAAAAGTGTGCAATGTTGAAAAATTGAATTTTTTACACTTCGACCGTCGGAGATTTATCACATTCGAAATCTTACTCAATTTTGTTCGCTCGATTTATTCGTTTACAGTCGACAAAAAAAAAAAGACTTCCGTTTCCGGTGAGTGAGTGAGCGAATGTGCGACAGAGTGGTGAGAAGGAGAAAAGGGAAGAAAGGGAGAAAAACGTGAGTAGAGAGAAGGGGAAGGAAGGGATAGAGAGAGGAGAAACGAGAGAAGGGAGGGAGAGTAACGGAGCGAGTGGGAAAGGGCGGAGGAAAATAGGGAGAAAGGAAAAAGAAGGGTTTTGGAGGTTAAGGACGCGGAGAGGCAGAAGGGCAGTGACAGCAGAGGGGAGAGGAAAGAGGTAGAGAGAAAGACGTGGGTACGGAGTAAGAGAGGTAGGTGGCGGCACGAAGCGAGGCAGCCGAGGATAAGGAAGAGCGAGAGCGGAGCGAGGTAAGGTAGGGAGTAAGAGGCGAGCAGAGCGTGCGGGGATAAGGAAGAAAGAGCTGAGGTGTCGGTGAGAAAGGAAGCGAAAAAAAAAAAAAAAAAAAGAGGATAAAGAGGGATATAGAGATAGAAGGGAAAAGCAAGGGGAAAGAAGTAAAGATGTTAGGTGGAGGACTAGAAGATGGGAAGGGGGGAGGGAATGCGGAAGAGGCGAGGAAAAGGGGCAGGAAATCTAACGTGGAGAGACTGGAGAGGGAAAGAATCGCGAGTACAGGAGATATGAGGGACCTAAAGGACATGTGGAAAAGGAAAAGGGGACAGCTGGAGGAGGGGGAGAGGGAAGGGAAAGAGGGGGAAGAAGAGGTGGAGCAAATTTTTAGGAGAAGTAGGATAACGGTGAGATCGTCGGAGAAGGGAAAGGGGGAGGGGGAGCAGATGAGAGAGATAAAGGAGATGATAAGGGAAATGAGAGAAGAGATGAGGCAAGAGACAAGAGAGGTAAGAGCGGATGTGGTGAACCAGGGGAGGAATGTATGGGAAGAGGTGGCACAGCTAAGAGAGGAGGTGAGGAAGGGGGAAGCGAAGGCGAGAAAGGAAAGAGAGGAAATGGAGAGGAAAATGAGGGAACTGGAGGGAAGGGTACAAGGTGCGGAGGAAGCAGAGAGGAAAATAGGAGAGTTGAGTAGGAGAATAGAGGAGATGGAGGACGAAAGAAGGGGAAGAGGAGGGGGAGTAGAGGGGAGGGGGGTAGGAGAGAGGGTGAAAGAGATAGAAGCAAAGATAGAAAAACGGGAAAGGGAGAGAAGGAGAAGAAACGTGATTGTGAAGGGAGTGAAAATGGAGGACACGGCCTGGCAAACGACACAGAGACTAATGGAGAGCATAGGGGTGCAGGCGAGGGTGGAAGCGGTGAGAGAAGTAGGGAGAATGAGAGACAGGGGGCAGCAGGGAACGCAAGCGATACTGGAGGTGAGGATGGGAGACGTGGAAGGAAAAAAAGAGGTGATGAAGAGAAGATGGAATGTGAAGGAGAGGGAAGTGAGGATAGAAGACGACATGACATGGAAGGAAAGGAAAATGCAGTGGCGATTAAGGGAAATAGGATATAGGCAAGGGAGGAAGGGGAGAAGAACAAGGATAAGCTACGGAAAGATAGAAATAGAAGGGAAAATGTGGTGGTGGGATGAGGAAAGAGAGAAGCTGAGAAATTGGAGAGGAGAGGAGTGGGAAGAGGAGGGGGAAGGACAGCAGGGAAGGAATAATAGAAGGAAGGGAGGGGGGATCGAGGAACGAAACAGAAGCATGGAAGGTGCGGAAGGGGGGGAGGCAAAAAACGAATAGGGGGGCAAGAGAAAGGGCAGGAGGAAAGAGATCGGGAGTGGAGGATTGCGTTTTGGAATGTGGCGGGGCTGGAAAACAAGGATAGGGAATTCTGGAAGGAACTGGAGGAATGGGAGGTAATAGTGATGTTAGAGACGTGGGTAGAAGAAAGAGGTTGGGACAGGATGAAGGAGAGGTTGCGAAAAGGGTATAGGTGGACAGTACAAGGAGCGGAGAGAAAGAGCAGGAAGGGAAGAGCGATGGGGGGGATGATTGTGGGAGTGAGGGAGGAAATGGCATGCGAGGAACAGGGAGAGGAGGAGGTGGAGCAAGGGATGATGGTGAAGAGAATAAAGATGGAAACAAGTAGCTGGACAGTGATAGGTGTGTACGTGAACGGAGACATAGAAAGAAAAGTGGAAAAACTAAGGGGGTGGGTAGAGAGACAAGGAGAGAGGGAGAGAATAATAATAGGGGGGGATTTTAACGCAAGGACAGGGGAGGAAGGGGGAGGAGCGGGCGGAAGCGAGGAGGAAGAGGGAGGGAGGAAATCGAAGGATAAGAAAGTGAACAGAGAGGGAAAAAAGTTGATAGGGATGCTGGAAGAGGTGGGCTGGGAGATAATGAACGGGAGCGTAAAAGGGGACGAGGAAGGGGAGTTCACGTACACAGGGGGCAGGGGAGAGACAGTGATAGACTACGTATTGGGGGACAATAGTGTAAGGGAAGGAATCGAGAGGCTGGTAGTGGGGGAAAAGGTGGACTCGGACCATCACCCGCTGGTGGTGACGATGAAGGAGGGAAAGAGAAGGGAGAAAGAAAAGAGGGAAAGAAAAGGAGGGGGGGGGGAGGTAAATGGACAGAGGAAACGAAGGCGAGGTACGCGAGGGAGATGACGGGAGCAACGGGGAGGGAGGGAAAGATACAAGAGTTGGTGGAAGGGGTGACGAAAAGAATCATGGGGGCGATAAGGAAAAGCACTAAGGAGGGGGAGGGGGAAGAAAGGAGGAAGAGAAGGGAGGGATGGTGGGATGACGAGTGCAGGGAAAAGAAGGGGGAGGTAAGAGGAGAACTAAGGAGGTGGAGGAAGGAAGGAGGCTCGAAGCAAGGATACAGAGACAGAAAGAAGGAGTATAAGGAGATGTGTGAGAGTAAGAAAAAGGAAGAACAGGAAAGGTTAATAAGAGAGGTGGTAGAAGCGAGAACAGAGAACGAGGTATGGGAAATCGTAAATAGAGGGAGGAAAAAGAGGAAGAAGGTGAACGAGAACATAGGAAAGGGGGAGTGGAAAGAATATTTTATGGGATTGCTAGGGGGAGAGGAGAGAAGAGTGGTGAGAGGGAGTGAAAAGAGGGGAAGGGAGGGAGAAGACGAGGAATTAAGTAGAGAGGAGATAAAGAGAGCGGTAAGAAGGCTGAAGGAAGGAAAAGCATGTGGGGGGACGGAATACCAAACGAAGCGTGGAAGTTCGGGGGAAAGGAAACAGAGGAGATGGCATGGGAGATATGTAGGAGAGTATGGAGGGGAGAAGGGTGGCCGCAGAGCTGGAAGGAGGGCATAATATCGCCAATAGTAAAGAAGGGGGAAGGGGGGAAAGTGCAGGGCTATAGAGGAGTGACGCTGATGCCGACGTTGTACAACGTGTACGTGTCGGTGTTGGCGAAAAGAATAGAGAGAGAAGTGGAGGAAAAGGGGTTGGTGCCGGAGAATCAGACGGGTTTCAGGAGGGGAATGGGAACGGTAGACAACATATTTGCGTTAAACTACCTAGTGGGGCGACAGGTGAGTAGGGAGAGAGGAAAGTTGGTGGCCCTGTTCGTGGATCTAAAGGCAGCCTTTGATTCAGTGGACAGGGGGGTACTGGCGAGGGCAATGGAGAAGAAAGGGGTGAGGAAGGGGCTGAGAGAGAGGGTGGAGGAGATATATAGGGAAACAATGAGTAGGGTGAAAGTGGGGGGAGAGGTGGGAGAGGCCTTCTGGACAGCGAGAGGGGTTAGGCAAGGATGTCCGCTGAGCCCGATAATTTTTAATCTGGTGACGGCGGACATGGAGGAGGAATTGAGTAGAGCAGGGTACGGGGGGGTTAAACTGGCGGGAAGAAAGGTCTATAGCCTGGCGTACGCGGACGATGTAGTGGTGATGGCGGAGACGGAGGAAGAAATGAAGGGTGCGATCAGAGTGTTGGAAGGGTACTTTGAAAAGAGAAGGCTAGAGGTGAACGTAGGGAAGACAAAGGTGATGAGGTTTAGGAAAGGAGGAGGAAGAAGCACGAGGGTGAAATGGAGATGGAAAGGGAAAGAAATAGAAGAGGTAAGGGAGTTTAAGTATCTGGGGTATGTGTTTGGGAAGAATGGGGGGCAAGAAGAGCAGATAAGAGACAGAATAAGGAAAGCGGGAATGGTGATGAAGCAGGTGTGGGGGATAGGAAAGAGGAAATTCGGAAGGATCTGGAAAAGGAGAATGTGGTTGTTCGACACGCTAGTGTGGACGGTGATGGGGTATGGGGTGGAAATATGGGGCTGGGAGGAGAGAAGTAAGGTGGAAGCGACACAGGAAAGATACATAAGGTGGGTGTTAGGGCTAGACTGGAGGACGCCGGGGTATATGGTAAGGGAGGAAGCAAAAAGGGAGAAGATGAGAACAAGGGCGAGGAGGAGGGCATGGGCGTATGAGGAAAAACTAGAGAGGGGCGAGGGGAGTGGTATAGCGACAGAATGCGTGATGGAGATCAAAAGGAGGGCGAGGAGGGGGGAAGGGAGGTTATCGAAATGGGAGGAGGGAAGAAAGGCGATTAGACGCGCAGGAGAGGAGAGAGAAGAGGAGGGGGGATACGAAAGAGTGGAAAAAGAAGATTTAAAGGAGCAGGAAAGAGAAAGGGCGGAAAAGATAATAGAGTCGAAGTACAACAGGTGGTATAGAGAGGTGAGGGTGGAAGGAGTACCGAAATATTTAGGGGAAGAGTGGCCGGAGGAGAGGTATGTCAGGATAGCGAGGTACAGGTTGGGGAACGAGATGAGGGAACTGAGATATTGGGAGGGAGAAGAGGAAAGGGCGTGCAGGGTATGTGGGGAAGAGGTGGAATCGTGGGAACATGTTCTGGACAGGTGCAGGGGAGGGGAGCAGGGACAGGGAGGGATAGGGGAGAAAGTGAGGAAGATACTAGAGGAGGGTGGAGGGGGGGAAGCATGGATGAAGAACATGGATAGAGTGAGAAGGGGGAAGGAAGGAGGGAGGGAGGAAGAGGAATGAAAAAAAAAAATAAAAAGAAAAAAAAGAAAAAGAGTGAATGATTCAAAGGAAACGGAAGTCAAGGATGGATCTGTGGACTCCGAAAGGATGCCACAGATCCAGCCGACATGGGAAGGAGAATGGGATGAAGAAAGGAAAGGAGAAAGGGGTGGAGAGGGGGGGGAGAGGAATGGAGAAGGAAAAAGAATGAGAAAGGAGAGCGGAAGGGAGGAGCGAGGCGGGAGAAGCGAGACGAACGAAAAGGGAAAGTGGCGAGCGCGGCGAAGGAGGAAAGAAAGGCGAACGGGCGAGCGAGGCGAAAGAGACGAACGAGGCGAGAGGATAAGTTAGGATAAGAGTAGGTTAAGAAATGTAAAGGTATGGGTTATGGAAGGATGAGTGTGAGAAAAAGAGAGAGAGGGGAGGAGAGCGAGTACGGAGAGATAAGAGTAGGGTTGGAATTGTAAAGGTATGGGCTATGGAAGGATGAGTGTGAGAAAAAGAGAGAGAGAGAGGGGAGGAGAGCGGGTATGGAGGGATGAGTGTGAAAAAAAGAGAAGGTATGAAACGGAAACGAGAAAATGTGCTGTAAAAAATGTAAATATGTGTAAAAAGACTTGTAGAGACTTGTAGAATATGTGTAAAAAGACTTGTAACCCCATAGGGGAGGCAATAAAAACCTACATACATACATACATACATACAGTCGACAAAAAAAAATGCCAATGATTATTCGATCGACGTATTTCCAACGTTTTTTCAAATTTTACAAATTTTCATCGAAAAACGATTTATTTTTCATATTCTCACGTCTTCAAAAGTTTTTTTTCACGAAAAAAACAATTGTACTCTTAAAAAACCATTTTAAACAATTATTTATCTACAAAGTGAAAAACACTGAATTTGTCGATTTTACGAGTTATTCCGGACCGAGCAACTTATCCTTGTTTGTGATTAAATAAAATTTAAAAAAATACGATATATGATGCTAAATTTGATATTTTTAAGCGGCGATAAATATCAATGAAATTTCATTGAAAAACGAAAAAAATGATCGACTTTCTCAAATTTCTCGTCTCCTATACTTGTCTGTTCTACAGAGACTATAACGAGCTGATTCCATGTATTGTTACGTCCCGTAACTTCACGTAACTTCAAACACTATGTACTATCTAGAGAAGGCTGACCACTGCGACGCAAAACACTAAGTTGGCTCCCTTCGGCCTTATCGATTTTTAGAACGATTTCAGTAGACCCCGGATTTCCAAAGATAGATTTCAAGTTAGCTATGCAGGAGCTACTGGAGGAGTTTCTCCGAGACTAGCTTTTCGCTCTCGTTGTCTAACGGGACTGATCTCTCCGGCGTGCACATCCACCGATCTCGCGACCGGCGGGTGGCAGGCCGGGGAGGATTCTTGCTGCCGTCGCGTTTTGTGGTCAGCGGAAAAGGTAACGAAGACGCTCTCGCGGTATTCGTTACTATCCGCGGGACGTGCGCAGCAGTCAGCTCATCTCTCCTTGCTTATTTATGTAACTTAGCTTATATTATTATTTTGCTTATATTTCGCGCACTCGTGCGATCGCGGCTATGGCAGCAAAATTCGTCACCGCATCCACGGTCGACACGAGCGCCAGACTTCGTCGGCGCGATGAAGGGCTCTCGTATCGCGCCGGGGAATTTTCCATTAAGCCCGGATCCTTTCCCGGCGCGATCGTAACATCCCTCCCCCCTTAGGAGTCGACGCCCTCGTCGACTCGATCATCGCAATGTTCGGACGGACGAGCGCGCGAACTCCGCCGGTTTGCCGCGGAAATAATGGCGATTAATCTTAGCGGGATACTAAAGAAGTGACGTCTATATACAAAAAGAAAATAAAGGCAATAAAAGAAAATGGGGTAGTGAGTATGTAAATGTACGTAATAAGAATATAAAATATATCAACGATACGGCGGTTGGCGGTTGGTGAGGTGGATTTGTCGGCCGTGTTTCCCTCGCCGTCAAAGTGTGTTTCGATGAACGCGAAGAACTCGGCCGGAGTTCCGAATTCGTGAGCGAATACCTGTGGCTGCAGATGTAATTGCAGCCACAGTAATCGGTCTACTTCTTCGTCGTTCTCCATTGTGGTCTCGGTCTCGATTCCGGCTGCGCGTTCCGTAGCGGCAGTTGGCGCCGCCGGATCGTCGCTGTTGGAGTCTGTTGGTGTGGAGGCGCCTGTCGCGGCCATCTTGCGATCTCCTTCTTCCCGATCCGCAGCTCCGTTGGCGTCTTCGTAGAACAATTGCTCCTGTTCGAGCCATTGTCGGAAACGTTCTAACGCCACGGTTGGCGATGGCGGAGAAGGACCAGCCGCGGTCTTCAGGCCACTGTCGTTTCCTGTTGTTGGAGTCGTTGGACGCTCGGGCTCGGCCTCCTTCGTCCTCGTCCCGAGCGGTGCTTCTGCTTCCTCGCGGGCGAATTGCCTCCGGTACGCCGCTCGGCCTTTCGCGTCCATATACTCGACGGCCTTTTCCCCGAACAGGGCCCCTGTCTCCAGCCAGAGGTCGACCCGATCTTTATTCCGCGGTCCATAGATCCTGGAGGTTGTCGGTGCAGCATCTGGTTCCTGACCGTCGTCGGACGTTGATGTTGCCGGCTCGGGCTCGGCCTCCTCCGTCCTCGTTCCAGGCGGTACCTCCGCTTCCTCGTCGCGGGGCACCGCAGGTTTTTGGTCGTCGGCCACCCCTGTCTCGACCGCGACGTTTTGGCTCTCACCCGCGTCGAGCAGGGAGTGAACCTCGCCCCAGAGAGTATCGAAGGCTCTCTCCAACCGCTGTCTGTCCGCGGATAATAGCGGATGTCCGAGGTGGACTGGCCCGACCCATTGGACATATGGGTACGATGTTCCCTACATTAGGCTCATTGGCACGGTCCCGGTGCCCTTGTCCTTCGTTGCTGGTTCCGCCTGTACTCCCTTGTCCTTCACGGTTATTGTGGCCGGCCGCTTGACCGGGGCTCCCGGTCTCGCGGTCGGCCAAATCGTTCGCGACGGCCGTTCTCCCGTGCTGGTGCGGGTTGACTGGGCACTGCCAGATTAGACGGGTATTCAGAGGATGAGCCGAACTTAGTCACGGTAACCCAACAGGTGACGCCGCGAAACTCGGCTCCGACAATTCATCACTAAGTCTGCTTGGAGTGCGAGGGGAGTTATTGGCACGAATAGCGCGCGCCGCTATTTTTGTTCGAGTCGACTGCATCCGGCGATGTAGATATCGTCGGCTAGGAAATAATTCCGGCGATCGTTTGACACCGCGATATACGTGGTAGCCGGCGTGATGTAGGCTGATCCTGTTGTGTTGATTGTTGTCTGCGGTATCGGCCACGGGTGCATCCGATACAAATTGTAGCTCGTTCTTCCCGAACGATACATTAAATCGGCGCGCGCTACTCGTGCCAATAACTCCCCTCGCAGGTACTCGCCGGCGAGCGGAAATTCAAACTCGGGTGCGTGCTCTCTTATTTCACGAGAGATGGCCGTTAGCTGTGCCGTAGTAAGAACGGCCGGATGATAACGTCCGTCACGGGCCGCTGTGATGACTTCCAGGTACTGTTCACACGCGTCGATATAGCGGTCGATTTTTATTTCGACGCGCCGTGCATAATTTAGGAGCTCGACGCGGAAAATCATCTCAGCGGTATCCTTCCTGATTCCTCCTATGGTTTTCCATAATTCGTTTATTCGTCGGTCCATGTCGTTCACTCGCTTGGTTTCTGCGAGATGCTCCTCGTGCAATTCCTGTAGGATGGAACGAGTGAGATGCATTTGCTTCCCGATAAGCTTCGTGATGCTAGCCTGATCGAAAAACAATCTGTCGATCTGACTATTTATACATTCCGCATCTTCTTCGTTCATCGTCCCGAAAAGCGATTTGCTCAACGAGCCGATGAATCCTAGAGTCACGGATCGTTTTTTCATTGTGCGCAGATGGAGGTCACTAGGAGGCCTAATAGGCGTCGAATCTTGAGCTATTCTGGACAACTCATTCGCTAGCGCTCTAGCGTGCGCGACGCGGCTGTTCAGATGATCCGAATTTAGTAATTCGCTGCATTTGCCCCGCGGAAAGTTGGTGCCGTGGAACGGCGTGAAAGTTACTTCACGGCACTTTTTTAACACTCCTGACAATCGCGATTATTCCTCCGGAAAGCTTGATATGAATTTTTGTAAGTCGATAAACCAGCCACCCTCCAATCGACATGTTGCAATCGAAGGGTCACCACTCGCTCGTAGTACAGTCCTGGACGACCAGCCACTGGTGTCACGTGATATGCGTCGCGTTGATTCAACTTGCTGAGGACGTAACTCAGGCACATGCATAACATCAACAGCTTTATCTTCCCGGTAGATTTTGTTGCCCGGGAGAATTCGGCGGAGATTATCGCGCATGTCTGCAAAACGCAACACATGGCTAATCTCGCCTTGCTCACATCTTATTACACTCATTCCCTCTCTTACGACATTCGGTTACATTTGTTTATAGCCGGGGAGGGTACGACCGCGCGTGGCGTTGACAGAGTGACAGAGACGGCGCGCGTTCGGAAGGAGCGCGCGCTATATCCCGTCTTACCTGCTTGCCCGGCTTACGTATCGCGCTACGTCGTTCGTCGTTCGAGACGTCCCGGCTTACACCGGATAATCAACTAATTTATTCATACGCCAACTTGACTTTGTCAACGTGTTTACGAATTCTTTGACTATTTACCGTTTCTAGGATTACATTATTTCGATCAGATATTTCACGATTTTATACGGCCCGTGATATTGACAATCAAACTTCCCCTTCTTTAGTTCCTTGAGGACGTAGACATTATCGCCTATCTTACCTTCGAAAGGGCGGACCTTCCGATCGTAATAGCTTTTGGACTTTTCTTTCGCTGCATTTAGATCATCTCTCGCCATCGCTCTAATTTCCGATAATCGTTTGATTAATTAGATGGTGGAAGAATTATATGTTTCTAATTTATTGTCAACGGGGAATTCGCTCGGCAGCGGATCCTGTTTCCCGTAAACGATTTCATAGGGGGTGAAGTTTGTTGCCTCATGAACGCAACGCCAATTCGTTTTTGGATATCTTTTTCAAATGTTCAATTTTATACTTTTTTATTTTTCGTACACGCGATCTCTTTTGTCCGGACTTCCAATCCTCGTAACGAAATTAACTTTTTGGTTTAATTTTCTTTTAATCATTTTTTTTCGTCGGTTCAGCAAAACCATTCGCCATCGCCACAGATGAAATATATTAACTAACTAGATTTTATGTTCTACGCTCGCAAACGATATCGCTTGATGTAAAAAAAAAAAAATTCGCGGACACGTAGTTGGTTAAAAAGTATTTACACTATCGCTCGACCTGACTTGCATTTCGTGGCAGATTTATTTCTTTATTGTTCGGTTTTTTTTTACGCATTGCCGCTTAATCATTCTTTTTTTTTTATTCGTCGAACAAACGTAAGTTTAAATACAGTTTGTCGTGACGCTTTGAACTCGCGGATTAAAGGCCTTTTGAGTTCAGTCAATTGAATACCAAAAAACAAAAGATGACGTTTCTATAAAATTTACGAAAAATGTTTAAACGATCGATCGATAGTTCGATTTTTTTTACGATTTTCTATATATGTAATTCCTTATTCTACGACAATTCGTTTTTTTTATTTAACACCCAAAACATATTCGAGACTCATTTGAATTTTTTTCGAATTACGCGAACATATTTTTCCTTTTTCGAAATTTATTTGTCATAATTTTGCATCTCTTCGATTCGTTGATCTATGATATATTTATCGATCTTGTTTTCTCGACCGCGAGTTCGTACGAACGTCACGCTCCAACATATTGTGTGAACTTGTCACTAACAAATAAAATACACGGCGAATTCGTTATCGATATCGCTCGTTTTGTTTTCGCTCTCTTCGATTCGTCTTTTGAGTTTATAAAAAATTTATTCGTAATTCATCACCTTTTTTTTCTTCCTTTGATTTCTTCCCTTTCGATTTCCGATTCAATGGTCGTTCAATTTTCCTTTTTTCTCTTTGTTTATCCTCGTCTCGAGTTGCGTCTTCAAATCAGGCGCTCCCGCCCATCGTTCGGTCTTTGAGCCTTTTCGACGACATTCTTACACGCTAATATGATACTTATTTCTCAATCGCATTGTTGTTTCGTTATATTGCATTTTTTTTTCGCATTCTCAAGAGATAGAGCTCGATACTTCGTCTACGAAATTTATTACATTGGCTCACAGGATTTCTCTCGGTGATCGCCCGATTCTATTCGAAGCGATTTATCCGGTAATTTCATTGTGTGACAGATGACGATCGATTAATACGACTTCATACTTCCGCTGGTTGTACAATAGATCGTACTGTTATCGACGTGGCGAGGATCGCGAGACCGATTTTCGAAACGTCGCCGTTGATTGTCAAGGTCGCATGAAATTCATTATTGATCTGTGCGTATCATTGACCAGTGTAGATTTGGATGCTGAATGGTACTTTGCGTTCGACTGGGAACCGCGGCCTCGTGTGGTATACGAGCTCTTTCTACTGTACAGTAATGTTGTGCGATGCGCAAAAGTCGTTCGTGAACGGTATACGTTTCAACAATTTGCGTACCTCCCACTCGTAAGCCAGTATATTGTAGAAGAGAACGAGTAGTAGGGCAAACAGTCCTAGTATGAGAATCAGACAGCCCCAGATAAAGAGAATCTTTCGTCGACGATTGTAGTACCCGAACGAGATGAACGAATCAAGAACAAAAATTATAATTGCTTTATAATTATAAGAACTTTTTTTGATTCGACATTTTTCAATGTTAGCTACCTGCGGTGTAAGAAATTTGATACAGAGATGGAGTGTCCGGGAAAGGGTGAAATATCTCACGAAGGAATTTTCACATGCACGACCGAGCATAATGAAGATTGCAAAGAATCTTTTACTGAGGAATGCGCAGCTTTTCGGGCCGAACTGTATTTAACGGTTAAAGCAACGCCGGGAAATCCAAAGGATGTTTATGATGCAGTTGCAAAAAAGTATTTGCATATCTTAGTTTTCCATCCTAGTTACGTCATAATTTTATTGTACTCATTATATAAAACTCATAACCTTAGACATCAGATCGGAGCACAATTCTGTCCCTACCCACAAATCGAAGGTACTTTGATAAAGTGGCGGAACGAAGATCAGCCAACTTTACCAACTGAATTATCAGAAGTCGCGGAAATTTTGTTAACGAAGAAATGGATAGAACGAATGACGTATGAAATAACATCCGCGGATAAAGACTCTGGATTAGTCGAGAAAACAACGCATCAGTTCAGAGCTTGGAACGTTACCGATAAAGATGGATTTTCACACGTGGTGTTTGGAACAGTTACGTACGCATCAAATTTAAAAAATTGCGTACATTTTTTTATTGACTGCACGTTCGACGTCGTGCCGAATATGAGAGGAGGATACCAATTTCTTACGGTGATGGCTGAGATAAAAGGCGAGGTTGGTTTAAACTATCTGTCAGGATATTATAAAAAAAAATGATTTCACGGCAACAAGTTTTAATATGTGTATTGACCAGGTAGCGTTATGAGTATTTTAAAGCAAGATGACAACTATCATTTTATTTTATCTATACATATGTAGGTCTTGCCTGTCGGTTGGGCCCTCATGAGCAGAAAGACTGAAGGAGCATATTTCGCTGTCCTGTCCGCTGTGAAGGCCAATCTACTCCAAAACGTATTACCGTTTAACATAATCACCGATTATGAAAAAGCATTGCGCGCAAGCTTGGCGAAAATATTTCCCGATGCAGTGTTGCAAGGGTGTTATTTTCATTACTGCCACGTTGGTGCCAAATATACATTATTTCTTTAGACATTCTTGTTCTCGTTAACGCTCGGCCGTCTGAGTTTCCTTTTCAATTTTGTTATAATTAATTTCGCCTTTGTTTATCGTTATTGTATTATAGGCAATACTCAAGAGACGTCAACGATTGGGCATAATAACTCGTGCCAAGGCAATAAGTTCTGAGGTCTTTATGAAAGCTAAAATTTTCGAACGCGATCTAATGAATCTTGCCTTATTGCCGACGGAATTAAAACTAGATGCGTTTAAAACACTGAGCGATAGCCTTCAATCGAACACCGATTTGGTACAAATCATGCAGCCTCTGTTCGATTATTATGATACGGTTTGGTTACAAAGAGTCGGTCCCGAAGGGTTCAGCGTCTATGAACAGACACGACGCACTAACAACGTCCTTGAGCGGTACCACCGAACTCTGAAGTATAAGATGTCATCTAATCCCGAAATTTGTAAATTTTTGGGTACATATGCCTAGTATGGGTACACAATTCGATATTTTCATAAGCTTCGAAAAATTTGGTTCATTCAACGGTCTCACTTGCCTCGTAGATTTTCGTATCACTTGTTTCATGAATTTTTAGTCACTTACGTGTATAGAAAATTGTCAACGCTTCGAGTGTGATCAATGAGACAAACTAAATGAAGCTTATCTGAAATTCTGACAAAAACCTATATAAAAAAAACGAAAAATAAAAAAAACCGTCGTTATATATAGACGCGCTGAAAGATCTGCAAGAGAAAATGCATCTAAATTTACTAGTCGTGCAACACGACTTGAAGCTTACACGTCGAAAAAGTCTTGAGAGTAAGATGAAAGACGAAAACATTCGCGTTGCGTGGCAAACGTTAAGAAACATAGATGTATTAGCTCCGCCCCGTAAGAATCATGTTATTCAAGAGTTCATTGAAAAGATGCGCGACAGTACTTGGGACTTTGTGAATAGTATTTCAACCGGTAATGTATATGAATTTTTTCACTAAAAATACCCATCCTTCTGAAAAAAAATACATTACTATACAAATCATTATTGCATCAATCAATTGATTGCATTCGTGATACCCGAAGAATGTGTATTACATTTTTATCCGTATTTTCTTGAAGCTTGCACATACGCAACGACGCATAGCGGGTCGAACGATTAACGACAAAGAAGTCGATTAAAAGTTTCGATTTGATAATTTTTTGAACGATTTGACAACTTTTATAGCAGTCAAAAGAACCGGTGCGGAACCGACGAGGCCGGATACATCGGAAAAGCGCGGTCGCGCAACGAATCGCGAAAAACGGCAACCCCAAAGTCGTATGCCTGATGACTCATTGACGAAGCGCACAAAGAAATCATTTCCGGAGAGCGCAGTCAAGGACGACGAGGTTTGGCTTTTCGTACGAGTGCATCGGATGATGCATGCGAATCGGAGTACGAAAGTTTCGAATACGAAGCAAATGCGGTTGTTGTCGTTGACAGCGAGCATACGCAGCTATTCTTTGCAAACGATCAGTCCGGTAGTACTGAAATCGCCCGACCTGGTATAATATTACTCCGTAGATAATTATTATTTATACATCGCGATCGCGATTTGCGAGAGAGCCACAAAACTGTCTATCTGTACTTTTTTTTTTTCACGGCGATTTTTTTTTCAACAGTACTCCGTTACGAAAATCGAACATATGGAATATCGAGAGCGTTTAATTTGCATAAAACTACTTCATTTATATCCCACTGAAAAGAAAGCGAAATATTCTCTAAATCGCACTTTTAGCTGAGAACGATATCCGATCTTTAAATTATTTATCACCATTGTTGCTTTTGAACTATCCTAGCATATGCGATCAACGATCGCATTTCGAAAGCAAGCTGCTCTCTTGGAACTTCGAGTACCAGCCCTCTTGGAATCGCGAGTACCAGTAAAAAACAAAAAACCCCGGTAAACACTTCCCCCCTATCGAGAAGAATCCTCCTCCCCAGGAAAGTGTGAGGCAAACTGATGCCGACAAGATTTTATTTTTGGCTAGTCATCCACAACTGATCACTAAAAGTATGGAGAAATCTTATAGCGTAGTTCTGACTATACTGGAACGATACTGTAAATTGTTAATTTATATAGTGTATACGAAATCTTTGACGGATTCGACTCTAAGTGCGGAAGCGAAAAACGAATCAAGACTCTATACGAGAAATCGACTGCCTGCCAAGCCCTACGGTGAAGCATTGACTTTTGATCGTATAAGAGAGGTCTCGTAGTGCAATAATTCTTAAGTTTTTTCGTTGCGTAAATGATTGTATTCTGACCATTTTTTGTACTGAGTTAAGTATATTACACTGGTCAACTTGGTACTCTCGTAAAAGATTCTAAGAGATTGTATTTTTCTCTTTTTTTCCTCGAAGAAGTTTGAGGTTTTATTCCTTAACTCTATTTTTGTTCGATATGCGAGATATTGTTTAGCGTTATATTGTTTGGTCTTATTTGTGCATGAAAATAAAAATATTATTCCCGTAAAAAATTGAGACTTATTCTAAAATCAGAACTCGGATGTTCGATCGTTTCAAGACTGTCCAAGGCTCCAAGGCTTAGAATGTGTCCAATCTCAAAATATGTATGCGTCGAATAAACTTATATGACAAAACCTAATAAAAAGAAACTAATTGAAAAAAAGTTTACTTACTTATGCCGTTTTAAACAGAGGAGAGTTTTGCTTTGTTGTACACTTGCGAACAAAAATGACTAGGTATCTTCTTGTGGTGCATAATGTACACGGTTTTTCTCACCTCGTATTCCGTTCCGCAGTATTGGATGAAAAAAAAAGTGGATTCCTAGCACTCTCCCATCAAAGTTTGATCAATCAAACCATTGACAATCGATAAGTAAGTAACACTATTAAAAAAATACCCTGTATCCTCGCGTCTACGATTTTAGGAAACGCGACTTTTGGGTCTTACGATCTTGGAGCATATGACTTTTGGGTCATACGATTTTAGAGAATGTGACATTCGCAACATATGTCTTTGGGGTATACGACTTTTGGGCCATACGATTTTAGAGAATGTGACATTCGGTTAAAAGGCTTTGGGTCATATAATTTTCGGGTCTACGACTTTTGGGTCATATGATTTTAGAGAATGAGACATTCGGGTCATATGATATTGGGGTATATGACTTTTGTGTCATACAATTTTGGAGCATAAGACATTTGGGTCATACGATTTTGGAGTATATGATATTTGGGGTATAATATCATTGGAGGATATGACAGCGTACCAAAAAAATCTATCGTCGAAATGTCGTCGACACCGGCCAAGGTACGGAACTCTTTCCACTTCTATCTCTTTTTTTTTTATTCCCTATATAATTTCTATTGTCTTTGTTTCCCGTTTTCCACTTATCACTACGCAGAAAATGCGTTTAACCCTGAAGGAGGAAGTGGTTGACGGTTCGGTCGTAGTTCCGGTCCAATCGACGCCGTCGGAAGCACCCTCGGTTCCTGCTGTCCCGCCGCCCGTGGTTCCGGTCTTCGATGATCGGCCTTACGCCCGGGGCTCGTCTCGGCTACAAATTATCTCGAGACGACGCGGGAATCGGCGAGCCTACCCGGCCTACCAGAGACACCGGATATCCCTCCCTTCGGGGTCGTCCGGTATTCGCCCTGCTGGTGAGAGCGAGGACGACGATGACGTATGGGAGTTTGTACGCTAAGAGCGTGATACCGCCATTTCTTCTTGTATTCGATTTTTATTTTGAATAAATGAATTTCTTCGAGATATTTTTTGTATCTCGGTTTCTCCTTCCCTTTCGCTTATGGCATCCCGGGGCTTCCCTGGTCCACCTGTTGTTGCTGCTGCTGGCATCCTTTTCGGCTCTTCTGCCGTGGATGCTCGTCGCTGGTTTCGCCTTTCCGTTGGCGTCTCCTCGCATCTATGAGCCGTCACCTTCGTACAGGGGGCTTCTATCGTCGGTTGCGGTGTCTGGCATCGTCTTCGCAACAGCCAGTATAGGGCAGTAGTAGGTGGTGCACTATGGCGACCCCCACTCCTATCCCCACTCCTACCCCCTCCACTTCGGTCCCGTCTTGAGCTCGGTTTGAAGTGGTGGGGGTAAGAGTGGGGATAGGATTCAGTGGAGATAGCCATAGTGCACCACTTTTTTTTATTTTTTATTTTTAATTTTTATATTACATTTTATTTTCGCAATACCCTAATAATATAATAATTTTTTCACAGTTCCCAAATAATATAATCATTTTTTCATACCACAGTATATATATATAATCATTTCTTATTGCTATTGACTATATCTCGCCACATTCTATCAAGAGGAAAGGGATTAAGATAATACTGGAGTTTTTTTACATTTTCGAGAGCGCAATTATAGATAATATTCTTGTCGCTGTCATGCCTCCTATGCCACGAGCACAGTGTTGCTGATGGTGAAGGATCAATCCTCAATGGTAGATCTTCATTGTTGCCCAGGTTTACAATTTTGCGGCCAGTAATTTCTTCCAAAAATTTTACAGCATCATATCCTCTGGCGTAAATTATCCCATCATCACCAGCACCTTCAGCAGTGTCGTACAACTCATAGCACAGTTCTTCAAAAGTAATTCCATCCTCAGACCAATGTATCCCATGATAATTGGTGGTTAGCCAGTTATTTTCAGCGCGTACTTGTGGCGGTAACTCGCTAATATCGTACGGAGGCGCAACAACCCATAATACTTTACGACGTAATTTATGTACTGACCCGACCGCTACTTCTTTAGGCAAAAATTCATTGTCTTTGCCTTTAAAACTTTGAATATCAAACACGATATCGAAGCCAGTACCCGCCATAATGTCACTCTCGAAAAAAAAATAGGTGTGGCACTCCGAAGGGACTCTGCAGTAACGCTGAGGTGTTGCTTTGAGCACGCGTTATTATATTCTGCCCCCAACATGCCGCACGAACAATGGCTTCCTCGGTGTAATCAGTATCAGCTATAGTGCTCCATTCCAAAATGTTTTTTTTTTGTAGCACTAATCACTGAGGCGCTGCTTTAAACTCGACGTTATTATATTCGGTACCAAGATATCGCATGTACAATGCGTTCCCTTGAACTGCTGCTATCATTTGGCGAAACATCTCTGTGTCTTCATCGAAAGCTTTGACGAATCGATTCGGCAGAAAGCACGTAAACTCATTTTCCACATCGATGGTAATACGAGTGCCCCATTTACTATTGGCATATCGGATATTGGTGATCTTGTAGTCTTTATCAGTCGCCAATTCACTTAATTTCACCACAGGTAGAAATTCCGCCAATCTTCCTATTCTGTTGATCCGCGAGAAATCCATTTTTTTTTAGAGTTTGAAGTGTTTTAACGAGCGCGTTAGAAGACAAAGTTCAGTTCTTGAATGTATTAAATCTTTAATAGCACTGATATTCTCCAAGTGCCTCTCTAGTCGCTTTTTTAACTCGTGCTGTTTTTTCTGTATGGACTTGATGTACGTAGAGCGATCAGAGAGCGACTGATAAGAACAGCGGCAGTTGATGAGATTATTATTTCATGCTCCCACCACCACCACCATTTTGAGAAGAAGAAAGAAATGGAGGCTTTGCTACTGCAGCAGTATTCGTGACTCACGTAAATCTCAGTTTCATGCGTAACATAATATCTGCTGAATTCGCCTTTTTGAAGAAAATGGCGGCTATGATTAATAGAGATGCGCGTGATATTCAAGGTGATACGTATAGAATTACAGCACGCTTATGCGTGTTGCTGACCCTGTGACTAATGCTAACCTCAGCAGTATTTGCGTGGAAGACTGATTAAGACAAGGAATGCATTGTGTTCTTTTTATATGTTATTTTTATTAAATAACATTATGATATTTTACAGACAACGTTCACGAGAACAACAACTCTGTATACAGTGTAAATATCTATTACAAAAACCACAATTTTTCTTATTATAGCTGCCCCCTACGGTAGCACCAGTATTATTATCACCAAGAGCTATTAATTTATGTTTTTTATGAATATATGCCTTGTAATAGTCGTAAACTATTTTATCGTTTCGCTGCAGATTATTTGAAAATAAGCTTTTAAACTTATGAAGGCCGAGTCCAGTACACATATAATGAAGAAACATAACGCAATAATGGCCACAGCATTGTGAACTAGCTCCTTGAAGCTGGGTTGTGTTATATTGGAAGAGTCGACAGTTTCCCCGGAGACGTATGAGATGGTTTGGTATGATTGGTGGGAGTCCGTAGCTATCGAAGAACCATCCGTGTCCACTTCGATCGATGTACATGGCGACCCAATGAGCCCCGGGACGTTTGTGTCCATCTGTATTAACGACAATAGCTGCCGGTTTCGTCAGCAGCTTTGGGATGCGATCTGCAGGGTACACTCCAATTGTATGATTTTCTATATCACGAAGACAATGAAGAATTTGAAGACTATTCATAATTGTTATCGATCTGTTTCGTCGCGATCTTCATCCTCCGACAGAACTATGGAGCGCGTAGTCCGATATTCCCTTAATTGGGCAAAGCGATCGCCATGACGGAGCCATTCTTTGATCCTTATAGCGTAGTCCAGGGCGCATGTGTACAGGGGTCTTCTATGCAGCAAGCTATGATACATGCAGCGAGGACGATCACGACTATCATCAAGTTCACGGAATAAGGAGGGGTCCTCGTTATCTTCTTTCTCCAAGTTTACAATGAAACAGTTCGTAAGTTTGGTCAAGTACGATGCTTTTATAGCGCCTCTGGTAAATATTCTATCAGCTTGTTCAGCTATTTTCTTCAGAGTATTCTCGAAAGTTTCTAGAGACGTGTCACCTTCGGACCATGCCAAGCCGTGACAATTACATTCGAGCCATACGTTTTGCCGTTTTATATCAGTAGGCAGATTCATAAACGAGCAGGGTGGTTTTATAACCCACCACCCTACGTAATCACTTGTCACCGAGACAATGGCAACTTCTTTAGGCACAAACTTATTAAACGCGTCTTTTAAGCCCTGTATATCAATTACAATATTCACGGAGTTACACGGCATCTTGTCGCAGTGAGCTCTCGATGTTAACTGAAGAAGCAGTGACCATAAACTAGCCGCTAAAGTCTACAATAACTTAGCGGGATGAGTCGATTTCCAATACATTATCATATTCAGCATATACGATGCAGTTAACTGTTGCGGTTAGAAACTCCTTGAATCGTACTTCTATTCTAACGCTACCGTGCTGCACCAAATTCCAATGACTGTTACTGTTTGCCGAAAGGTCGGGTGTAAGGTCAAAAGCGAAAAGGCAGTATCCCCAGGGGTAAGATGAGCAAGATATACATTTGCCCTGATAGAGGAAATGAATGCCTGTACCTGAGAACAGCGTATGATAAGCATCTACATATAGAGAGGTACCTGTAAAGTCCGGTTGTAGGGCTTTCGAGGGCATCTGAATACCATCAACGTATAAAGAGAGATAGTTGATGTCATGATTTTGAAAATTAAAAGGATTTAGTGCGCGGTCGCCATTGAAGGCTTTATTATTCACGAAGCCAATAATTATGCGCTTGGGCAGCTGACCAAGTATAACATTATCCAGAGTGTCTCCATGCACACCAGCATGCATTGATATGGCTTTAACCTCTACCCGCGTCAAGGGATATTTGGCTGTAGATTTAGACAAAGCTCTTGCGTGAGCCAACAGTATTCCAGGAGCTATCCTAGTACGGCGCACAAGAAGCGATGCTTCCGCAATACGGATTTTGCTATTTTTCGAGGTGGTCATGAGGCAAAACGCGTCGCTGGTACGCACGAGGCGCAAGCGCATTTCAACACCATTTAGCAAGAACCTGTCCTGATTAAAAATATCACAATGAAGATGCCCAAGAAGATCGACTGTTTGCCCATCGCTCAGAAAAGTACTACGGGCTTTAAGGCCTGCGTTGCCATCATTTAAATCGTCCATTTTACCAGCCGTGTCTGAGAACCATAGAACACTCGTAAGATGAGAGGCCTTTGCGCCTTGACCATAATTCAAAAGTGTTTCAATATAAGCCCTATACGCATAAGCGTTGTTAGGAGGTGATACAAGTTTCTGATTCAAGTATACATCTACCTGATTGAACATTGAGTGCAGTAGGTTATTAATAGGGCCTACTTTAACCAGTTCATCTTTTGTGGATGTCTTTGGAATTTCAACACGCAAACTCAGCATAGTATGGGCTAGGTCAATGTACTCATTCCAGTGACCAGGCACCACAAACTCTATAGGTGAATCGTTCCCTCAATCGTCGTTTGAGTCGGAGGTAGCGTAAATAGTTCAAGTTCCGACTTCATGCATTCGCACGAGTGAGCATGCAGGAAAGCCATTTTTTCGAGGCAAAAATATCAGACACGGACCTCACCTTCTTCCTCTTTTTTTTCTTGATACAGGCCCCTAATTTCCGTGTCACAGACTTCTTCTTCTTATTGTTATTCGCTTTTCTCGAGCGTTTTCTCCTCACTGCCGACTTCTTTCGTTTTTTCGAGGCGATGCGACGAGACGAGCGTCCGTCAATAGAATGCATCAAACTGTTAAGTTTAGCCCCTTTATACCCTGAACCTTTCATAAGACTATCAATTTTTTCCTCTGCCTTTCGTTTTAGATTTTGACCTGACTCACGCAGGCGCGTTTTAAAAGCTTCTCGTGGGTGCAAACCGGAACTCAATACATCACTAGCTACATTAGCGCCTGCACGTAGTGCCTCTTTACCGACAGTTCGAGCCCCCTGTTTTAAGAGAGGTATAATTCGTCTGAAGAGGCCGCCGAGAAAACTGCCAATACCGTGTCCGCGTTGATTTGGTGATCCAACGTATATATTGCTAATGCCTCCGTGACCGGTCCGCGCACCGCCTCCTGTCTGGGCGTCAAAGTAATCACTGTAGATATCCATTTCTATTAATCTGTACGTTTGAAGTGCAGCGTCACCGTCAAAGTCCCGTACTCAAATGGAATAGGTTCACCGAATTCGTCCCTTATATCAATAGTTATAGTTTGAAAATTAGTGCGTAATAGAGGCACATAGCGCTGTGGTGAAAAACTTCTAATTTTCATGGACCCGACATTAGAATTGTCAGCGGCTGCTGATGGTACGACTCGGAGCAGAGGCGTATGGACATCACCTGTTATATACGGCTCACAGATATCGGTATAAACGAAAAACATATTTGGCACGCCATTCGTGAGACTTGCTGGCCTTTGAGCAGCGTACTTAGTACCGCTTTGGACTACAACAGCCTGACTATGTGCGTAACCTAAAATTTTATTTAACTCAGGCGAAAAAAAGAAGGCATGTTCTAAACCCGTGCACTCACGACAAACAGTCTCTGCCATAACGTAACCGTTACTACCACAACGAAATCTTAAGTGCCCGTTGACACACGAAATTTCGTTTATAGCTTCAAGTAACGAATCTATATTTTGATAGATTCCCGACGGTACACAATTACGATCTTCTTTAAAATCTGTGTATGCGCCGGAAGTAGGAGTCACAGCATTCGTGACTATACTGATAAAGTTCCGTTCTCCCTCAGGGGGGACGTGTAAAATGGTCATAGGCATATGAATTTCAGCTAACGAAACAGCCCAATTGCCATGCAGACTCACGTACTGCGGTAAGCGAGTAGTGTAGAGCGTTGTTGTGTTATCGGGGTAATACGCCATGCTACTATTGTTAGGCAGTACAATATAAAATTCGTCTTTCATTCTAATGATTTTTTTTTGTCTTGCTCTTATTTGTTTGAATAGACTCCTGCACTCGCGATAATTCAGCCTCGTAAAAGATACCGTCGATATCCTCGTTTTGAAGGTCGCGTAATATGTACACTGTGGGCCAACAACTATCAGATATACGATGTATTTTGAAGACTTCGCTACTCCAGCCGCTTTCGTAACCTTTTGCGAAGGCTGCTTTTGCACTACTAATACGTACAATATCCCCTATTCGATATTTAGGAGATTTTTGTTGCTCAGGTTTTTTACTATAGCGTTTCAGCAGATTAGATCGCGCCCTAGCGGCTGTAATCGCGTTACATCTGTAGGAGCCATTTTTATACTGCTATGTTGTGCGTGATTATATGCCGAAACAATATTTTGCAGAACATCGATATATCGCTTCTGCCTGGAATACGTAAAAAAACGCCACATCCTCTCCTTCAATGTTCTATTGAATCTTTCTGCAATAGAGACCTTTATATCGGGATTTCGAGCTGTCCGAAATGTAATATCCTTTTTCTGTAGTAAGGTTTGAAAAGCAGTGCCAATAAATTCTTTACCTTTATCCGATTGAAGACAAATTGGCGACCTTCCTTTGCTCTGTGATAAAATGCGTGTAAAGGCTTTAGCCACTGACGAAGCAGTCTTATCGCGCAGAGGTTCAACCCAAGCGTATTTGCTGAGAACATCTATGACTACGAGAAGATAGACGAAACCATCATTGTAATCCTTAAGCGAACGAAGGTCGACGAGATCAGCCTCCCAAACATCGTCAATATTTCGTACATTGTAGAAACGTCGTGGAAAGCGCCGTCTTACAGGTTTATGCCTGGTAAACGCTTCCTGAGCCTCCAACCACTGTAACACTTTTTTATCATTAATTTTTTTCTTACGAGCCATGCGCAATAGATTAGTAGCACCCGAAAAAGATGCGGGATGGGACGAATCAAAGTACACCTTTTCTAATATTTTCATGATTATAATTTGAGATTTGACCAAGTTACACGCTTAATTTTATATCCAGATCCTCCACTCTGTAAATGACGCTTTGATTTACGAAGAGGACTAGGTCTGCCGATGCTATCACTCCCACCACTGCGGCCCGATTGATAGGGGTCACTGGAAAAATCAGGCTCTATATCGCTGATGCCATCTTCTTCTTCCTTCTCCTCTTCGTCATCACCATCGTCGTCACAGGTGTCTCTGTTGGCGTCACTATCGCGGGGTTGCAGTGTTGAATTGGCTCGGGATTCAGCCCAGAGTTCCTCATTACCCACAAACTCTCGAGGTGCCTGTATCTCTCTCAAAAAGCGAGCAAACGCTTTTCGACCGACAGGCTTAGGAGATTTTCTCGCTCGCATCGCATCGTTCACAAGATCAACAATATTCGAGTCTTTGATTGGTTTTCCGCTAATGGAAACTACACCTGCAGAATCCCATGCGAAATTTGGCTCAGGCACGTCGTGCAGTCGCCGCAATAAAAGCTTTGCTTTAGGGCGATATTTCGCCGGTATACTTTCAATTATGACAGAATCATGCATGTGCACTGATTTCTTTTTCTTTTCATAGTTCTGAACAGGTATCTCTTTTTTTACGGCCATATTCATGTATTGCTGAGCTCGCTCGCTGTCAGCAAAATGAAGATAGCGATGCAACACCGCCAAATATGCTGACCACTTCTCCCTGTCATCCTTGTAGGTGTTGCAAGCCAAAATATCATTCATTTCCGTATCCAGTCTACTCAAGGTAGCACCAATAGCGCGTAACTCTGGTGATGCCGTAGGTTCATTAAAAATTATTTGCCTCTGATTCTGAGCACTCAACTGCGGCAAATTTTCTTCAGGCACTAGCACCATTTTTCGGGCATGCTCCATTATTTACCTATCAGACTTGACAGAACAGTGCCCAGTATAGGAGCTAGCAAGAGCGGTAAAAAACCACCGCTCTGGACAACGTACCTCTTCTTGCTTTTCCAGCAACCTTTCTTTGCTGCTAAAAGGCGAAGAACATGCGCGTGTCGTCGTAATTTTTTCTTCTGCTCGGGCTTCAGTGGTACATTGCCACGAAGTATGTTTAGTGCACACTCACAAATACACCGTATTGTGGATGAGTCTGCTTTACGCAAAACAGCCTCACGCTGATCTTTGTTGAGATGCTGAAGAACCTTCAATATCGCAATGTGCTTCCTACAGAGAGGTGATCCGTTTCGTGCCATCACAGGCATAGAACTGACAGGCTTTTGTTAGTGCAGTGAAGACCTCTAACTTTTTAGCCGAATGAGTGCGAGATGGAACGCTACCACGCAGAACCTTAAGTGCACACTCACAAGCGCTTCGAGATGGGGACAGTTTATTTTGTGCAATGCTCAGTTGCCTGCCTGATGACCCGTTATTGTCCATTACAAGCGCAATACTGGAAATTCATCTTGTGTGCGACTGCTTTTTATCTGTTTACGAGGCACATACACGAAATGATGCGGGTCATCGGGGAAAATACATGTGCGAAACCTGCAGTTATCGGGTGTCGATTGTTTCAAGTCAAGTAGAAGATAGCCATGCGGAGCGGAGGTAGCATTGTGATAGGCCTCTTGTAAAAATCGAGGGTTTTCGGGATATATCTGACGTGCTAAATGTTGTATCTGAGCGCGATCACGAGGGTTCTTGAAAACGACTATGTAATTGGCATTCAGAGAAATATCTCGCTGACCGTGACCCTGATGAAATAAGTTTTGCGTTATAAAAATAACACTTAAATTCTTATGATGACTACATTTCGTGAATAGATCAACGACTGCGTTATTCGAGGCCTCGCGCATCAAATCATCAATAATTACGAGTTTAGCACGGGGGTCATTAGCGTAATCTGCGGGCTGAGGCAGGCCCTCGTGAAATTTTATTGATTTACCATATTCCGTGTAAGCTGATTGCCATTCAGAATAATAGAAAATAATTCTCTCAAAGGGCACACTGTTCATACGTGTAACAAACTTCAAAAACTTCTTCACAAAAAACGTCTTACCGCAACCTGTAGGACCGCAGATCATAGCGGTCCAGGGATGTTTCCACCTCGTATCCATCTGAGTGAGTGATCAGACTTTCTACTACGCTGTAACTAATAAAGAGGTCTTGGAGCATTTTCCTAAATTATAGATAGTTTATTTATTTATAACAATAACATACAGTGTAATTCTAAAATATTTCAACTTTTATAACCATAAGGTAGACTACCATACTGGCCGTCTTGTCTTCGCTTGACACTCGATGGTTTGCACGATTTTGTTTCGGAGCGCGTTACAACTTGATGAAATGGCGTGCGACGAATAGAGTTGGAGCTCAATACGATCGGTTCTTCGCGTTCACCCATAATGAACGATCAGATTGAGTTAAAATTGATTAACGCGTTGTTTTTAAAATTAAGTGTGATCCCTTTTACTTTACAGACTTCGCTTTCAGTTCCATCGGGAGCGCAAACTATGAACGAATAAAATTTAGGTCCTCCGGAAACGAAAGATTTAATATAATGCCCCGTGCCCAACTCATCCGTTAGTTCTCCTAGAAGCTGACTTATCGGTGGTTCGTATTCATTTGGTCTATTTTTGTCTGTCACGTAAATTACCGAGTCCGTATCGCAATAGAGGGCGCGACGATCCAAGCGCTCAAGGTAACTATAAAGTTTCAAACGAGCTTGAGCTGTGGTATAAGCAGCTATTACAGAGTTAGCAATGCCTGTCGGCTGTACAGCATCGGTAATTTTCGTATAACTAACGTATAAAATGTTATGATTACCAGGTAGAATTTCTGTGACGTCGTACTCGGGGCTATCCAGTAATTCCATAAGCTCCTTACGGGTGGACACTATCGCAGTTTGTGACAAATTTTCGCGCTGGCCGAATTTACCCCAGAATGAATTGAGACATAGCTTAGCCACGGACCGTAATCCGGGGTTTTTGTCTATCGCATCGCGGTCCAGCTTAATGCCTTCAGACTGTTCAAAAGCAGCAATATATTGATCTTGAGCCACACTGTCTTGGGAACAGTTATCGGGCCATCCACTGGCTTCTGGTTTGATTTTCAGAAATGTATTTATATAGGTAGCAAAGTGGCCACCATCGTTTGTTTCACGCTGAAACTGTGTGATTTGGTTTTGCCATATTTCATCAATTCTCATCACTTTATACCCACACGAGACAGCTTTTCGCAGTTCGTCTACCACCCATGTTCCACCGAACGTGCGTTCTTCCGGATTTTCGTGCACACATTCTTCTTGGCTCATACTCTCGCAACAACTTCGGCACAGAGCGAATAACAAACGATGATGCATGCGCACAGGTAGGACAGGATGATACAAATTCCGCGGCGGTAATACGGTACATTTTACAAGACCTTCGACTTTTGACAGGTCTGTGTTATCAGAACCTGTCAAAGCCTTACACTCGTCACCTACATATACTGTGGGATGACCAACAGGATACTTGCCAAATTTACAGATGTAAGGATACAAGGAGCAGACATCCACATAGCGTATCTGCTCTGTATCGTTTACATCATAGAGTGTAACCATGTTTTCCGTACGCCCGCCGAAGAATGCGTCCCGTGGATTGAGAGGTTCTAACATAACTAATGGGTGATTTCGTACAAATTCCCTCATTTCGCCATTTGTTTCTAACATACGGTCGTACTCGCATTCCCAAATCTCGGTTAGGACGTACCCACCCGCACGGATTCTATTACTCATAGCAATTGTCCTCTCGAAACGTTCATTCATTGATACCCCGTCGCTCTGTTTGCTTTCTCTGTTTATCGCGAAACAGTGAGGGCATCCATGCCAATAGCAGCCGTGAAACTGCAATACGTGCTCAGCGTCCTGGGTTTCGTAGTACCCGTCTACCAATAGGCTTTGAAATATTTTATTTTCACGCGTTCGACCTGCGTGAGTTATTAAACATCCGAGAGAATGCTCCATCCATACGAGCCATGCGATCGCTTTTTTTGACTGATTATGAGCCCATCTGTAGCCTCCGGCGGGTATGACGCCTATCGTATCATTTTTCAGAAAGTTTTTTCGAAAAACGCGAAAACAAGCTGAAGCTATCGTAGTGCTTTCGTCGAACGGACAAACATTTCCGCCGGTAATGAACAAACGCCTAAAAGCGATACAAGCTCTTCTCAATATTGTGACATCGGTCTTACAATAGGACACTATCTCTTTTGCAAAATCGAATATATAGTTGGCATCACTCAATTCTTTATACCATCCTAATAATTTTTCGCGAGCAGCAGCGTTCATCGTTTCCGGGGAAAAATATTCTATGGGCGGCAATTTTCCCACAAAATTTTGATTTTCAGGCCTATTAAACAAGTGGGGAAAAGCCCCTTTAGCAATAGAGTCCGTTAAGCCAAAGGCTTTTGGTAAGGCACTTAGTGGCATGTGAAAGTAATTTAAGCTATCGAGAAATACGAGCTTGCCGATTCGCATGGTAATAATTTTCGTCCCATTCATTATCAATTCGGGCATCTGCGTCTTTTTTTCGTTGACTAAATAGCGCAAAATGAACTGTGCGTCAAACCCGCCTGCATTATGAGCAATTAAAATTGTGCGTGAAAACTCTCTGTTGTCCTGCATAGCTAATTCCACAAGCTGACATACGGGACTGTGTCTAAATACAAATTCGAGTGTCCCGCAATATTCGCAGGGGTCGTCTATAGAAACGTTATCACAGCAGAATGTGCAGACACGCTGAGCCACACAGAGGTTCGGCTCGTGCGCAAATACAGTAGGATCACCTTGTAACGGTGTACACTGCTGCGTTTCAAAGTCATAAAAAATGTAAATATTGTTTTTAAATGCTTTTCGTCGAACGGTCGACATATAACATAAATGATTGTGTAGCTGATCGGATTTACATATCGTGCAAAAACTATAACCGCATACATGTTTCTTTTTTTTCACCAAAGGATGTATCGTTCTGAAACATAGTCTGCATCGCTTAAGTGCCTCGCAAAGTGTAGTGCGTTTTTTTTTATTTCGCGTGTACTTTACTACGGCTGTGCTGTGATGACGTGCACATTCTTCCCCAAAAAATTCACGATTGCACCCTACGCATTTTATTAACTCATTTGCACTGGGATCGCATGGTGGCTGTTTCCAGCACCGCGGACATTTCTTTTTCAGGCATCTGTGATCTAATTGACGATGTAGCCTGTTACACAGATGACAAAAACCCGAGCAGCCGACAGCCCCCCTAAGATTTAAAATTGGCTCGTAATGGTGCGAACGTTCGTAATACACAATATATAGTGAAACGTTACGAGTTTTGGGAACTTTAGTTGTCGTATTTGAAATTTGTATGCGACAATATAGGGTGTCAACTATAACGCGTAACGTGATGATTCTTTACTGCGTGATGCCACGCGGACCAGGATTCGTATCTTGGACTTGAGTAGGAAATTGCTTCTTACTAAATGACGACCCGTTATTGAGAACTTCTTTGATATAAGCTTGTTTTCGTACGATGTGAGGCCTCAGAAGTTTAGCTTCACTGATGAGTATTTCGCGCTACTCCAGTGTCTAACCCTCTCATCATCGGCTCTCTTATACAGGGTGTTAATTGCGGTGCAGAAGTATTTTAGAAATTTCTTCTTTCCGTCGCTTTTCTTACTCTTAAACCTACTTTAAACAGCCAGAAGGGCTGGGTACAAATTGAATTTATGAATTTTGAATTCACCCAGCTACAGGACGTACGCTGGGTGGAGCTTAACACTCAATTTCGAATAGTTAACAATTTATTTTTGATCGTCAAGTCACCGATCTTTGGCAGACACTTTGTCTGCCGCTCACGCAGCCAGAAGGGCTGAAATTTAATGATTCTACTTTGTTTAAATTTTGATATTCGTACGGTGGTTTCGTTCCCACCGTACGGAGCTTAACACTCAATTTTGCCGAATAAATTTTATATTATCTCCTCGAAGATCTTTCCCCGTTTCTATCCTCCTTTCTACGTTGGATTAACTCCTAGTTGTTTGCGATTTTGCTGATATCGAGAAGCGCTTCCGATTCGTTTTACCTGATCTACGAGGGGAACGAGAAGGAGTTGCGAAGTAGATTGCAAGGGTCGCTGTGCACGGAGATGCGAGCGTTAGGAAAATCCACAACACTCTCGCTTCTCGCGTTTATATGCGTCTGACAATCCGCATAAACGATTAATCGCTTATTAATTCGCAACTCGATTTCTCGGCAGAAGCAAACTGGAGAAATGGACGCAGGTGTCCAGCCCAGAGCTCACGGCTTCGTCGTTAGGAGTATGGAACGGCGGACGCAGTTATCCGGAATTCCAGTACTCTCAACGGTCCCTATCTTTTCTCACGAAGATGAACGGAATTCTATCTTTTCTCACGAAGATGTAACGGACTATTTGTATCTTTTATCACGAAGATCTAACGGGCTGAGATTATCTTTTGTCACGAAGAAATAACGGGCTGTATTGTTGGGACTAACGATCTCGTTAAGTCGTAAACTCGATGATTTTTCTGAAGTGTCTTGCCGTTTCGATCGTGCGCTTTTATACTGTTTGAAGGGTGGGTGGAGTTAATCGGGTGGTGTGACATTTCGTCATCTTTTCTGGATGGGGATGAAATTGATATTAGAAATGGAAATATCATACGATGTCACGTGGTGTTTTCCCCGTAGTGGGGATGAAATTCGCGGTAGAAGGGGAAAAGTCGCGTGTTATGACGTCACCTGCTTGCGTCACGACGGTTCGGTGGGGATAGAATTTCCGGTGAAAAGGGAAATATCGCGTGATGCTGAGTCACGCGGTTACGTAATCGTATCCGCAGAGAGGGGATGAAATTGCTGGTAGAAGGGGAAATATCGCACGATCTCACCCTCGTACCTATCGGCCTTGGGTACCCCGAGATCCTCTTTGTTCCGATAATTATTTATGCCCTTTGCCCTATTGTTTATTAGTGGATTTTATTCTTCTTTATTCGCCGTGGTACGTGTTGATCTGTTCTTTTTTTTTTTTTTTTGATCCATCACTTCTTGCTTTAGGTGTTTATTGGGCTTTCCTGCGTTTATGACGGTATTTGTTTATTTAATTGAATAATTCCTTTATATGGCTTATTAGATTTTGTAGATAATTGTTTATTGTGAAGTTTGTTTTGTTTTAGCACTTTTTATTATGTTCTTTTCTCTTTCTCTGTTGCTTTGTTGTGATAAGATAGTAATTTAAGATAATTCCGGTTTTATCTTCTTGCTATTTTGTAGTGTTCACTATGGTTCTTTCAGTTATTCGGGTGGCATAAAATGTTTTATTTGCTTGCGATACTTTTCTTTTGTTGCTTCGTCTGATTACAGGTTGTTGGATTATTTTATTCATGAGTTTTGTGTGGCGTGATTTCGATCGTTATCTTGTCGAATTTTCTTGAGTTACCCTATGGGTGAGTTCGCCGGCTTCGTCTGTATTGTGTGTATCCTAGGAGTCGGTTATCGGTGTTCTCTGCCTTATCCGTAGCAGGTTTTGGGTGTCTGGATCTCCGGGCTATCGATGTTTAGTGAGGGGCGGGTTGATTGACCGCGCGCTCATGATCTAGTGGGCGGGGCTTCGTTGCTCGCGCTAATAGAGCGTGGGGCCGGCCGATCGATTTCGGCTATGCAGGATTGATTGACGGCCCGCCATTGATCGTGTGTGCGCCACGCACGCTTCCCGCCTCGATCGTTTCGGGTGAGAGCTCCTACTTGCTCATCGACCCCGGATCGATCGCGGCAATTGATGCCGATTCTTAATTCTTTATTTGTGACGAGGTGGAGTCGCACTGTCGTGCTCCGTTTCGTCACAATAGAGTATGCTGAATCGAACCGAATATATTCAGAACTTTTTGTGTACCATTGAATATAGCTTCTTTCTTACGGCGGCCTAAGCCCAAAAATTCAAAAACCACAATTGCTATGCCCTCTAATGCTAAATGATCTTGATACTGTGCAACTTCGCTGAGACAACAACCGTTTCTAGGTATGCAAACATCTGCAGCTCTTGTGAGCTGTAATGCCTGCTCTTTCTGCAGCGACCCATTAATCTGTCTAATTCTTTGCCAATTTGCATGCAGAGCCCCTGTTCGAATTTCGCCCCGTTCGGCATGAACTCGAGCTGCTACGAGTGAGCGCGGCAAGCATAGATTATCATCGTTTCGTATTGTCAGAATGGATTTTTTTGCGACAGCCTCGTGCGTGAGAGCTTTTCTACCTGTACCCTCGATACCCTTGACAACAGACATTTTTATATTACACGAGTCGTTTATATCTATTGACGCCGCACTTTGAGCAACACTGAATATCAATTGCCAAATATCTTCAAACGTAAAGTCGCGAACGGGTCTAAAACAAAGCCATACGGGGCCCTGAGATAAATTGTTGGCTGTAAACGAAATGCCGGCATAGTCGCCACCCTCACAGGAATTAGTCATATACGTTAATAGGTCACGGAACGCTCCCTCGAGCCACTCTATGATATTTGTTTCGGGGGGAGGCCTGAGTATTCGCAACGTAGTCTCCTGACCTCGAAGTTTAAATCGCTTAAAATAACGTCTGATGCTCTGCACTATCTCAACTCGCATCCCCGGTGGTTTTACGTCGCCAAATGTTGAGGTTTTCGTCGCTACGCTGGGTACTCTACCGGCGCCAGTCTGTATTTCTGTAAAAAGGTATTATGAATTACCCGCGTAGAAAAAATTAGTATGGGATTGACTCTGGGAGGACGATGGGCGAGAGGCTGGGGTTTGTTTGGGATTGAATCTGGGAAGCACTATGGGCAGTCATCTGGGTTTTGGGACCCGGCTGGATGGTTTCCCAGACCTTTTCCCATAGCTTCAGTGGACGGGGGAAATCCTCGTGCAATCAATCCCATACGCTTTTCCAGATTCTCTCCCAGCCGTCGCATACGAACGGGGATCCTCGTGCAATCAATCCCATATGCTTTTCCAGATTCTCTCCCAGCCGTCGCGTACGACCGGGGGAATCCTTGCGCGATCAATCCCATACATAGAATCCCATGTTATGTGTAAGTGAAAGAAGATGGAAAAATAGATTTTGTCAAATGGAAGAAAAAAATAAAAAACGAAAAAATATGCCTAAAACCAATTTTTTTCGACGGATATGAGTTCCCCGAGCAAAGTTAAATGCTGCTGTACGTAATCGGCGTTTGAAATTCGATGTAGGTCCCAAAAATATTGTAAAGTATTGGATGAGTTTAACATAGATCTTTTAATTTATTTATCCAAGCTTTTCCCAGTCCATCACATTATTTTTGGGGCCTTAAATGAAATTTAACCGCCGATTATGTACTACAGCGCTTAACTTTGCACGGCGAAATCATATTCGTTGAAAAAAATTAGATTTGAGCATATTTCTTCGTTTTTCATTTTTTCCTTCCATTTGACAAAATCTATTTTTCCTTCTTCTTTCATTTACACATAATATGGGATTCTATGTATGGGATTGATCGCGCGAGGATCCCCCCGGTCGTACGGTACGGCCGGGAGAGAATCTGGAAAAACGTATGGGATTGATTGCACGAGGACTCCCCCCGTCCACTGAAGCTATGGGAAAAGGTCTGGGAAACCATCTAGCCGGGTCCCAAAACCCAGATGACTGCCCATAGTGCTTCCCAGATTCAATCCCAAATAAATCCCAGACTCTCGACCATCGTTCTCCCAGAGTCAATCCCATACTAATTTTTTCTACGCGGGTTAATGACAAACATTTATTGTTTCGGAAATTCGCTGAAATATTGCTAGTACCTGCTGAAGCAATTTAAGTATCTTCATCATCATCAATTAAAGCTGCTACCAATCGCCCTGTTACAAAATAATTCAACTTACTATATTTTCGAAATCTAAATTAAAGTATATTTACCTGTATCGTTATTATCAGACATCAGATCGTGAAACCAGCTGTGATCTCGAGGCTCTAGAGTTTCCGGTATTTCGCACTCTGCTATCGTATTCTCCAATAGTTGGTTTTCTTCGCCCTCATTCTGGTGTACCTCAGCGCGTGGTAATGACGCTTCTTCTTCCTCGCCCCTCCCCCACAGTGTGGGTAGTTCAGAGGGTGGTACGACTTCCTCCTCTTCTTCTCCTACACACTCGGTCCTCGTTAAGCCAGGGTTACAACGACGGCACTCCCACAACTGATTTTCATGGTATATACAGTTTTCTTCATCATCATCAGCCTCTGAACGTTGCGAATACTGGACTTCTTCTTCTTCTTCTTCTTCGCTCTCCATAGGGCCCTCGGGTGTATGTAATTCAGACGCTCCGTCATCTTCACCTTCTAGAGGTCTCGTTAGACGAAGCCGAAATGCTGCTGTAAATTTTGAATATAATTAGCCACTTACACGCTTTCCTTTAATTCTCATACTGTTTCAGTTTTATACTCACGCGCAAAGGGAATATCACGCGGGAAATTTACGAGTGAATATTCAGTAAGCTCGTCTTGACGCATATTCTCTCCATTATCGACTGCAACTGTTGCTTCTATAAGGGGAGTCTCACACCGTTGGTGATGTTGATGCTCTGTATTATCGGTTGCTGTCTCTATAAGAGGAGCCTCATGCCCCTGCTGGTATTGGCGCTCTGTATTATCGGCCGCTACAATAAGCTCTTCCTCTTCATGAGGAGACGCGTCCAATAGTTCGTGATACGCTACAAGTCAGATAATAATTAATAGTTTATTGATAGGAGGCCGGGGTCACATGCAACACTACATACGTTAACACACTAAGGCCCCGCCCTATTCGCGAAATTTTTCCTTAAGCGTTTAGAAAGCAAGTCAACGAAATAATCCTCGCATTCCCATTGCCTATACACATCGAAGTACACGCAATTTCCGAGATGATCCCGTTTTTTTTTTTTTTTTTTAGGGGATACTGTACAATTTTAAACTTACCTCTGATTTCTTCGGCTATACCACGGAAGCATGGTAAATCTTCGACACACCGTCGTCGTAATTCATTGAAAACACATGTTAACACCTCACGCTCATTAAACATCCCTCTCTTGTAAGCTTTTGCGAGGACTCGTACTGGCGACCACCATACAATGAATTTCAAACGCCTTACAAGACCATTTCCCGATAAATCGCGCAAATCTCTATACCACTGTTCATTGCACCGACGTTGAAGTATCGTACTACGCAATTTTGTTAATTTCAATAAATCTATAATACATTTACGTATGGTATGGTCTGACATTTTTTCTATTGACAATAGCTCATTACTTCCAAATCGTCCGATAAGCGAAGCGCTACTGCCTGATGATCGTAAATTTTTTATTTGTGAGAAAATCACATTCGCATCTACCGCACCTGGGAATGTGCTGACACTACATTTTGAGGAATCAATCCGCTAAGTGACCCTGAGCTATTTGAATCCTCTGGTATTGCTCTCGATGAGGATCAACGAATGACGATCCCCCTAAATAAAGAGTCGCTCTTAATACATTTAATACCATATGCCAATGACTGTACCTCGCGAAAACCGCGAATTACCAATCGGTACAGTGATTGGCCCTCTCGGGAGAGGGAGGCGGGGTTTACAAGGATGGTACTCCCGCGGTCTAAAATTGCGTAGCAATTACCGTTCTTGAATTAGGTCCCCCCAAATAAAAGTGGCACACCCTAATATGCTAGCATTCATTAGGTCGAGAAAATCACGATATTTAATCCTATAATTCCTATTTATAAAGAGCATCTCTTTTCGCTGCACGAGCGCACCTGGGAATGCCCTGATACTGCATTTTCGGGAATCAATCCGTGAGGTGACCCTGAGCGGCTGTCTGGGGATGTACCGATATTAATTACAGTGAAGATGGTTGCTATGCTCTCTATATCCCCTCCTGTTTTTTCACAAATATATGAAACGCATCATTAGTCTTTCATCAGCCTCCAAACGCAACGCACAACTTACAGGAAAAATATAATAATAAGTTCATCGTTAGTGTACGGATTAAATAGTTGTTATATTTATTAGAGCTGCATCGGCATCGAGTGAGTTATTATTGTGTGTGTACGTGTGCGTGTACGTGATTTTTAAAATTTTTTTTTCTGAAACATGTATCTCCGATACCCCACCACCGAAATGCCCGAGGGCTTTGTGTGCGAGGTGTTGCACGTAGTGTCGGCGTGCATAATAGCCATCCGATTCGATAATTTGTGTGGGTCCTATAAGACCCTCAAAACTTTAATGAACGATTTTTATAAAAACTGTAGCTCGCAGTGGAAGCTTCCCCGCCGGTTTACAGCGCCCGGCACGGCTTGTGTACTGCTACGTAATTATAATATGTATCGATGCGAAATTGTCTATATAGACGATGACGGCTACACAGAGGTTTATCTGGTAGACGAAGACGTTTCGACATATTGCGAATTCAGGGAGTTATTCAGGCCTCATCCCCTCTTTGCTACCGTTCCGGCTCTCGTCGTGTACTGTGAAATTCACGGACTCCGTGAATTGGCAGACGATGAGACCGTGAATTACGAGGCTGAAAACTACCTGAGCAGTGTAATAGCTCAAGCCGTGGAACAGGCAGCCTCAAATGACGATGACAACGACGAGGACATTAACGAGGAGGAAGAAGAAGAAGAACATAATATGTGGGGATATATTGACGATAATAATGATGGTGATGATGAAGGCTTCGCAGACGAGGACGATTCGGCGCAAGAAGAAGAAGAAGAAGAACAGAGAGGTGATGGTGGTGCTCTAGGTGCAGTGCGTTCTAGTAATAATACCGTTGCGTTTACGGCGATAACAATAGACAGTGACACTCCCTACCCCGTCGTTGCTCTGTATAAAACTAATTACGGGGATGATAGAGAGGAGATACCGTTTATTGACATAGGGCGTATCATCGCCAAACATTTTAATCGTCAATACGAACTCCTCGACATCATTCTCGTAGATGATGCCGAGGAGGGGGATAACAATATCGCGGAGGAGTGACAAAAAAGACAGGAGAGTGCGCGAAAAAAAGACAGGAGAGAGTGAAAGTGTGTGTAAAGACAGGAGAGTGCGCGAAAAAAAAGACAGGAGAGTGCGAGAGTGAAAAAAAAGACAGGAGAGTGAAAAAGACAGGAGAAAGAGAGAGAGACGATACAGTGAAAGGTAATTTTTTGAATTTAATTCTTTAAAATTTTTGAAAATATTTCTTTAAAATTTTTACATTTCATCGAATAGGCGCGACAAAGATCGACAACCCGTTGACGTAATTTTTTTTTTTTTATTTAATTCTTCAAAATTTTTGAAAATATTTCTTTAAAATTTTTACATATCATCGAATAGGTGCGACAGAGATCGCCAACCCGTTGACGACTCGGACGGCGTCCGCACCGTAGAGCGTCTGAGAATTTGCAGTGTCAGCAACTTCTTCGCGAGCTACTGCACAACTGCAGCAACAGGCACTCAGTTCATCGAGTAGCGCGAGCGTGACAACACTAAGTGCGAGGCTAATTGTTTTAAAAGTAATAGTGCGGTAATTGTTTAAAAAAAATGGCTAATAACGATTGGGGTTTCAATACACGTTTTAATCCGGAACACAATAGGACGGCTTTACAAGAAGAGCAAATAAACCAAACAAACGGCCGACTAAAAGTAATCGAAGAAAAACTCAAGAATAAAATTTGCCCGTTCTGTCCTGAAGGAGCTGACCATAATTGGTTGCGCTGCTTCAGGGCAGTCATTAGAGCTACGAAGTGCCAGTTAGGAGCCGATAAAAAAGTGCGCTGCCCATTGTGCAGGGGCACCGTTAAAGTTCGGATATTAAAATTTCATGCCGACGAGTGTATTCGTAGCATGGAGGTACTGCTAGGAATATTAGGTGAATAAGAGTGCGCGAAAAAAGGACAGGAGTGTGCGTTAAAGACAGGAGAGTGCGCGAAAAAAAGACAGGAGAGTGCGCGAAAAAAAAGACAGGAGAGTGCCAGAGTGAAAAAGACAGGAGAAAAAGAGGGAGACGACGGGGATACAGTGAAAGGTAATTTTCTTTTTAATTTTTACATTTTTTAAAATTTTTACATTTTTTAAAATTTTTACATTTTTTAAATTTTTTAAATTATTAAAATTTTTTAAATTATTAAATTTTTAATTTTTACATTTTTTAAATTTTTAAAATTTTTTAAATTTTAAAATTTTTAAAATTTTTAAAATTATTAAATTTTTAAAATTTTTTAAATTATTAAATTTTTAATTTTTAAAATTTTAAAAATTTTTAAATTTTTTAACTTTTTTAAATTTTTAATTTTTAAAATTTTTGAAATTTTTAAAATTATTAAATTTTTAATTTTTAAAATTTAAAAAATTTTTAAATTTCTAAAATTTTTTAACTTTTTTAAATTTTTAAATTTTTTATGGCGAAAATAAACTGGTGGTGCACTATGACGCCCCCAAAACGCTACTTATCCCCACTTTTATCTCGCCACTTCAAGCCGAGCTCAAGACGGGACCGAAGTGGAGGGGATAGGAGTGGGGGTCGCCATAGTGCACCACCTACTACTTAGGGCGAAGACTATTATTATTAGTAACGCAATCGCGCCAACCGAATGGTGGCCGATTTTTTCATAGATCTGCTGCGCGCGTGATACCCGGTTTCCCAAGCTGTCTCGGACGTGCCGCAGGCGCACTCCGAGGGCGTTCAACTCCTGTGGCCCTTGTTGCCCAGCTACCACCGGTACGCATTCTGCTTCCTGTGGTGTCAACGTAAGGTTATACGTTGGCACCAAGTCGTTGTCGGTAATTTCTTGTGTCATGCGTTTCATTGCTTCGACGCGAAAATTCCTCGCTGTACCGGTGCAACGCCCGGTGAGAACGAGCGATCCAGTTCCGCTGAGGATGGTCTGCTGACTCGGCATTCCAATGCAGGCTATTGCCACTGTCTCGGGTCGCGGCGCAACGTATAGCCAACGTCCCGGCTGCCGTAAACTCACGATGAGTGTGCTGGTCAATTTAACGATGCGCTTCGGGCAATTTTGTTCCCGACCTACCGCACCTCCCACGTAGGTTCGCACGGTGCATGGTGCGTCTTCGTTTATTGCGAATGCGGGATGTCGAGGATTACAATAATACCTTCCATCCTTCCATCCATCGTTCCATCCTTCTTGCACTCCTCTAGCTCCTGTTCCGTTATGCGTAGAAAATTCCTATTTTCCCGGTCCACTACTACTGGTTCCGGCGTCGTTTCCAGGTAATAGTACGTGTCGTTCTCCCCCCGCCTTGGGAGAGGATATGTTCGACTGACACTGTACTCCGTTGCACCGGCGAGGGGTATCTCGATGAGGAGTGTAACGTTCCCCCCAACGCGATAGGCCCTTGTGGTGGCCAAACGCAGGATCGCTGCTGCATTTTCCCTAGCCACTGGTCGGGGGAAGCTATATCCCTTTGGCACATGCGGCAATGCCTCGGAGAGATATTTCGTCAGCTTCTCTGGCGAGACGATCGTCGGATTCACCGTCCCAGATGCAATTCCGGTGAATAAGTTCGCGGTGAATGACTTCGCCGAGAAATACCTCCATGTACGAGTCTAAAAGCCCCAGATTCTCGTCGAATTGCTGTTGATTGGCTAGGCGACTGGTGCTGTTATGAAAGTATCCATTGACTTCCCGTAGCATGTCATTTAACTTATGGAAATTCCGCTTAGACGCGTGAGACGAGCGATTGAACATGTCGAGTGACGACTCGACCACTTGCAGCTGTCGCTGCATCCCATCTTTCATTGATTCCTGCGTATCACGTACCGCCGAAATTTCGTTCTCGATACGTTCGCCATCGGATGCACCGAGATTTCCCGTGATGGATTTGAGCACAGAACCCAATCCATCGACCAATCCGCGCTTATCCCGATGCTCTCCTCCCACGAGATCGTGTATCACGTCGATTTCTTCCTCGACTTTCTTGGAGAGACGCTCCATATGCACCAACATCTCCGCACAGTGACCTCCGGAACTCCTTGACTCCTTGCATCGGTCCTGATACACGCTTAGATGCCATTGAATTGATTCCTCCAGTGCCATAAGATTCGAAAGATCCATCCGTACAGCCAAAGTCCAGACATCCGTATATAAACTCAACGTGCCAATGTGTTCGAAATAAATTCCGGGCATATTGCGAAATTCCCGTATGTCGTAACCATTATCGCCGCTGACCATCACCAGCATGCATAACACCCTGCAACAGTGTTATTTCTCGCAATACATTTTTTTTTTTTTTTTTACACATACAGCTACACAGCTCTCCCCCCCCCCCCCCCCCCCCCTTAAAAATCCGATCCCACAATTCTCGATGTACTCGCGGAGATGATCCACGTGGACCTTCAGCCTCCGCCGCCCTTTGCGAATCGTATAGTTGAGGGGAGGATGTACTTCTTCAACTACAAACGGCCCTATCCAATTAGCTGTGAGTTTTGCTGATCTTCCCTGCCGTACTGTTTCGTCATGTAGTAAGACTTTCTCCCCAATGCCGAATTTCCGCTCCTTCGCTTTTCCGTCGTGAAATTTCCTTTGCGTGAATTTTCGCGGCCTTAAGGTTAGCTTGAGCCATCGCCCAAGATGCTCTTGTTACGTCCCGGAGCGGTCTCGGGAGTCAAGTTAAACCTCCTCGCGTGAGGCGCGAAGAGTTTATATTTAATTTTTTATTGGGATCGGTCTGATTCGCCCTGTACAGGACGTTCTTGAGGTTGATTGTGCGAATGATAAATGCGATTGGTAATTTTAATGTATTCCGATTTATTAATAGTGAAGTTAAGTTTGAATTTGAATAGAGTGTTGTATAAATTGAATAGAAAATAGTAGTTTAGGACAAATCGCTCCCCACTCACACACGCATACTGACTAATACTACTTACGATAAATTTTGGAATTCGATGCTTAAAGCTACACGACAGTTAATATTGTTCGTGGCGTAATTCAAGACACTATAACTAGCGGGAGAAGACTGACCACCGCGACGTAAAACACTAACTTGGCTCCCTTCGGCCTTATCGACTTTCGAACGATTTCTGTAGACCGCGGATTTCCAAAGAAAGATTTTAAGTTTACTAAGCAGGAGCTACTCGAGGAGTTTTTCCGAGACTAGCTTTTCGCTCTCGTTGTCTAACGGGACTGATCTCTCCGGCGTGCACATCCGCCGATCTCGCGACCGGCGGGTGGCAGGCCGGGGAGGATTCTTGCTGCCGTCGCGTTTTGTGGTCAGCGGAAAAGGTAACGAAGCCGTTCTCGCGGTATTCGTTACTATCCGCGGAACGTGCGCGGCAGTCAGCTCATCTCCTTGCTTATCTATCTAACTTAGCTTATATTTCTTTTTGGTTTCTATTTCGCGCACTCGCGCGATCGAGGCTACGGCAGCGAAATTCGCTACCGCATCCACGACCAACACGAGTGCGAGAACTTAGTCGGCATGATGAGGGGCTCTCGAATTGCGCCGGGGAATTTTCCGTTAAGCACGGATCCTTTCCCGGCGCGATCGTAACATCCCTCCCCCCTTAAGAGTCGACGCCCTCGTCGATTCGATTATCGCAATTATAGATAATAATAGATAATAATAGATAATAAAAGAAGATGAAGATAATGAGAGAAGATCTACAGAAGAAAGTAGAGGTAAATAATAAAGGTAATATATTAACGATACGGCGGTTTGGCTGTTGGTGAGGTGGGGTTGGACGGCCGTGTTTCCCTCGCCGTCTAGGTGTTGTTGTTGACGGCCGTGTCTCCCTCGCCGTCAAGGTGCGTTTCGAAGAACTCCAAGAACTCGGCCGGCGTTCCGAATACGTGGGCGAATACCTGTGGCTGCAGATGTAGTTGCAACCACAGTAGTCGATCCAGTTCCTCGACGTCTGTTGTTGTTTCGATTACGGCTGCGCCGTCCGTGGCAGCGGTTGGCACAGCCGGATCGTCGTTGTCGCCGTTCTTGTTTCCAAAGCCGCCTTCGTCGCTGGTGGAGGCGGTGGAGGCCATCTCGCGATCGCCGTCCTCCTGATCCGCGGCTTCATCAGTGGTTTCGCCGAACAATTGCTGGTGGGTCACCCATTGCCGGAGGCGTTCTGCCACTACAGTGGGCGATGGCGGAGAAGGAGGAGCCGCGTGTGTCTTCGCTTCCTCGCGGGCGAAGCTTCTCCGGAGTTCGGCTCGGCCTGCCGCGTCCATGTAATCGGCGGCCTTTTCTTCAAAAAGGAGCCCTCTCTCCACCCAGATGTCGAACCGATCCTGGTTCCGCGGTCCATAGATCTTGGTGGTTGTCGGCGCCTCATCTGTTTTCTCGGTGCCGTCTTCGGACGTCGGTGTTGCCGGCTCGGGCTCGGCCTCCTCTGTCCTCGTTTCAGGCGGTTCCTCCGCTTCCTCGTCGCGGTGCGCCGCAGGTTTTTGGCTGTCGCCCTCTGTCCCGACCTCTGTCTCGACCGCGGCCTTTTGGCTGTCGCCCGCGTCGAGCAGGGAGTGAACCTCGCCCCAGAGGGTATCGAATGCTCTCTCCAACCGCTGTCTGTCCGCGGATGATAGCGGACGACCGAGGCATACTGGTCCGACCCATTGGACGTATGGGTACGTTGTTCCCGGCATCAGGCTCATTGGCACGGTCCCGGTGCCCTTGTCCTTCGTTGCCGGTTCCGCCTGTATTGCCTTGTCCTTGACGGTTATTGTGGCCGGCCGCTTGACCGGGACTCCCGGTCTCGCGGTCGGCCAGATCGTTCGCGATGGTCGCGGTGCCGGGCTGGTAGCTGGCTGGCTGGGCCCGGCGAGGGGGCCCATCGCCACGGTCTTCGTCCTGCTGGCGCCGGATGCGCCGGCTCCGTCGGCGTTTAGATGCTGTATGCATCGCGCGTATTGCGCGACGCACACGCCGGCGTGTCGCGCTATGTCCTTGTAGGCCAGGGTCGTGCAGCAAAGGACGCAGGTGCGTCTTTCGCCGCCTCTCCCTGGCCGCATGGTGGCTCGCTCGTAGCAGTTGGCCCAGTCTGGGCATGTTGACACCGTTCGGCCACAGCATGCGCAGAGTCCTTTTAGCGTGGTGTTCTTTGCGCGTTGTTCCATTTTCCGTTCACGCGAACCTTTCACTCTATCAGCGCGAACTTCACTCGCGAGAGTCTCAATCGCACGAGCTTCACGCACGAAAGTCCCGATTGGCGCGAATGTCACTCGATCAGCGCGAACTTCACTCTATCGACGCGAACTTCACTCAATGGTGATGGTTGCCGGTTGGGCCGCTGCCGGTTCTACCGCCTCTCGAGCGATGCGTCGTCTCGACGATAGCGGGCCCGGTCGATGTCTCCTGGGTGGTTCGTCGGCCGGCTCCGCTGGTGCTTCGGCCGTTGGGTCGCGAGCGACGGCTCGTCGTCTCCTCGGCGGTCCGTCGACCGTTGGTTCACGAGCGTCGGCCCGTCGCCTCCTCGGTGGTCCGGCGATCGGCTCCTCTGCTGCAGGTGCCGCTCTTCCTTCGGTTGCTGTGGGTGGCCGCGCGGCGGGTGGCCGATCCGGTAGGATGTATGGAATGGCCACACTCCAGGGCAGTACCGTTGCCACCGGTTTCTCCTTACTCGCGGTTGTCGGCGGTTCAGTAGGCGCGGATGGTGGAGCCGGTTGAGCCGTTCCGACGGACGACTGCTGGGGTGCAGCGGTAGGTGCAACGGCTTCGCGAACTGGCTCTTCTTCGTTCCTCGCAGCCGCCGCTGCGATCGCCTTCTCGCGTTGTTGTCGGTGCTTTGCCCCGGCACGCCGACCCATTCAGGCGCCGCGAGCTATCCCGGTCACCCTCCTCGCAGGGAATAAAGGTTAGGGGTGTTCGTGCGGATGTACGCTCAGAGAAACTCCGGCAGACGATGCTAAGCGGTGTTATCGCTCAGTAAAGTCCGCCAGGAAAATCTCAAGCGGATTTCGCACAGAACGGGGAAGTTGAGCGGAAGATCGCTCAAGGAGAGGAAGGACAGAGCTCAGTCTCGCACTCAAGGGGAGTCAGCGGTTACGCTAATTCAGCGGGTTGACGCTAAATCCGCGGATTTCGCTAATTCGTCACGCAAGGTGACCTCCACAGTAGGTGCGGATTGACTGGGCACTGCCCGATTAGACGGGTTTTCAGAGGATGAACCGAACTTAGCCGCAGTAACCCGGACAGGCGACGCGGCGTAACTCGGCTCCAACAACTGACACGATTAATCACTGAGTTCGCGTTAATGTCCACGCGTAATGTTCAGATTTTTCACGTTTTATTCGCGTAACGTCACTAAGATCTGTTGCACGACGCACGACGTATGCTAGGCACTACAACACCCCGGCACTTTGTTCGCGGCGGTATTCCTCGGTAGTTTCGTCGGAGGTGTATGTCGCTCGGGTGACGGCAGTTTAATAAGTGACGATGAGGCGTCCAGCGGTCGTCAAGCGTTCCTCTGGCGTCTTGCTGCCCCCATCCCTTATTGGGACCGACGTCTTGGTGGGGGGCACAAAGGTTCGAGTCAGCTAAACCGTTCTAATCTACCTCGGCGTCTTGCCTGGGCAGAGAGCATGGTGGTGTTTTGTTACGGCGCTCGGCTCCACTTGAGATTACGATGTTTTCGCTCTCGACGTCGAACGTCGCCGATGCCGCAGCCTCACGTGTGGTACTCGGAAAGCGATAGCCTTTCTTTGAACGAAGTTTCGTTCACGAGATTCGTTTCTCTATGTCGTCCCCTCGTCCTGCCTCGAGCCCACTATTTCGTCGTCGTCGCTTTGAACGGCATAGGCACGGTAATGCACTCAATATTCTTGAACGGCAAAACCAAAACATCAATGCCGTTATCAATAGCCCTTGGCACGAAAATCCGGCGAGGAATAAATATTGCCGCCGTTGCTTTTCGCGTCGATGAGTTCCTATTTCAATGATTCGTTGTTCTAACTCGAACAACGACTCACCATCCTCCTGCAGCTTCCATGACTCCGAGATTTTTCCCGGAATTACTTCGTCAGGTAATTCGGGGGCTAATGCGAAGCTCGCGGCATTCGGGAGCTCGAGAAGTTCTGGTACCACGATCGTCACATTTAGCGATACATCCGGCGTATAAAAATATTGCTCCCGGCTGTCGTAAGTACGGATGCCGGTGAGCGCCGTTGTTCGCGTCCGTCCGACGCAGTTGGGGCTAAGATGGAACACTCCGGCCCCCTCCAGCGTCGTCGTTATCTCCCCGAGTCCGGCGCAAAGAATATGTATTTTCTCTCGTTCGTTGAGAGAGAACAACCACCCTCCTTGAGATGGCAAATGTGTCCATGAGGCCCCGTGTTGAGCCCGGATTCTCACGTTACAGCTGCGATAGGCTTCTACCGACGGTCTCGTAAGCATCGTGATTTCACATTGTTCCGACGTCGATACCTCGTGCAAAGGCATTTCCATCGTGCAAATGTATTTTTGTTCGAGTCGACTGCATCCGGCGATGTAGATATCGTCGGCAAGGAAATAATTCCGGCGATCGTTGACACCGCGATATACGTGGTATCCGGCGTAATATGGGCCGATCCCGTTGTGTTGATTGTTGTCTGCGGTACCGGCCACGGATGCATTCGATACAGGTTGTAGCTTGTTCGGTCCAGCAGCGGAATATGCGCGATAATCAGTAGCCTTCCCGAATGATACATTAAATCGGCGCGCGATACTCGTGCCAATAACTCCCCTCGCAGGTAATCGCCGGCGAGCGGAAATTCAAACTCGGGTGCGCGCTCGCTTATTTCACGAGAGATGGCCGTTAGCTGTGCCGTAGTAAGAACGGCCGGGTGATAACGTCCGTCACGGGCCGCTGTGATGACTTGAAGGTACTGTTCACACGCGTCGATATAGCGGTCGATTTTTATCTCGACGCGCCGTGCGTAATTTACGAGCTCGACGCGGAAGATCATCTCAGCGGTATCCTTCGTGATTCCTCCTATGGTTTTCCACAATTCGTTTATTCGTCGGTCCATGACGTTTACTCGCTTGGTTTCTTCGAGATGCTCCTCGTGTAATTCCTGTAGGATGGAACGAGTGAGATGCATTTGTTTCCCGATAAGCCTCGTGATATTAGCCTGATCGAAAAACAATCTGTCGATCTGACTGTTTATATACTCCGCGTCTTCTTCGTTCATCGTCCCGAAAAGCGATTTGCTCAGCGAGCCGATGAATCCTAGAGGCACGGATCGTTTTTTCATTGTGCGCAGATGGAGGTCACTGGGAGGCCTAATAGGCGTGGAATCGTGAGCTATTCTGGACAACTCGTTCACTAGCGCTCTAGCGTGCGCGACGCGGCTGTGCAAATGATCCGAATTCAGTAATTCGCTGCATTTGCCTCGCGGAAAGTTGGTGCCGTGGAACAGCGTGAAAGTTACTTCGCGGCACTTCTCTAACACTTCTGACAATCGCGATTGTTCCTCCGGGAAGCTTGATAGGAATTTTTGCAAATCGATAAAAACAGCCACCCTCCAATCGACATGTTGCAATCGAAGGGTCACCACTCGCTCATAGTACAGTCCTGGGCGATCCGCCACCGGGGTCACGTGATACACGTCATGTTGATTCAACTGGCCGAGGACGTAAGTCACTCACATGCATATCATCAACAGCTTCATCTTCCCGGTAGATTTGTTGCCCGGGAGAATTCGGCGGAGATTATCGCGCACTGGCAGCTACGTCTGCAAAACACAACACATGGCTAATCTCGCCTCACTCACATTACATTACACTCGATCTCTTTCATACGTCATTCGGTTACATTTGTTTATTGCCTGGAAGGGTTCGGCCGCGCGCGGCGTTGACAGAGTGACAGAGACGGCACGCGTTCGGAGGGAGCGCGCGCTATGCCCCGTCTTACCTGCTCACCTGGCTTACGTATCCCGTTACGCCGCGCGTCGTTCGAATCCTCCCGGCTTACACAGGATAGTCAACTAATTTATTCATACGCCAACTTGACTTTGTCAACGTGTTTACGAATTCTTTGACCGTTTACTGTTTCGAGGATTACATTACTTCGATCAGATATTTCCACGATTTTATACGGCCCGTGATATTGACAATCAAACTTCCCTTTCTTTGGTTCCTTAAGGACGTAGGCGTTATCGCCTATCTTACCTTCGAAAGGGCGGACCTTCCGATCGTAATAGCTTTTAGATTTTTCTTTCGCTGCATTTAGATTATCTCCCGCCATCGCTCTAATTTCCGACAAACGTTTGATTAATTCGATGGTGTAAGAATTGTACGTTTCTAATTTATTGTCAACGGGGAATTCGCTCGGCAGCCGAGCCAGTTTCCCGTAAACAATTTCATAGGGTGTGAAGTTTGTTGCCTCATGAACACACGTGTTATACGAGAGTTCGGCATAAGGCAATAACCTATCCCAATCGTTGTATTGAGTGGCGTATTGTTTTATATATTCGACCAATACGATGTGACTCCTCTCGAGTGCCCCGTTAGTTTGCGGTCGGTACCCGGAGGTCGTTAATTGTTTTATGTTGAATATTTCGGATATTTCTTGTAGCAGACTGCTGGTGAAAGCAGCCCCTCGATCGGTTAGGATAGCCCGGGGGGCGCCGAACTGTGTAAACAATCGGCGCGCTACGGCCTCGCCGATAGTGGTGGCCTTTAAATCCGGAATAGGCTCCACTAGACAATACTTCGACAAATGATCCTGCATGGTAAGTATGTGTTTATTGCCATGAGGCGTCGTGGGTAAAGGGCCCACGGTGTCGAGTGAAACTTTGTCGAAAGTATCGGCGGGTGTATCCGTCAACAGCATTGGCTCACGGGTCTTAGCCCGTACAAGCTTTCGCTCTTGGCAGCCTTTACAGCGTCTAATAAAATTTTGGACATCGTTGCGAAGCGAGGGCCAATAAAAACGCTCTCGGATTTTCCGATAAGTTTTCGTTATTCCTTTGTGTCCTCCGAAAAGGCTACAATGAAACTCATTTATTATCTGAGCTCTCGACTCTGCTGGCGGCAATAACAGCTTGCCGTAGCAAACCGTCACCGCTATGCCAGACTTATCGAAGAGCTCGTGTAGTTTTTCAACGAGTCGTCCACTCGACAGGGTGTCGGAGTAATCCCCGGAACGTGAAATTCGAAACGACTCGACGCCTGAATTTACGAGAATTTTTTTCAGATTTTCTAAGCCTTGTAATACGTTGTCGTCCGGCGTCTGGTCAAAATAACGGGTTTTTACAACCACGCTGTAGACATTTCGCTCGCCGTGCGGCGTTATTGCTATCTGGCCGACCCGTAACCCTTGATTTTTTATGGCTTGTGCGTTGATTTTTCCCAGGTCGGCTAACAATCGCCCGATCGGGGTCGATAATTCGCCGTCCGCCGAGATAAAGTGCACATAATTGTCTATGCGGTAAGTCAGGCACTCGCGAGTACCGACTACCGGCTTATCGCGCCTTTCCGCGACTTTATCGCTCAAGGACTTCGATTCACGCCCAGCGTTGACGAACTCGCTATCCGATGGCTCTACCTCGAACGAGGCTTTGGGGCAATTAATTCCGATTTTTGGCGTTTCTTCCGGAAGGTCGATCGTATTACCATTCGTTCCATCCCCAGGGATCGAGTCAATGGTTGATTCGTCCTCGGGAATTGGATTGGCAATAGTATCATCCTCAGGTGCCGCGCGCGCCGCTCGCTTCGGGTGCAGCGTGGAACGCGCCATGGGGTCGTGGCCCGCGGGAGGCAGTGACCATCTCACCGATCGTCGGTTGCCTCGTGAACCAGGACCTCCGACGGACCTCGGGTCAATTTCCTTCGACTCTTCCCTCTCTTCATCGGCATCGATATCATCCTCCTTACCTGGCAGCGTAACTCCCTTAAGGCTTACGCGCCGAAGTAATTCGGCTTCGCTTACCCCTTTCTCTCGCTCGGCGATTTTCTCTAGCCGACGCGATAACTCGAGATCAAGCCCGGCTTCATCAATCGGGTCAAGAGCGTTGAGAATTTCCTGTGTCTCTGGTGGGACCTCATTTCCCTCGGAAAGGAAATCCGGCCAGTCGAAATTTTCCTCGCTATAGGAGTCTTGCTTAGGATTCTGCGCGCTGGTTTTGTTTTCGAATCGTTCCTCCAACAGTCGTAACGATTCGTCGAACCATTGAAGGGACTCTTGCATAGTCTTCGATTCGCTATCTCCCCCGGGTTGGACATGTGGTTGTATTTCTTCAGTCTGAAACACATCGTCGTCGTCGGATTCATCCATTGGTGGCCTAACGACTACCGCAATGCCGGGAGGATTCATTGGGGCATCGACGGCTGCCGCCGTATCCGAATGCGTTGTCGCTTCCTCCGTGACAGGTGCGACATGCGGCGTAGGTTTCGGCCGTTTCGGGGGGAGCAGCACCGCGGGCAGCATGCTTCGAGGCAACCGTTGTATCGGCGGATCGGATGCCTCCGAGCTTGTGCTGACCTCCTTGTAAACCGGTGCGGTGCTCGGCGTCGTGCGTAATCTCGCACGCGTGCGACAGCCTACCGCCTCTGTACTCTGTACTCGACGGTAAAACCACCCTCGGAGGGTTTTTCTTTCGTGCTCCCGATGGGGCTTTGAGGATCGGTTTGGGCGTCGATGCGTTCCCCTTTTCAGTGGAAGCAGCGCCAGATGATACTGGCAATACTTGCAAACCCTTATCATTTGTATCTTCCGGTGCCTCTACCTCCGAATCGCTTGAACTCGACAGCTCTCGGGCGACCGGATTGCGGGAAAGGGCATCGGCATTTGTATTTAGCTTTCCCGGCTCGTACACGAAGTCGAAGTCATATTTTCGCAGTCGCATTTCCCACCGGCTGAGCCTTTTTCCTGGATCCAGAGTGGTTTGCATCCATTTCAGCGGCTCGTGATCGCTCACGAGCGTGAATTTCTTCCCGTAAAGATATTGTTGTACCGCGGAACACCTGTTCTCGGTACACGGGAATTAGTAATGGTAGTTAGTAGTAGTAAAGGCATAGATGGGAAATAAAACTCTACAAAGAGGAAAGTGGAATATAAATACAATTAAGTAAATATCGAATTCCTTGCGCCATGTGGATTACATATGCACTGACAAGATACAAGGAATTCGAGTGGCACGCGCCTAAGCGTGCCATCGTCGCACCAAACGCATAGTCAGCAGTTTCGTGCGCAAGGCCTCCTCGGCGAGCGTCCGATTGCGAAACTCGTCAAACACCTGAGTCAGCTTTACGCAAATCGAGGTAACTCGGATCTCTGAATTCATACAGAGATTGGGGTAAAAATATTATTTAACAAAAGATGATGAAATGAGAGCATCGAGACGATGCCCATCATCAAGGGAATCCGCTGAGTCGAACGCTCCAATTTACGCTCGGTAAAATATGGGCGCGAGCTCACGGTAAACAATAACATAAAATATACGAGCTGACATCGATCTCCGTTCATATAAAGGGAACAGAGATCGAGTGTCAGGCAGTTGTTAATCGACTCGTGAACTGTACGTTTGGTCCGGCAAGATCTAAGTTAATAATCTTGTTAATTGATACACGTAGAACTGTGTGAACTGTGTGAACGCAACGTGCGCGAACTATACAACTGTTCCAAGGGGATATTGGAACATACAAACTGCATCTACGTGTAAGACTTTCAACGAATAAAGTATTCTATTTTAATTTACTCTCCGGTTCAATTCTTACTTGGGTTCCAACCCTTAACTGGTATTCCTTATTACATAAATTTGAAGATTTCCGAAACCGCAGACTCAGAGTATCTAACTGGGTTCCGGCGGTACAACAATATGTCGAGAAATGTTCAATAGATTCTATTATCGCAAGACATTTCTTTTCGGTAGTTGAGTAGTTGACTCGAGGGGGTGACAAGACTCGCGAAAAATACGCAACCGGCAAGTCACTCGTGAATTTGTGATAATACTGCGCCGAGAGCTATATCCGACGCGTCGGTCGTCAAGGTAAACGGCTTCGCGAGGTCGGGATATCGCAAAATCGGTTCGCTGCAAAGTGCTTTTCGTAGCTTGCGAAAACTCTTTTTCTGTGTTGATCCCCAGACGAAGGGTTGCCCTTTCTTTAACAGATCCGACAACGGTTTGGAGATCTTCGCGAAATCGAGAAAGAAACGACGGTAATAACCGTAAAAGCCGAGAAATTGCCGTACGTTTTTCTGTGTCTTTGGTACCGGGAAATATCGGACGGACTCGAGCTTTTTCGGATCCATGCGGAGTCCATCGTATTGTCAGCTGACAATATGCCTGAGGTACGCGACCTCCCTTCGCAGGAAGGAGCACTTATCAGGCTCCAGACTCAAGTTTGGATCTTCTAGGCGCATCATGCGTCTGCGAACCTTTTTCACATTTTCTTCGAGGGATGCAGCGAACACCGCTATGTCGTCTAGATAGACGAACATTTCGGTTCCCTGTAGTCCTAATAACACGCGGTCCATAAGATGCTGGAATGTCGCGGGCGCGTTTTCCAGCCCTTCCGGCATTCTCGCATACTCGTAATCACCATTCAGCGTGGAGAACGCGGTCTTCGGGCCATCCCTCGGATCCATAGGTATTTGCTGAAATCCGCTCGCCAGATCGAATGTCGAAAAGTATCTGGCTTCGCGGAGTTGGTCTAAGATTTCGATCATATTTGGCAATGGATATCCGTCGGAGATAGTTTTTTCATTGAGTTTGCGAAAGTCTAAAACCATTCGCATGCGAGGACGTCCCTGCGTACCTGCGTCCCTGCCTTTTTCGGCACAATCCACACGGGAGAATTATACGGAGAACAGAAATTAATTATGACTCCGTCGTTGAGTTTCTTTAGTACCTGGCGGTCCATCTCCTCCTTATAAACCACGGGGAAACGATACTACGTTGTATTTACAGGTAAATCGTCAATCGTCGGGATCCGATGGTATACCAGATCCGTCCTTTGCAGCTTATCCCCGGGCAGTTTATATCGATAGGTAAACTCCTCTACGAGTTGTCGAACGTGTCGACGTTCTTCGTCGTTGAGGTCGTTTAATCGCAACGCGTCCATTATTGCCGATATTCGATCAGCTGGCGGAGACACCTCTTCGTCCGTGTTACTATCATCTACAAACCCTGAGTCTAAATCGCCTGGGTTTTTGATTTCAAAAGACTCGATTTCCTGCGGGCCAATTTCTATCTCCACGTCTTCGAAAAGCGTATTAATGGCCAATACTTGACAAACTCCTGCGTTTCCCGACGTACACGCCCTTTACAGTTTCAACCCGCGGCAAATACCCCTCGTTCAAGTCCGTTTCCGCGATTGGTAACGCAATTTGTTCGCGCATCCGCGCGCGTAACCTGTACTTTCTTTTCGCGGATTTCGCTTTCGTGAATAGTATCTTCGCGGTCGGTTCGGGTTTTGCGGGAGGACTCTCGACAAACGGTTTTGGCGAATCGTGTCGCTCTGCGTTACAAAAGCCTTATGGTGAAAGGAGATTTCCGCTCGTCGTAAAAGAACGGTCTTCCGATTAACGCGTCACTGGATAACGGCAATCGGTGAACTACGTAAAATTTACTCGGCTTCTCATTAAAATAAAGATTGACGGAACATAGCATAGGAATTTTCGTTTCCTCCAGGTCGGTTATCCAAATAATATCATGGGTGTCTACGCGCAGGTCTTCATCTAGCGCATCTAATTTAATTAAGCTGGCCGCGGAGCCTGTGTCGAAAAAAAACCGTCCCTTCTTATGGCGCAGCTCCGGTGCAGTTAATTCGACTACTGGGTCCTCGACGGGGGTGGGGTTCCAGAGGACGAGGTATTGTTTCCCAGGAACCTCACTGACTGTAGCCCGTCGGGCGACCGGCTCGATCGCATCGGGGAATTGGATCGCGTCCGGCTCGCCACCGGTTCCGCGGGACGAGCCGATTGCGAGTTTAAAGAGCCGTCGGCCCGCGACGCCCGGGCCTCTGTCGCGCGTATACGGTTCCACGGACAGCAAGGACAGCCTCTGCCCTGAAACCAACAGAACTCGTGCCCGCAGCCCTCTGTGTCCATTCGTCTCGCTCCCTCCAGTTGCTGAGGTGCGTTACCGCGCCCTTCTTTCGCTTACAAGTTGGGGCTCGGCGAGCGATTTCCGGGCCGTTGATTAGACCAACTTAAACGGGAATTTGGCGATCGACCACGCGTGTCACCGAAGTTCCCGTAGAGTATCTGCGCAATGTTATCGTCGCGGCGAGACCGGCTTTCTTCGTTTTCGATGAACTCCGTCGCGATCTCAAATGCATCGTCTAATGTCTTTGGCGCTCGAGGCCACACGGCCTGGCCAATATTTGTTGGCAATCCATCCATGAATGCCGCAAGCGCGAGATCGTAAATAGAATCCGCATCCTTATCAGGGGGATCTCTGCCGTGTTGCGTCCGGTACGCAGTACGGCTGCCACTAACTAAGATACGGATGTCGTAAAAATCGCTTACGCTTTCGTTCTTTTTCATTCTTATGGACAACAATTGTTGACTATAATACGCGTAGGTTTTTCCCGTCGCGAGACGTTTCTTTAATAACTTAGTCAGCTGTTCGACCGTGTTGATCGTCTCCCCGTATACGCAATTACGAACACTACCGCGCAATTTGGATATTACTGCCGGGACGAATTCGGATTCGTTTTCCGCCGGCACAAATATCATTATGTTTTGAATGTCTTGAAGGAAGTCCCTCAGTGACATATTCTTCCCATCAAAGGTCGACAACTTCGCGTATCGATTATAAAGGGTCATATTTTGCATCGCGGTGCTTACGTCTTGCAGAGCTCGCGTCGAGACGTCGATCGTCGGCGCTGACACCGACGCCTGCTCTCCACCGCCCGTCGCCATTTGATATATTTTTTTCGCGCGCGGATGATAGTTATTACAGAATTATGATTATTATCTATATTCGCGGTTTATTCGCCTGGCGCAATTATAATTGGTTGATAATGATAATTCGACGGGTCCCAAGTAGCAAACGTGCCAATTACACCCGCGTATGGACTGGTAAAATTCTCCGCGATGTAAAATAAATACGTGTCGTTTACGGCACCCCCAGGTCCTGTCGTCGTAGTAATGAGGACAGTTCCGAGGAGCACGATTATATCGTCGACTTTCAAGAGCAAGACGGGAGTTGCAGAATGTATTTCCACACTCGGTTCGAGCTCGCTAAGGCGGACGATGTTTATTCCGTAATTAAAATTAGGCTCGAAGATTGCCGAACCTCCCGCCAACTAATCCGAGAAAATCTCGTGCTCAGGATAGCCTGGTATTACAGGTGCGTACTCTTGCTGCACCATTTGTCTGATTAAGTAGGTTTGATTGTCAATATTTCGGTCTAGTGGCGGTTAATGGTTAAACTTTGGATAAAAAAAATTTTTTTTTGATGAAATTAAGTCAAAGAAGTTCGAAAAGTGATTGCCAATTTTTCTTTTAGAAAGTGAAAGTGTTGACGCTTATCTCGTCAACCAATCTCAAGAAGTAATCAGAGTATCCCACTTCTGACATCAGTTTACTTGTTACGTCCCGGAGCGGTCTCGGCAGTCAAGTTAAACCTCCTCGCGTGATGCGCGAAGAGTTTATATTTATTTTTATTGGGGATCGGACTGATTCCGCCCTGTACAGGACGTTCTTGAGGTTGGTCGGGAGATTGATTCCGAATGTTACCTCGGAAGTTCGAGTGAACTCTGTGATTTATTGATATAAGAAGAAATAAGATATAGATATAAGATGATATAAAATAAATTGTTTTGCATAAAAGGAATACAGACGTATAATCGGTCAAAGAAAATAAAAGAAGATTCTAAGGCACTCTCCACTCACACACGCATACTGACTAATACTACTTACGATTCTTAGATTTGATTGATTAAGACGACGATTGATTAACACGACAGTTTATATATTTTTCGTGGCGTAACTTCAAACACTATATACTATCTAGAGAAAGCTGACCACTGCGACGCAAAACACTAAGTTGGCTCCTTTCGGCCTTATTGACTTTTAGAACGATATCGGTAGACCGCGGATTTCCAAAGATAGATTTTAAGTTAGCTATGTAGGAGCTACTCGAGGAGTTTATCCGAGACTAGCTTTTCGCTCTCGTTGTCTAACGGGACTGTCCTCTCCGGCGTGCACATCCGCTGATCTCGCGACCGGCGGGTGGCAGGCCGGGGAGGATTCTTGCTGCCGTCGCGTTTTGTGGTCAGCGGAAAAGGTAACGAAGACGCACTCGCTGTATTCGTTACTATCCGCGGGACGTGCGCAGCAGTCAGCTCATCTCTCCTTGCTTATTTATCTAACTTAGCTTATATTATTATTTAGCTTATATTTCGCGCGAAATTCGTCACCGCGTCCACGGTCGACACGAGCGCGAGATCTTAGTCGGCGCGATGAAGGGCTCTCGTATCGCGCGGGGGAATTTTCCGTTAAGCACGGATCCTTTCCCGGCGCGATCGTAACAGTATTATGAAGAAGAAACAAAATATATCTCAAATGGTAGAAATTAATTTTGTTATAAGAGGACTGTCAAAGAGCCTTAACAGTCGAATTTTTCAAGATTTTCAACAATTTGTAAAAAAATATTTCGGAGCCATTCAAGATGACAAATTTTTGATTCGAGTAACGTACTACTTCCTCTTCAATACAAGACAGAATCAAAGACGATATATTTTTTCGTTCTCGAGATAGCATTTTTTTAGCAGCATCCATAAACATCGACAAAATTTCATTGAAAATAACCAAGAATAGCAAATTGCTTGAACTTTTCTTCTACAATGATTTGGTTTCCTACAGATAAAATAACGAACTGACCCCATCTATTATGGGAAAGAAAAAAAACACTGAAGGGGAAGGATTTAAAGGGGATATTTGGCCTGAATGCTAAATGGTAGTCGTGTTGGTGTTGGTACATGTTTTGTGTGTTTATTTTATATTCATTAAACCTGGTCATAAGTTTTAAGCCAATAAAACGACTTTACTAGACATAATTTGATTCGTTAAATTAATTTGATCAAGTTGTACGTGATGCAATTCGTTATATTTGTCTCGTGTCTGAATATTTGACAATTTATCGTCAAACAAAAAGAAAATATCCGTCGTGAACATTAATAATCAATTAGTACAAAAGAGAAATGTTTTCATTCGACGAAGGTTAAACAGTATGAATTAATTTACGTAACTGATAAATGTTTTTCCCTCATACGTACTTTCAAAAAGAAACGCAGAGCGCGACGTATAAACATACTTCATCCGTAGCGCATAGCGCGATGTGTAAATACACTCGATATGGAGCGCGTAGGGCGATGTGCACCCCCGTGAGTGCCTTAAAAAATGTCCCGAAGTGACATTTTTTGGGGGGTTTGGGGGGCGGAGCCCACCTACAAGAGCATGTAGCATTGTTTTATTTAATATTGTAGACTCGAAGACGGAAGAAGGATTCGATTGAAATACATTCTAAATAAAGATATTGTTTACGGTTCTTTTATTGTTTTGTTACATCCCCGTAACTCCACCAAAGCGCCTAGTATCTAGCAAACAGCATTGTATTTCCTGAAGATAAGGCCCTACTCCGATGGTTAAGGGTAGGGGACGTCTAGGCCCTCACACATACTCTACAGATAACAATTCCTTCCAATTCGTTCAAAACATAGGAAGTGGGAGACGGCGAATTCGAGTTAATAAGCTACAAGAAACTTGCCCTTTCCTACATTTATTCAAAAACAAAGATAGATATACGACTAGTATATAAGACCACATTTTGTACAGAAAATGGGCAGTTCTTGTAAATATTTCAACCTCTTCGGGCCGAGCTGGAACTCGTACCGCTCGTCCATTTTTCGAGTAAAATAGTTTAAATGGAAACTACGAATTCTTTCCGAGCTGCGCGGACCACCGCGAGCTCATCAGCATAGCCTTCGAATCCCCATGAGTTCCGCGGACCACCGCGAACTCATTATCAATCCTTCAAAACAATCCTAGTTGCGCGGCCCACCGCGAGCTATGGACTCCTTTTCTAAAATTCACCGAGCTGCGCGGTCCAGCCCGAGTTCACTGGATATCCTATTCCGGAGTATCATAGAAGTTGCGCGGACTACCGCGAGCTTCTCTTTCTGTCATATTCAACAATTCCTTATTATCCCAAATAATCACTAAAGCATCAAAAATTATTATCTAACAAAATTCCATTACAACCAAATCACCAAGCCCGTATCCCATCTAATTAGCCATTGCTAAGGGCCAAAACAGGGCGAATTCTTATTGTTAATCAGAGGTAACAGTTTTGCTAATTCTTTTTGTTTTTATATGCAGTACTTGAAGTACTTGAAGTATTTGAAGTACTTCAAATACCGGGTACTTCAAGTACGTGATACTGCAATTACCCAGTACTTCAAGTACGTGATACTGCAATTACCGAGTACTTCAAGTATTCGTATTTGAGGTGCTTTGCTCAGCTGTGATTCTGTAACTTATTCCCATTGAATGCTTTATTTGAAACAAAACCAATCACCATTCGTTTTGGCAGCTGTTCAAGTATAACGTTATCGAGTGTTTCACCATGAACACCAGCGTGGATGGCAAATGGTTTCACTTCTACACGCGTAAAAGGATATTTTGCCGTTCCTTTACTTAAAGCTTTAGTGTGAGCGACTAATATATCAGGACTGATTTTAACTCGTCGCACAATGAGGCTCTCATCCGAAATATGTAGTTTAAAACTTTTTCCTGACGCGTCCATAAGGCAGAACGCATCTCTAGAGCGTACAAGTCGGAGACATAATTCAACACCATGGCGGAAAAACTTCTCCTGGTTGAAAATATCAGAATGTACATATCCGAGAAGATCTACCGCTTTACCGTTCGACACCAGGGCTTGGCGGGCAGCTAGACCTTTGTTCTTCTGCAGGGGTACTATACTAGACGTTGAGCGCGCGGTCGAGACGTGTTCAGAGTCAAAGTCTGGCGATGTGTCATCGTTGGCACTCAGCTGGTGAGCTTTCGTTGAAGCCTTATAGTAGTAGTGTTCCCATATAAGCTCGGTATGCGTAAGCATTATTTGGGGATGATACAAGCTTCTGATTGAACGACACGTCTAGCTGATTAAACAATGCGTGTAGTAGGTTGTTTACGGGCGCTACTTTATCATGTTCATCAATCTTACCGGACCCAGGTTGTAGCTTAACGCGTATCCTAAGCATCGTGTGAACCAAGTCAATGTACTCGTCACCTTGGCCTGGTATAACAAATTCAATGGGTGCATCGTCTGTTAGCGATGAAACGGGCTTATAATGGACCCCCTGAGAAGCTTCTATACATGTTTGCGTTGGTGGAAGAGTGAATAAATCCAACTCCGATTTTAAGCACTCGCATGAGTGTGGATGCAAGTGTAACGGTGTGTGACGGACGGGGCCAGCTTTGCATATAAGTAGACAACACGAATGATAGAAACATATGGGTAACTATAGCGCAGTGGTTAGCGCTCTTAATTAGTACCTGATCAACCTGGGTTCGAATCCTGGGGTCACCATATTTTCTGTCATTCATTTCTGGCCCTACCGTCACATCATCGTCTACCATCACCTCATCAAAGACATCGGCCGTTCTGTTACACAAGAAAGACATTTTTTACAGAGTTTTACAGTAATTATGCGAAAATGTCGGCGACATTGCGCTTTTTTTTACGTTTAACAATTTGTTTCTTTGATTTCCGGGTTTTTCTGCCGGGCTTAGCTGATGAGTGCTTCTTCTTCTTCTTGTTCTTTGGCCATTTTTTCTTCTTCTTCTTCAGGCTAATGCTTTCGGTATATTTTAGAGCTGCAAGTGGCTGAGTACCAATGTGCGAACTCGGGTGACCAAACATCGACTGGTGCTGGCGACCTCGGCTGGGTGTTTTATAGCCCGAGACTTTCATGAGGTTCTCAAGCGTCTCCCCAGCCTTTCTCTTTAAATTTCTTTAACGGCTATGTGGGTTCTAAATGCGTCTTTGAACGGTGTATAATGCGCAACATCATCCAGTATATTGATACTCGTGTGTAGTGCTTCTTTACCAACGAAGCGCGCGCCCCATGTTAGCAAAGGCAGTTGATAGGGGGCCCCAATGAAAACGCGATCAATTCCTCCGCCAACCTGACAATCGTAATGGTCAACAAACATGTCCATGATGATATATTTGTATCGTATACGCTTAAAGTATAATGTAACCATCAGCGTTCCGCTCTGGAATGGTACTGGCTTGTCAGTGTCGGTCCTTATATCTATCTCGATCGTTCTGAATTCAGTGCGTAATATGGGAAAGTAGACTGGCGGTGCGAATGATTTTATTTGAGTAGAGCCGTAAATATAATTTGTGTTATCCACTGGCACAATACGTAAAAGAGGAGTCTGGACATCACCTGTCATATAGTTTTCACAAATATCTGTATATACAAATAATTTGTCAGAAAGAGGCAGGGATAATGTTATACCGCCGAATCCCGGTCAGTTACTCCGGGGTTAGCGATAAGGAATATTCTCTCAATTATTTGGGATGTGAATCGGTAAAGGGTTAGAACCCTAGTGAATATTTGAACACAGGAGTAGTAAGCGAAAATGTCAATCCTTATTTACGCGTAGATACGCGTTCTCAAATTATCTCACAAGTATTATTACACAAGGTTTGGACTACTGTCCGATCGAAGATACGTTATACTACTTTTAGACCCTTTGCACGAGTCTCTATACTTCACGCAGCCAACCGCACGGTATCGGATGTCAATTCGTACTCCCTGCCTTGTGCTCACTTTCACACTTTATAGGAGATAAAGTGGCGCGAGCGATTCAGCATTTTCACGAGATTTGGAAATGATGTTTTCCTTATCGTCGTCGCAGTATACAATTCTGTGGCAATTGGTGCAACAATTCATGATCGCGCGCCTCAATTATTGCGTAAGCGTAACCTTGGCTGTGCTCTCATTTCTCGGGGGTATAACATCCCTCCCCCCTTAAGGAAACGAAATCAGGAAATTTCTTTTCGTTTTATCCCAAAATTATATTAAATTTTCCCTGTCGAGTATTGCAATTTCTTTCCTTGCTGGAATTCGCCAACGTCGAGTTCGTTGATCCCGACTGGTTGTGCGTTTTCGCCGTGTCGGCTTTTCTACCGGTCTATAAATCGGTGCATTTGTCGCGGAGCGTCACTCACTTCGCACACGCTGTTTTGACTTCGCATTCGACTCGGAAAAGAAAATTCTATCGCCGATATGTCGCCGCCACCCGCAAAGGTAGGGGTGTTCGTTTGATTAAATGTTTTTTTTTTACTCTAACTTGTCCTTTCTCTATCGTTCTTTTCATTTTATCACCACGCAGATGATGGGGTGTTCGTTTGATTAAATGTTTTTTTTTACTCTAACTTGTCCTTTCTCTATCGTTCTTTTCACATTATCACCACGCAGAGGATGCGTTTGATCCCGGACGAGGATGCTGTTACGTCAAAAAAGTGGATGTTTCTCTTTTCACCCTAATTTTTAACGCGTGGTTGCGTCGAGTACCATTGAATACGCGCTGGTCAACAGAGATCTCTCCCTCCTCTACCACTCATGGCATCGGCGCAACTGCCCATTTTCTAGTCTAACCGTGAGGAAATTTACTAAAGATAGGGCTTGGAATGCTATTCGTTAACTTGTCCGAGAGGTATTACGAAATATCTTATCTGTCGCGTAAATAGAATGCAGATCATAGGTGATTGTAATTATGTCGAATTATTTCAACGCGGTACAAACGATCTGGTAACCTGAATGATGTTCTGTGAGTAATGTAGACAATGTCTGGCAACGGCTAGGCGAATTATCGGGGAGGTCGAGTGACAGAGGAGTATTATACACACTTCTAATTATAGAAATATCGAAGAAATTGAATTAAATTGTACTTACGTTGTTCGTTGAGGTGTTGATCGTTGCGATGAAATCGGTGGAACACAACTTTGTACGCGGGATTCTCGTAATATTCAGATTTTATTCAAAGGAAATTTCTCAGGCAGATTCAAAGAATGCAAGAGAATGTGATTTTTTGGAAAGTACAATTGATTCCAAGACCGCTATTCGTACAGAAATCTCTTTCAACAATAAAGTAAGAGAGAATTTTTGACAGTGAAGTGAAGCTGACTTCGCTACAATGGATGAATTGAGAGTGACAATTTGATGAACTAGGCTGGACCAAGAAGAGACTCTGGTCACAGAGACCAGAAAGAGACTCTGGTCACAGTGAAAATGAGTACAATTTTTAGAGATGGAAAATATTATAAACAAACTTCTCGAATAGGAGAGTGGTTGAATTCTATTCGTTGTCCGAAAAGTACCCGTGATCTCTCTTTCTAATGGTGGTAAACAGAGTGCGCGGTCTCTGACTTTATCCCTCTCGTCGCCCAGCCGGAGCACCAGTCTACCGATCGGATGCGCCGGTTGCGCGCTCGGTTTGCGGCGCTTCCGTTGACTTCCTCACTCTACTCCTGATCTCTAATCCTGACCGTAGTTACTCTGCCCTGGTACTCTCGTCTCCTCGTTTCGCGGGCTCTTATATACTAGAAAAATGGTAATCAGAGGGGGAAGAACCCTCCCTCATATATCCCGGGCATTCTGCTCCCCTCATGAGTAACGTTGCCCCTTCGCTATTCTCCTCGCGGCTTGTTCGAGATTCCAGGATTTCTGGAATATTCGTATTGCGAGATAATTGTAAATTTATCCCGTTTCCATTGAATTCCCTTTCCTTTCTTATGTCTAATTATTTGCCTGAGTTATTCGTAATTTTAATACTAATAATTCGTAAACAAATTACTTAAAATAATTAAGATTTGATATGTTTAAAGTAGAAGAGAGAGAGAATCAAATGATAGTTGCTGTGTGTAAAATTCTCCGGTATGTATTCGTATTCAGAGAACGGTGGTAAGAGTCGAGAGATATGTATATTTTATTACTAATAATTTCGTAGCATTATCATCGTTTAGATGTTGGGTGTCAAATTATTATATACCTGAAGGTTAAAATATTTCTCGGCTCTTGTACAAATTATTTTATTATAAAGTAACAGAATCTTCCTAATATTCCGAGGTATCGGTAGCATAACCGGCCCGATATCTTTGGGCGTTGCCCCCCTAAGAGGCGTGCAGCAACTATTGCGCGTGCCCGGTAACAACGTCGTACGATCGTCTTATTCCCTTATATGGTCATTCCGGAACTACTCTTCCGTTGCCCGGGCGAGCTGTATGACTCCCCTCTTTCGGTGTACCTGCTAGACCTTCCCCTATCGTCGTGAACTAACCTTGACACTATGCAGCTTAGCTTACGCAACTCGTTCCTGGCCCGGGCCCCTTTTTATTTTTACCGTTCGCCGATTCCGACATATTTTCTGTCTTTGGGGGTGAATCCTGGTCGAATCTTAAATAATATTGACAAACTAATAATTTCATGTTAAAGGTGGAATGTTCTTGAACATTTTGATATAACCTGCGATGTTTTATTTTTATACTGTAAATTGGGGGGGGGGGGGGGGGGGCGAGACAACTATATGCGACGTACGTTTTCCTGCTACATGTACTTTGTAGTTACTCACGTTACGACTTTCTCCATAAATTTTGGAAAAAATAGTTGCGACATAAGAAAAAGGAAATATTCCTGATTAATTTGATATATTGACTGATTTATAAATTTTTCCACCATGAGCCGAGAAAACGAATTTCCAGGAGTACATCTTTGCTCCTAATACCAACTTATACGGTGAACATTATCGGAAGGTTAAGAGTTATATTAAAATATCATTATTTTATTCTCCCGATCGTCGGGAGGCATTTCTTCTGCTTGCGGTATGTGATTTTTCTCGACGGAATTGCGTCTTCGCGCTCCGTGGTTGAGCCGCCTTGCCCTCGTGACTCATCGTCGAGGCATACTTGTGTTGCATCCCGCGCTTCCGCAACTCGGTTCGGCGATTCGGAAATGATTTACGACTCTCTTCCTTGAAATGTTTAGCTTTAGTAATGTAAATTTTCTGTCTCACTAGTTTGTTATTTCTCAAATTTTGACCATCTTTGCCTTTCCTTCACCGTTGCATATTGTGTTATCAAACATTATGGTAACTGCAACGCGTTTTACGAAATCACAGACGTTTATTCGTCTCGACTATTTTTCGTGGCTTTGCGTAATTTGACTAATCAGCCTTTGTACGATCATATTTGATTTCTTGTCATAAATGATATTTTACACTTAACTAGTATCGAATAGTACTTCTAAGTTCAAAAATAATTTTGTTGTTTTGAATTTATTGATATTTCCATGGCGTTAATAGCGTCTGCCAATAGATTGCATCGATTATTCTTCCCGTAATTCTGGACAATTTTACCATCTTTGATTCATTTGATACTGTAATTTATAAATTAATTGCAAAAATTTTTTAAATTATCATCTTCATTAATTAGCGTTAAATTAGAAAGAAAGAAAAAGAAGAAGAAAATTATGTCATTATAATGACGGCTAATTAGATGATGTGGGGGCTGTTCTGACTCTCAATCACGTGACTCGTATATTCAGAAATATTATGCAATGCTGTTCGGTGTCGAAATACCGAAACTATTTCGGTAGTCAGGGTTAATTTCCATACATAAGGTAATGTAGGTTCCCCTTTTTACATTGGAGGCCCCGTTTCACCTTCAGTTAGAAAAACTGGAATGGTCTGGCCGCAGGGTAAAAGCTTAGATCTATACTCCTTGGGTCGATGCAGTAGTCGATTGTACCGACGTCGGCAGCGGAGTTCGCTGTTTCACCGAGGGTAGTGCGTGTGTCGAGGGGGATTGAGACCTCTGTCCGCATCTAGCTCGTATGGTAGATAATTTTATCATCTATCGTTTACCCTGTTTTTAGCTTTACATGCTGACTGTTTTAACCTTCCTGGACATATTTTTTTCCAATGGAAAATCATTCCTGAAGTACCGTTCAACGATTGATGAGAGAAATCATTTCTTCTCGTGATTTTTATGAGGATGAGTGATATTTGGATTTTCCGTGAGATGTATGAATTGTTTTGGAAGGAGAAAGGTTTGCATATAGTAAGAAAATAAACAGAACAAGCGTCTCAGCGCCCTGCGGGCGCAGATGCTCTTGTTGGTGGGCTCCGCCCCCCAAACCCCCCGAAAAATGTCCCGGAGGGACATTTTTTAAGGCACTCACGGGGGTGCACGTCGCGCTACGCGCTCCGTATCGAGTGTATTTACACATCGCGCTATGCGCTACGGATGAAGTATGTTTATACGTCGCGCTCTGCGTTTCTTTTCGAAAGTACGTATGAGGGAAAAACATTTATGAGTTACGTAAATTAATTCATAGTGTTTAACCTTCGTCGAATAAAAATATTTCTTTTTTGTACCAATTGATTATTAATATTCACGACGGATATTTCCTTTTTGTTTGACGATAAATTGTCAAATATTGAGACACGAGACAAATATAACGAATTACACCACATAGAAGTTGATCAAATTAATTTAACCAATCAAATCATGTCTAGTAAAGTCGTTTTATTGGCTTAAAACTTATGACCAGATTTAATGAATATAAAACAAACACACAAAACATGTACCGCCACCAATACGATTACCATTCAGCATTCAGGCCAAATATCCCCTTTAAATCGTTCCCCTTCAGTGTTTTTTTTCTTCCCCATAATTGATGGAATCAGTACGTTATTTTATCTGTAGGAAACCAAATCATTGTAGAAGAAAAGTTCAAGAAATTTGCTATTCTTTGTGATTTTCAATGAAATTTTGTTGATATTTATGGATGCTGCAAAAAAATGCTATTTCGAGAACGAAAAAATATATCGTTTTGGTTCCTGTCTTGTATTGAAGAGGAAGTAGTACATTACTCGAATCAAAAATTTGTCATCTTGGATAGCTCCGAAATATTTTTTTACAAATTGATGAAATTCTTGAAAAATTCGACTTTGCAGGCTCTTTGACAGTCTTCTTATAACAAATTTAATTTCTACCATTTGAGATATATTTTTTTTCTTCTTCGTAATACATGGAATCAGCTCATTATTATCTGTGTAGAACAGACAAGTATTGGAGACGAGAAGATTGAGAAATTCGATAATTTTTTTCGTTTCTCAATGAAATTTTATTGATATTTATCGTCGCTTAAAAATATCAAATTTAGCATCATATCATATCGTATTTTTTTAAATTTTATTTAATCACAAACGAGGATAAGTTTCTCGGTACGGAATAACTCGTAAAATCGACAAATTCAGTGTTTTTCACTTTCTTGATAAATAATTGTTTATAATTGTTCTTTAAGAGTACAATTGCTTTTTTTTTTGCGAAAAAAAACTTTTCAACACGTGAGCATATGAAAGAAATTCGTATTTCGACGAAAATTTGAAAAAATTTGAAAAAAAAAAACCTGGAAAATACGTCGATAGAATAATCATTAGCAGTTTTCGTATCAAATGTAAACGAATCCAGCGAACAAAATTGACAAAGATTTCGAATGTGATGAATCTCCGACGGTCGAAGTGTAAAAAATTAAATTTTTAAACTGTAACGAAGTAAACTACTAAATAAATCTCTCGATCGAGCTCCACCCACCACGAAGCCAAACCGACGTAGTTTATACAAGCTGTATTATTTAGAACGTATAGTAGTCACCCCCCCCCGCCAGTCCTCCCCTGAGCCCCACGCCAAGGCAAGGTACGCTCTCCGTCAACGAGTTCCAGAGACAACGCACGAGAGCGAGAGAGACACAGGAAAGGCAAAGGGAGAACATCGCTCGAACAGCACGACAGATCGCCGTCCGACGTACGCCGTTGCCGCCTCATCCACAGCGAGAGAACCGACAACACCGCCCACCGCCCGCCGTTCACTATCGTCGCTCGTTGCCATCGAGCGACGATCAATCGATACCACTGCCGCCACCTGCCGCCTCGCCCATCGATCGAGCGATGTATCGACCGATGCCGAGTACTGTCTTCTCTCTCCCACCGCCGACATCCGCAGCGCTGAGAGACGACAAGACTTCCGAGAAGACGAGCGTACCTCAGCCTCGATCGAGATACCGAAGAGAATAGACGTGCGTAGCGACACTGCGAATATTACCGAATCCCAGCGAGAGCATTGTACGGAGAGATTGTAAGGAGCGAAATACCGAGTTAGCCAGCGAACAGTATTGTACGAGTGAGTGACATTGTATTGATTATAGTGTGATAGAGCCCGCGATAATTATTTCCCCGAATTCCCGCCCTTTGCTAACTGAGAAATCCCGTGAAAATCGACCGCGTGTTCAACGGAATATTCGCCGGCATCGCCATTTTCCGGCATCGCGTTCGTGCGCGTGGTGGGTGTCGTTATCGCGTAGTTTTAGTCGATATTAATCTCATCGTGCGTTCGCCCCGTCATGCCAGTTGCCCCAAAATTTATTAATTATCCACCGCGAATCGAGCCGACGGATTAAATTCAGAGCCGATAGATCAGTTAACCCTCCCGCGAGATAAGACGTCCCATTGAAATAGCCGGCACTTTGAATTTGCTTAGTCATCCTCCATTTTGAAACGGTGTTACCCCGTGCAACGGTAACTGGCGCCCAAAATTATTTATCGTGAATTGCTCGAGCCCTCCCTCTCTGTATTACAAGTGATCGTCCCTCTTTTATGCTGAATAATATTGTCTTCCCTCCAGTAAAAGTATTCCGTGGCCCGTAAACTACCGGAAACTTTCCGGTAATTTATCCGATTTTCTACGAATTTAATTTATCGTCCCCGTCCTTTTTTTTTGCCGTACCACGAGTGTATACGCGTGGCGGATTGCCTCGTGGTCAACCCGCTGATAACCCTAGTACGACCCTCCCCCATTGCCACCCCCTTGTGTTGCTCCGAATATTGCGAGATATTATCTTATTCTGTTGTTATTCAGCCCCCTCATTTATTTTTTCCCGAAATAGTTGCGTTATTTTTGGCTTATTATTTTCTTTATTTTCTTTTACTCCTGTTTTGCGAATTTTTATTATTTTGTATTATTTTCCTGATAATTTCTTAGTATTTCTCCCCCAATTTAGTTATTAATTTTCAGGCCCCGTCCCCGCTTACCCCCGACAATTCCGACACCCAGTATTATTTTTTTTGTTCGTTTATTCCTTAGTTGCGGTTATTATTAAGATTTATTTGCACTACTTTTATTGATTATTTTCTTTATTTTCTTTTGTTATCATTTTCGAGTTATCCTCTTATTATTAGTTATTCGATCTCCGTTGTTTTCCTTAGTTTGTTATTTCTTATTTCATTCCGATTTCGTTTGTATTATTTTTCCGAGTTTTTCCCTTTGCCTACGATTATTCAGTTTTGTCTTCTCCCCCCCCCCCCGAATATAAGTTTGACGAAAACCCCCGTCACAAAACATAGCACACTTTTTATCTGCGCAATAACGCGGAGAGTCAGTTTGTAAATACGATTTCTTTGAGAGGAAAGGATTAGAGACGGCTATTTCGAGAAATTTGAAAAAACGATTCGTTTTTTAACGAAAATTCGTAAAATTAATCTTTGCTTAAAAAAAATCATATCTCGGCAGCGAAAAAAGATTTCGACTCTTATTTTGGCTTGTTTTGAAGAGGACAAAATACGTTGCCAGAAAAAGAATTTGCAGTTTTTATTATTAACTGTAAACGAATAAATCGGGTAAACATAATTGACAAAGATTTCGGCTGCGATGAATCTTCGACGGTCGAAGGATAGAAAATTCTTTTTTTTATGATTGCACACTATTTATTTGCGCTATACCGCGTAGAATCCATTTATATTTATGTAAAATAGGAACAAAGATTGAAACGAGATGTCGATTTTTTTTTATTTGAAAATCATCCGGCCACAGAGTACGCGCGCCGCGACGTATGAGCATCTGTGTATCGTCTGCTACGAAATTGTCATCTGCTTCCAAAGTTTGACAGATAGAATAAAACGAAAAAATATATACTCTCGATTTTTTTAGTTATTCTTGTTTTTCCGCGCACCCCTGTCCTACTACTCTCTCTCTCCTGTCCTTTTTTTCGCACTCCTGTCCTTTTTCGCACACTCCTATTCACCTAATATTGTTATAAGTATTTCCATACTGCGGACGCACTCGTCGGCGTGAAAATTTAAGAGGCGGACTTTAATTGTGCCCCTGCACAGTGGGCAGTGCACTTTTTTTTCGGCTCTCTGTTGACACTTCGTTGCCCAAATGATTGCCCTGAAGCAGGGCAACCAATTGTGGGCAGTTCTTTCAGGGCAAAACGGGCAAATTTTTTTCTTTAATTTTTCCTCGAGTATTATCAAGCGTCCGTTCGTCTGATTTACTTTTTCTTTTTCTAACTCCGTCCGATTGTGTTCAGGTTTGAAAGTGGTATCGATAGACCAGTTATTATCCTTTTTTTTTTTTTTAAACAATTACCGCACTTCGCTTCACACTCTGTATTGCCGCGCTCGCGCTACTCGATGAACTGATTATTCAGAATTTTTAAAAAACACGTATACACACAACACAATTCACGCGATGCCGATGGGAGCTTATTTTCAAATAATCTGCAGCGAAACGATAAAATAGTTTACGACTATTACAAGGCATATATTAATAAAAAACATAAATTAATAGCTCTTGGCGATAATAATACTGGTGCTACCGTAGGGGGCGGCTATAATAAGAAAAATTGTGGTTTTTGTAATAGATATTTACACTGTATACAGAGTTGTTGTTCTCGTGAACGTTGTCTGTAAAATATCATAATGTTATTTAATAAAAATAACATATAAATAGAACACAATGCATTCCTTGTCTTAATCAGTCTTCCTCGCAAATACTGCTGAGGTTAGCATGAGTCACAGAGTCAGCAACACGCATAAGCGTGCTGTAATTCTATACGTATCACCTTGAATGTCATGCGCATCTCTATTAATCATAGCCGCCATTTTCTTCAAAAAGGCGAATTCAGCAGATATTATGTTACGCATGAAACTGAGATTTACGTGAGTCACGAATACTGCTGCAGTAGCAAAGCCTCCATTTCTTTCTTCTTCTCAAAATGGTGGTGGTGGGAGCATCAAATAATAATCTCATCAACTGCCGCTGTTCTTATCAGTCGCTCTCTGATCGCTCTACGTACACCAAGTCCATACAGAAAAAACAGCACGAGTTAAAAAAGCGAATAGAGAGGCACTTGGAGAATATCAGTGCTATTAAAGATTTAATACATTCAAGTACTGAACTTTGTCTTCTAACGCGCTCGTTAAAACACTTCAAACTCTAAAAAAAAAATGGATTTCTCGCGGATCAACAGAATAGGAAGATTGGCGGAATTTCTACCTGTGGTGAAACTAAGTGAATTGGCGACTGATAAAGACTACAAGATCACGAATATTCGATATGCCAATAGTAAATGGGGCACTCGCATTACCATCGATGTGGAAAATGAGTTTACGTGCTTTCTGCCGAATCGATTCGTCAAAGCTTTCGATGAAGACACAGAGATGTTTCGCCAAATGATAGCAGCAGCTCAAGGGAACGCATTGTACATGCGATATCTTGGTACCGAATATAATAACGTCGAGTTCAAAGCAGCGCCTCAGTGATTAGTGCTACAAATAAACATTTGGAATGGAGCACTATAGCTGATACTGATTACACCGAGGAAGCCATTGTTCGTGCGGCATGTTGGGGGCAGAATATAATAACGCGTGCTCAAAGCAATACCTCAGCGTTACTGCAGAGTCCCTTCGGAGTGCCATTATGACGGGTACTGGCTTCGATATCGTGTTTGATATTCAAAGTTTTACAGGCCAAGACAATAAATTTTTGCCTAAAGAAGTAGCGGTCGGGTCAGTACATAAATTACGTCGTAGAGTATTATGGGTTGTTGCGCCTCCGTACGATATTAGCGAGTTACCGCCACAAGTACGCGCTGAAAATGACTGGATAACCACCAATTATCATGGGATACATTGGTCTGAGGATGGAATTACTTTTGAAGAACTGTGCTATGAGTTGTACGACACTGCTGAAGGTGCTGGTGATGATGGGATAATTTACGCCAGAGGATATGATGCTGTAAAATTTTTGGAAGAAATTACTGGCCGCGAAATTGTGAACCTGGGCAACAATGAAGATCTACCATTGAGGATTGATCCTTCACCATCAGCAACACTGTGCTCGTGGCATAGGAGGCATGACAGCGACAAGAATATTATCTGTAATTGTGCTCTCGAAAATGTAAAAAAACTACAGTATTATCTTAATCCCTTTCCTCTTGATAGAATGTGGCGAAATATAGTCAATAGCAATAAGAAATGATTATATATATATAAATACTGTGGTATGAAAAATGATTATATTATTTGGGAATTGTGAAAAAAAAAAATGGTGCACTAAAAAAAGTCTAAAAAATTATTATATTATTAGGGTATTGCGAAAATAAAATGTAATATAACAAGCGCCTCAACGCCCTGCGGGCGCAAAGGCTCTTGTTTGTGGGCTCCGCCCCCCAAACCCCCCGAAAAATGTCCCTTTGGGACATTTTTTAAGGCACTCACAGGAATACACGTCGCGCTACGCGCTCCGTATCGAGTATGATTACACTTCGCGTTATGCGCTGCATATCGAATATGTTTATACGTCGCGCTGTGCGTTTCATCTCGGAAGAACGTATGGCGGAAAATCATTTATCACTTATGTAAATTGATTCATAGTTTAACCGTCATCGAATATAAACATTTCGTTTCTATACGAATTGATTATTATTATTCACAACTCATATTTCCTTTCTGTTTTACGAACAATATAACGAATATAACGAATTGCATCACGTACAACTTGATCAAATTAATGCAACGAATCAAATGATATCTAGTAAAGGTCGTTTTATTTGCTTAACACTTGCATGACAAGATTAAATGAGTATAAATCAACACAAAAAATATTTACCAACACGAACACCATTACCATTTACCAACAGGTTTAATGTCCCCTTTAAATGCATCTGTTTAAATGTTTTTATCTTCCCTAAAATACATAAAATCACTTTATTATTGCCTCTGGACAGGACCCGAAGTATTGGAGCTGAATATTAAGAAAAATTGCTTTTTGATACGATTTTCAATTAAATTTGCTTGATATTAATTGTTGTAGTAAAAAAATTATAACTCGACAACGAACATAGATATCGTCTTGGTTCGTGTATTGAAGAGGAAGTAGTACCCTGCTCAAAATAAAGTTGTAGTGTCTTGGATGCGTCCAAAATAAAAAAAAAAATCAATTTCTCGATGAATTCGACTGTGTTACGTCCAAATCAGCATTTCCTCGGTAATTACGGTCAAGGAATATAATCCCTTTTTACACGTTTTGTACCATTGAGGCGCTTTATTTGATTTATTCCCTTTTCGAGTCTGACCTTTCGGAGAGTTACTCGGGATAGGGTACAGAGTGCGCCGTATTAATGATTTAAATACCCGAACCAAAAGAATAAAAATCGCACGTGAAAAGAGTCACTGTCTCGTAGTACGCATATAGTAAAGGCGTAGTAATCATATGACGGAAATGTTTACTATAAAATTCTCTGATAAGACGCTGTACGCTTGGTCCGTCTCGTAGTGTAATTTGATCCGTACGTTGTCACTGACCAACGCTCGACTCACTACCTTAGTACTCCTTACCAGAGGTTGAAGAGATCACTCATTAATTCGCACTTTAATTTAAAGAAGGTATACCCTTCGATATTTATTTTATGATGATGATTAAAATCGGTTTAATTGTTGATTTAAGATTTAAAATAAATGTTATGGTGGGAAAAACTTACGTTGGTGATTGATGAATTAAAATAAAATTTAAATGTTGATTTAAATGTCTAATGTTGAATTTGATGAATGTAGTTGAAAATGATCGAGAATTTGGATTTCTCCTTCCTTCCTTCCTTCAAGGTTTTCCGGTTGGTTGTGTAAAATATTTGAAGATGATGAAATTAATAATGAGATTGAAATTAACAACCGAAATTATTTAATTCGGAATAAATTATTTAACACTTCGCGTTGATTGTAAATTAAATGTTAAAATTTATTTAAAATGTTTACGAACACCAATACACTTTTAAGTTCACTCTCGATAATTTGGTTTATCGCGTTTTACAGTTTAGTCCCCATTATATTTTTAAAGTCTCGAAAAAGTCGTAAATGTTGTTTAAAGTTCTGTTAACTTCCCGATTCGGACAGTGTTAATATTCGTAATAGTCAATTCACATTTTTATATTGTTTTTAGATTGTTGTAGAATTAATTAAACGTCAGAATGTTATTTGATGAAATATCGTTGATTTAGATTATTATTTAAATGTTAATGTACTCTTTTCAGCCAATTTCTTAACTATTGCCCTTAACTGTTCTCAATAACTGTTACTGTCCTCGTAATTATTCTTAACTGTCCTTTGGTCGCTTTGGGTCTTGTATTTATCAACTGTCTCGGGGGGTCTCCTGGCCCATACTTCTCCTCATTGAAGCGTCTACTCCCACCGCAAGTAATTATCGATCGATCGGTCGATGACAAGTATTAAATTTTATGATATGACAATTTCTGTTATAGACAATAATTTTTATAGCTAAATATTGCTAAAAATATTCCCCTTAATTAAAAATAATAATTGTCGAATTTGAATGAAAGTTCTTCGATAAATAGAAGTAAAGATAACAATTTAAAGACGAAGAACTTATAAAATTGATTTAATTATATTTTTGTATGTTTAGTTAATAACGATGTGACCCAAATATTCTATTTCATGCTCGATTTTAATATTATTAACAAAATTCAGAGACCTTTTAGTTATTAATGAAATGTTGAAATTATTTTTATATTATTGATCGATGAAATGTTAATGATTGACTTAATTGTTGATTATAACGTTTTCAGTTCAAAATTGATTATTAATTTATTGTTCGAGAAGTGCTGCACTCATTAGTGGCAACGGTAATTTCTCGAATCGTCTCCTTCGAGACAGCCACACCGATTCTCTGGCTGCACGCTTGTATCAATGCGTGAGTTGCATCGCTACTAGTGTTAGAGCGATAAGCAAGCGTTCTTTGATCACGTGAAAGGAAAAGATTCGTATTGCCCAGGTAGTCTGGTTTGAGCAATGCGAATAGGTATTTCCGCTGGCGATACCACCCCTTTCGGTAATTCGAATAGTCACCAAGTCGTGTCCAAGTATGCGACCAGTACTATGCCAATGATTGAATATTTGGCTTTTACCAATTAACAGACGTTAGTTATTGTCCATTTATCGATTTTTTTATACTGAGAGTCGATAATAAAATCACATGCAATGCGTGTGTTTTGGACTATCCTTCGCTCTCCACCTTATTCTCTATTCTGTTTTCTCTCAAAAACGGTTATAAATGTTGTAAAATTTGGCTATTTTGAAATTAATTCGGCGAATAAAATTTTAAAATTCGCCAGACGTAACACCTCCCTCCCCAAACGAGTGCCGCTTCGAAGTACGAGCGTACGAAGGAAGTGAGTGCAAAGAACGGCACTCGATCTCGATAGAGATAAACAAATAAAATTCAAAATTGGATCAACTCGTTAATAACTCTAAGTAGAATAACCCTATTATTTATCAAAATATTGCCCTAAAATATGGTTGAAAACAATTTTGGTTATTACCTTAAATTAAAGTATCTTATTGATATACGAAATTTTTAAAACCTTAACGAAAGTAATATCTACCTGTTATTTATATCAATGACTACTGAATTCTATTTGACACGTGTAATTATAAGGTGTTGTGACTATGGTTGAGTGTTATCGCTGTGATGGAATTTATAAACAGACAGCCAAACGCAAGCGATGCCTCGGCTCACCTCGCGAAAAAGTTCACTCCTCATTCACACTCCGTACAATCGACATCGCAACTCCGAGTTAACTCAACATACATCAGTTAATCACGACATACAGTGAGTATTTTATATTAAATTTTTATTTTATATATATTTTTTTATTTTTTAAATGTTTTTGTTATCTTATTTTCCTATAGTTTTAACCCTTTTTTTTTCCGAAATGTTCTGTTTTTAAAGTAATCTATTATCGATGATATTATAACTATAACTTATTTATTTATTTGTTTATATAGACGCGATGGGTCTTTTGATGTCCGTTTGCTCAGTCGTGGAGCCAATCTGTCGTCGTGTCAGTCGTGGGTCACCTGGGATCCGAGCGTGGAGCCATTACCATCGGAAGATCCTCGCTTCCTTCGTGTAATGCGGCCGCACGAATACACACCTTCTCCGTCGTGTGAAGAGTGTTGGCAGTTTATAGTCGAATGTAAATGTGACGATGGACCGCATATTATGACAAATTAACAAAATTATATATAAAATAAAATATATGTATATATGTATTTTCACCCTGATATATGTATGTGCTTTATGCACATACATGAATAAACAAAATTTATCTACAATTAATTGTTACAATTTAATGTGTTTTCCCTCCCATTTCCTTATTTTGATACCTTATTTATTTTAGCTTTATATATTTAAGACACAAATGCCTGAAGGCTCATATAAAAATTATAAAATTAATTCAATTTATTTATTTACCTTTATTTTATTGGAACTTATTAAACCATTTTAAAGAAATTTGCGATTATAAAAAAAAATTAAATTTTATAGAATAAGTCATAATTCGAAGATTTATTTTTATCAAATATTTCAAGACAGTTTTTTTTTTTTTTTTAATTTTTATCTAGAGAACGAAATACATTTTTAAATATTTTTTTTTTTTTTTAGAATTTTTTTTTAATTTTTTTTTATTTCTGTATTATTTATGATTATTTATTGATTTTTTGTATTTATTTATTTATTTATTTTTTTTAATTTTTAACATTCACTCAGCTCATGTGTAACTCAATGAATTACTCGCAACCGCGCGTCATTTTCTGTCTTGCTTTGTCACTCTCTTTCTGTCCGTTTCTCTCTCTCTCTCTCTCTCATTCGTAATACGAGTTTTACACTCACTCAAAAGCATTAATTAGCCCCCCTTTTTTTTTCCTATATATAAGTGTATTAGACACGCAAAAACGTCTCGATGCCAAGTACTTAAAAAAAACAAATTTTTTTTTTTTTTTATGATTCTGTGATATCTCAAATATGACAATGATCAACCTTAAATATTTTTTTTTTTTTTTATAAGTCACGTTGACAAACTGGGAATTTAAGGTAAATAGATTTGGATAAAAGAACCATATGGTTCACAAAACAAAACAACACGAACACAAAAACATAGATGAATTTACGAAGTTACTTCCCCAAAAATTAATTCTATTTATTTTTTTTTTTAAACAGAGATAATTGAAATTATTTAATAATCAATATTAAATTTCGATTGATACAACGTATTGAAAAATGTATTAATTGTTTAAAATAATCTTAAAGATCGTAATGAAATATTTTATCCCAACTATGTCAAATTTGAAATTCTAAGAAAAATGATTTGAAACTATTTAAATGCCCCAAAAAAAAATTGTTCAATTTTAAATTTATTAAAGCAATAACAAAGATTATTTTATTATATTAATAACCAAGTATTTATCCGTTTATTTTTGAATTTAATTTTAATTGAGATTGAATCATTTCCCCGAGTGATTACTGTTGTCCGACCCCGTGTATGAAACACTGTACTCATGTTTCACTGTCGATATTCTCAGTGTCCTTACTGATATTACACGCAATAAGTCCCATTTGTCATTTATAAATGGAAAATCAATTAAAATATTGGTTTAGTGACATTTTATATATAGAAATTTTTCCAAATTTATTTATTTGTTTTGTTACGTCGCGAATCGTGAATTTACGTGAGGAGCCGGCCTCATCTCGGTCAATGAACTTAATCAATTTACTCGGTATCGAAGCGGCTACGATTCGCGGATGCCTCGTTTTGAGCCTAACCTCGCGGAAAATTGCTCGGGAAGAGGCTAGAGTTCATTCGCGAAATGGGAACAAAGGGGTATCTAAACGTTTTCATTGATAGGGTGGACAACGTGACAATAAGGGCAAAAATATTAAAGGGGAGCACTAGGTGCTGCAACGACTTCTTGCGGGGTAACGGAACGGAAAACGCGGAGATACCAAACTATCACGGCTATTATAGAAACTATGAGAAAACAACTAAGGATAATCACGACAATCAAAGGGGAGTTCATCGCGATATTGAAAAAATTACTACTCTCACGGATTAATTTAAGTGACTCGACGCGCGGTAGACACTGGATAAATTCGTACACCCGAGTGTGCTACAGGGGTTTCACGAGTGACTCTAGAATCGCGAATATTAACGGTGATTTTAATAGAAATTCCGCACAAAAGAATAAAAATTAACACGATCACTATAATTGCCAGAAGGGCGATAGTAATCTGAGATGCGTACATCTCTTAAACTTTTAAATGGAGTGGAAGGGTTGAGGGGAAAAATCGCAAACTCAGGAGAAAAAATACGACTTACCGAAGAGCAAAAATAGCCGGGGGACAGGAAACACGAAGAGGTTGCTGCTGGTGGTCGTCGGTGGATCGCTGGTCGATACCCTCGGCTTCGAGTAAGTGCCAAGCGGTTGAAGGATTTTCACGAAGAACGAAACACACAGTTGAAGCACAAAGATTTTTATTTCATTAACTTCACTGAAGTTAATAAATGAAAATGAAAAGTTAGTTACAATTTTTCACAACACAAGAAGAATCACACGCAATTCCGAAACGGGAAACTAGACTTGAAATAATTTCAAAGTCTTTTAACAAAAAGGAAAAATTGTCGCGAACAAAGTGACGTCGTTGACTTCCGGAGGAGTAATAAGTGACTTGAAAAACGTTGAGTAGCAGTATGGCAGTACAGAATATGAAAATGGCAGTGTCCCTCCATAAAGGGCACAGTTTAAATAGTCTTGACATAGACCGTGGTGGAAGGGGCAACTTTTCGGTCGAGGCGTGATTTTCCACGCCTACCTTGTTCTCTTTCTATTGGATGTCGATTATCGATAATTATTCTAATTAACTATTTCCAGATTGATTTTGGATTTGTTAATTAACAATTTATTCTTTTTATTTATTTCGGAAGTGTCTCGAATTTGAATCACCTTTCTAGGTGGAAAATTACGGATTTTAATACTTAAAAATGAAAATTTTCTTGATAAAGAATTAATTAATTATCAAACCCAAAAATATTAAAATGAACTCTATTGATATTTTGCTTTCATTCTTCACTCTATTACATGCATTTTCATTCGGTTTTTACTATAATATATGAAATATCGACCGATATCGATTTGACAGATCTAATTAAATTGATTTTAAATTCAATATAAATTTCATAATAACCAGGGTGTTCTGGTATTCATTCTTAATGGTTTTTCGTCGGCTTTCAAGATAAAATGATGAATTAATTAAATTAATTAATTAATTTGTTTACCCTTTCCATTTGTCAAATTAACAAATTTCGGGTTAAACTTTTACGACAATTGTGACATTTGGCTATTGTAAAACATGGAAAAATGGTTATTATTAACGATTGTTAATAATTATTATTCGGTTATTCTCTCTTTCTTTATCCCTACTCTTGGCTAAGAATTGCATTTGTCTCTTGATTTTTATGGCTCTCTTCCTATTGGTTGAGAAAAGTTCGGCTATCGATGAGTGGTGGGCCTTCTCGTTCGCTCTATGCATTGCGCGGGTGGCTCACCCTTCCCCTACTCTCTCAGTACGATCACGTGTACCGTAGCTGGCCCGCGAGCTAGCCAACAGCGCTACCTCCCCTTTGGGGTGGCTCTTGACTTCCCTTGTTCGTACCAGCCACGCGCACGTGGTCGCTTCTCTTTCTATCCTACCTAAAAAGTATGCTGGTACAGAGGCTTTCTCCGTCGTGGCGACATAGCAACAACGTGCAATCCTCTGTTCTTTCCCAGCACAGAGTCTTCTCCTTTCTTTCTTTCTAGGAACCGTGACAAATCAGCGAGCTGAATAGAATCGCTTCTTCGAACGAGCACCACTTATCTTTATTTATTTCAACCAAATGTTTAGAAGAAACTTCTCGGGGGTGGTTGTTGAAAAAAAAACACTTCATATGTAACTCGATATTCTTCTTTCGTCGCTGGTAAATATCGTAAATTGAACTATTTATCTTTGAAGCAATATCGGTTTGCAAGATATTTTTCATTTAAATGTTTAGTCTCTGAGTAATGCGAGATATTGCTGAAGGCGTAAATAATATAATTCGGCGTTTTTTCCAAATTGCTTTTTATGATGGGAAAAGACCAGAAGGTTTATGATGGTTACCTGAGTAACGCGCAAATACCTGACCTACCCCTAGCAATAAAGTATAGCCGGGGAAATACATGAAAATATATAAAAAATAATATGATTACAAAGTTTGAATATCGATGACGAACTGACCAATATTCATATACATGCGTGATTCTATCGGAAATTATCTAATTGTCAAATTCGCGACATTCGGGAATCTCTTATTGTTCGCGGGGGTGGCTGTGAACGATGCCCGAGAGGTGCTGCACTCGTCGGAGGAGATCGGAAGTTTTTCAACTCACTGGGCCCTATGCATAGTGGTTGGGGGTGAAGCTGGCGATATCGCAGCTCCGAGGTGTTGGTCGTCTTCGGAGTCGTCGAGCGCTCGTGTCCATGAGCCTCGCTACGTCGTGGTGTTGGTGAGGTACGGAGTCATCGAGCGCTCGTGTCTATGAGCCTCGATGCTTCATGGTGTTGGTGAACTTCGATGCCATCGAGCACTCGTGTCTATGAGCCTCGATGGGTCATAGTGTTGGTAAGTTTCGGAGGACAGCGCCTTGCTGCCTTAGCAACAGCCTAATACCTTCGATGTTGACTGGCCCAGGTACATGAGCCGGCGTTTCTTGCTGGTGTTAGTGAATTTTCTTCACAGCATGGTGTCGAGGCCACGTGCTCAGCTTTTGGTGATCGAGCCGTGGTCCTATATCTTCAAACAAAACGTTGGAATGCTCGAGTAACTCGAACCCATTGAGGATGTTGATTTTTTTCATGTCTTTGAAGACAGAATTATTTTACGACTTCGTCTCGACGATGTTGCTTTCGAAAGTTTGTTAGATTTTCTCCAGTCAATGGTCCTCTGTCTGCGATTCCCACACACAGCGATTTTGGCTTTTTCCTTTATTTCCCTCAGTCTTTCCGTCTCCTCGCGAGTGTACGCGTGCAGCTTCTCTCGGTGCGGTCGAAGAACAGCGCAAATTTCGCGAAAAGAGTTCCCAAAAAGTGCGTGACGTAACACCTCCCCCGGAAAACGAGAGTTGCTTCGAAGAACGACGATCGTCCTCGGCAGAGGCCAACAAATGATACAATGCTTTTTAGGTCAGCTCGTCCTGGATGCTGAAGCTTCGAAATTCTAGAACAATATAAAACGATACGAGATACAATCTGTTGATTTTTTTTTTTCGCTGAATATAATCAATCGGAGGTAACGTGCCTTTTTCCGACGTTGCAGTTGTTGGTTTTCTTCAATGATGATTCTTCCGGATGCTGTTGTAGGTTTTGAGTTGGAAAGCTTCTTCTTCGGTTTCTTCTGTTGTGGTTTTGATGATACGTTAACATTTAGGATACTGGAGTATCCAGATAAAGATTCTATATAAAAATATGATACTATGGGATGCAAAATAACTTTTTATAGGTGGAGAAAAAGAATATGATCAGATAAATCATGAGGATATCTATATATGGATAGGATTTTAAAATAGGATAACTATTAGGAAAAGAAAAAGGTTTCTGACTCTACTGATTTTAAACATGCTAATCTGTCGTGCTTCTAAACTACTATGAAATGCAAAGAATATATGTTTTTTAATTTTATTTTATAAAATAGAAAATGATTTTATTAAAAATTAATCAAAATAATTTGCCTTAAGGGCTACAATATTATTCTGATAATTAAGTCTAAATATATACTTTGATTATTATATAGAGGGTCACTTATATAATGTGCCCTATAAAAGAAACAAAAATAATAAAAATTGAAGAATAATAAAAAAATTAAAGATATATATATATGGAGGGCACTTATATAGCGTGCCCCAAAAAAACACAAAGGTAATTACGAATAAAATAATAATGGTTAATCAAGAGGCGCAGTAGCGCCTCGACGCCAAGTACTAAAAAAAAATTTTTTTAGCGTGGCGCTACCGCTCCTCTTATACTCGAGAATGCCGGAAGTCAATCTTTAATCGATGATTTCTCGGCAATTCGGGTTCGGAGAAGATTTTTAATGACACTTTTATCATATAATTCGCACTCAAGCTTTCCAATGCGCCTAATTATAATTGAATCAGTTCCGGCGAAGCCGAGATCTCGGCATCGTGACCGTCGAAGGGTCCGATTTACGATTAAAATGTGTCCTGTTACGCTCGATCTATACGTACGATCAGCTGTTCTTGTACTCTGTGTATATATATATATTGGTTAGTTATGTATAAAATAGTCAGATATATATGTCTACGTCTACATCAGTTCATCGAAAAATTCGTGCAGTGGCGCGCTCGTCGCCACAGCCGGCTTAGCTGTCAATTGTTATCGTCGCCACGTATTTTTACGGCGTCAAAATTTTTTTGAGTGTTTCCGAAAATAATAATTGTGTATTGCGTATCGTGGTTTAGTGTCTCGACGCGAAGTAAAAAAAAAATACGTGTTACGTGTTATTTTATATCGATTACAACGTTTCTTTGCGATCTCGAACAATATAACCGGCAATCATCAAGGGGAATATGTGACATGCCGTTCGCCCATTTTTGTATATAGAATAGAATTAATTTTGTTCGATCTAAATTATCCGATTCTTGTAATTAATTTTCAAGATAAAATTTTAAAAAAATATTAGCTTTTCAAAAAGAAGTGAAATTTCACAAAATATTTTTTTCAAAAAATTAAAAAGGTACGCCAAGTACTAAAAAATCCGATTGGCATGTATTATTTAAAAAAAAAAGAACAAAATATTACAGGCCAAGTGCAACAGAAAAAAAAGATTCTATATGACAAAAATTATTGTTTCTTTTGCAAAAAAATTGCTGTAAATATTGGCGTTCCAATGCTAGTGGTTTATTGTGACGCTTTCAAACACTGGAACGCCAATATTTACAGCAATTTTTTTGCAAAAGAAACAATATTTTTTGTCATATAGAATCTTTTTTTTCTGTTGCACTTGGCCTGTAATATTTTGTTCTTTTTTTTTAATAATATATGCCAATCGGATTTTTTAGTACTTGGCGTACCTTTTTAATTTTTTGAAAAAAATATTTTGTGAAATAATAAACTACCCTAGAACGAACGAAGAGTTGAGGCTTAATTGTCCCCAAACCCATCGTCGTCATCTTCGGGCTCGAACTCGTTGTCAGCATTCTCATATAAAATAAGGTCAGATCTCTGGCCTATGGGTACCGCTGTATCCCCCTTGACCTCGTAGAGATGACCTCCGAGTCTCAGGCGTCGGGCCTCCTTTAGAGCCCTCGTCCATGATCGGACCACGTGGTCGGCCAAGAGTCTCCACTCTGGTGGTACGAACAGCCCCTCTGGGGTGTACCAGTACTCTATTTCTTCCTCGATTCCGGCAGGTGCTCCTTCCGGCCAGGATTGGTTCAATTCAATGGCCAAGGTAATGACATCAGATCCGTACGGTAGCATGTTGACTTTGAGTTTGAAAAGAAAAATCAAAGAAAATAGAAAATAAAATTTTGTTCATGATTTTAAAGTTCATGGTTTCCCTTATGGATTACCATGCACAGGCACTTGCACGAGCAAACAAAAAAAATTAATATTCTGAAATCATTCAGGTCGAGGTTTAAAAACCCGCGAACCCATTGTCCTCGATGTCGTTAAATATCCGCATACTCTTAGACCGAGTTTTGGTTTGGTGGCTTCCGTCAAACAGGACTTGGTCCAGCGATGTGTACTCGTTGATCTGCTTACAGATAATATTTAAGTGCAAGCCCCCCCCCCCTTTTTTTTCTATCCATTTCGTAGGCGAGGAAGTTTGCAATCTCCACAATGTAAGTATAGATTTTTAACAAAATAAATTTTCATGATCTGATTATATAAAGTTTGATAAATTTTCCGTAAGTTTTATTGATATAAATCTCCCAAATAATAATTAAAGAAAAATCTTGAATATATATTTTTATATACGTTAATAAAAATAGAATTTTCCTCTTTTTTTTTTCTTTGTTTTCTTAGTTATAGCAGTATATAGTAAAGGATGCTTAAATAGCTATTTCTCATTCATACATTTGCGCAATCATCCAAATCCATTCTCAAGCTGTTGGTGCAAGCACATTGAACCTGATTCGATGAAGCACTAGCGCCGCTCCACCAATGGCGACCCCCTAGCACTCTTGTGCCTCTAGTGCCTTCATCTTCGATTTTATTTTAAATGAAGTTTGCCCTTTTTTTTTATTTATTTATTATTTATTTTTTTATTTTTATTTTTTTTTTTTTTCTACTTCGAAATGTACAATTACAAACAAAATTTATTTTAACTTAACTTATTTCAATATAAAGAAAATAATTTTTACATTATCCTATCAAACAAACCAAAAAAAAAAACAAGCAATGGCAAAAACTAATAAAATAAAATTCATCTAATCTACCTATCTTCTAGTATTTACATATGTGCAATTAATCTTGTTCCCATGGCACAAGTAGCCGAGAGGACAGGTTTAGTCACTCTCTGCATCTGAGATGTCCCATGGCTCCAAATTATGGATCTCTTGGAGACTTCTGATCGTTGTTTTCAACATTACAAGTTCCATAAAGTCAAAATCCGGGTGCACCATAGAATGATAATATTCTGGGTGTGTGTTGACATCCCAGGTGGAAGTCAACCTTCCCTCCTGGTTAAACCCCACATGACGATTAAGGGTAAGTCTATACGTTTTCAAATATTCGGTCAAATAATCGACTACCTCTAGAAATTGGTCGTTCATCGGAGTTACCAATGTCGCGGCCCTATTATATAATCGTTCTAAAGCTATTTGGGGACCGTCGTTGATATCCCTCGCAAGTTCCGAATAAAACCCGTTGTCTTCTACTTCCATGGGGGCCTCGACAACCACGGGGGGCAAGGGTCGGACAATGTTGATGGGTATCGGGTCGTCACCACCGATATCCATGATAACGTCCAAGAGGTTCGTCGCTGCCGATTCCCTTGCGTCCTCTTCTTCATCTCCGTAGCCCACTGCCATATAATCTTCCACCTCCACCATATAGGAGGTGGAATTAGTTTTTCCCTCTACCTTCTCTCGGAGGAGGGTATACGTGGCTTCCAGCCCGTTAACGGCAAGAAGCTCACGGAGGTGTAGAACGGCGGTTTGTTGGGTGGCCATTTTTTTTTAAGTCTTGCTGCAAAAGGTCCTTGATAATTAATATTTTGATCTTTTACGTAGGGTTAACATGCGAAATTCGCAATCGATCGGCGTGCACTACCTGGGTTTTCCTTTTTATTCTAATGCGGACGTTGTGGTCCCCCATCACCTCTACTACTTCATGCGGCCCTGAATAATTATCTTCGAGCTTTTTCGGCTTAGGGCCTTTCTTTAGGAAAACGTATTCTCCAACTTGAAATTTCTTCGGATTGACTTTTCGATCGTAGAGAAGTTTCAACTTCTCCTTCGCTCCTATTAAATTGTTGCGGGCAGTGGCTCGAATTTCATGCATTTGAGTTATAATTTTTACAAGATAATTATTATAGGTTTGTAGTCGATCTTCAGGATGGATTTCTTCACTTGATGGGGTTCTTGCTAATTTTCCGAAGACTAATTCATACGGTGTATGTTTGGTTCCTTCGTGGACGCTGGTGTTATAATTAAAAATCGCCAATTCCACCCATTCGTCCCACTCGAACTCTCGACCATTGTATTGCTTCAGGTATTCTCCTAGAGCATGGTGAGACCTCTCGAGTGATCCGTTGGACTGTGGATGAAACGCCGTTGTACGCAATTTCTTTATACGAAATCTTTTAGCTAATCGTCGCATTGATCCGCTCAGAAAATTACTGCCTTGATCTGTCAGTACTGCCTTAGGAGATCCGAAAATACAAATAAAATGTTTTACAAACGCGTCTGCTATTGTTACGGCCATTGCGTTCGGCAAAGGAATCGCGATGCAAAACTTTGTGAATTGATCTTGAATTGTTAGAATGTATTCGTTAAGCCTTTTTGTTTTTGGTATCGGACCGACTATATCCATTGCTATTTTCTCAAAAGCTGTTCCCGGTGTATCCGTTATTAACATTGGTTGTTTCATTCTGAATCTATCGCATTTTTTTAATTGACACGGCAAACATTGTTGAATAAATTGTTGAATATCGGTTTTCATTTTCTCCCAAAAGAAGTGTTGTCGCACGCGATTATACGTTTTGCTAACCCCTCGGTGGCCTCCCACAGCTGAGCTATGCATTTCACGTATAATTTCGTACCTCTCTTCTTTCTTTGGATACCGAATTATCCCATGACAAACTATTATTTGTACTGTACTCCCTTTAAATCCGGATCGTAATTTTGAAGCTATTTCATCCCAAGTTACGTTACCTACGTTCTCTGTTTTGGCTATACTGACACTTGGAATATTTAAAGACTCCATTGTATTTCGCAGGCTAATAATCGAGCTATTAATTTGGGCTAACGTTCCCGACAAACCTTCTCCGGACTCATCGCTGACAGGTAGAGCTATATGGTACCTGTTCCCTCGCTTCACCGCACTGGCTTTGCCAAGTACGAGATCAGGGAAGTACGGCATTTCTCTACGCTCAACGAGTTTTCGAGATCCGAGGTCGAAGGGTGCTCCGTTAGTTTTGACAAAATACGCGAGACTATCTTTTCGTATGAAAAACAGATCTCGCAATTCGATAATATTTCTCGAAGGTGTTTTTTCCTCATTCTCTACGCGAAGTCGTTCTTCTAATGGCATATCGTCTTTGTCAAAGTCTTTATCGCTGTTTTCTTCTTCCTCCGAATCATTATCATCTTCCTCGGAGTCCATTCTCTGTTGAATATCTTCGTGTGGTTGGAAATTTTCTTCATTGGTGGATATTTGATCTTCATCGATGATAAAATCTTCTCGTGGTATCTCTTCTCGTGGATCATAATCTCTGTCTCTTGGATCCTCGCAATTCTCGTCTTGCGAATCATCAAAATCTTCGTTTGGTAGATCTTCCATGGGTTCTTCTTGATGACTTGGCCCTACCTGATTCTCATCTTCCTCGGATGCAGAATCTTCGGATTCGATTGGATCTATTTTCTTCGATTGTTGTTTCTTCCGCGGTGGATTCTTCCGTGGAGAAATCTTCGAATGATTTTTCTTCATTGTCGGTTTTTCCTTCAGAGGTGAATCTTCGGTTGGAGGTTTATTTACCTTACCTTCTCTTTGTAATTGTTCTTCGTGCTGTTTTTTCGCTTGTCTACGAGTAATTACACGCGCTGGCGTTTCTTCCACCTGTTTCGAAATTTCTTTTACAGGCGGATTAGCGACAGGCGGTAAGATTTCCTTTTGCTGTTGTTTAGCTTGATTCCTTGTTATTCCTATAATATACGAAGGGTCTTTCTTTGACCTGAGTTTATGCTCGGCTAAAGGGTCAGTCGACTGACCCATTGACTCACTCGGATCGTCCTTTCGGTCGGCCTCGAGCAGCTGTATAGGGGTCAGTGACTCTCTCCCCGCGTAGAAAAAATTAGTATGGGATTGACTCTGGGAGGACGATGGGCGAGAGGCTGGGGTTTGTTTGGGATTGAATCTGGGAAGCACTATGGGCAGTCATCTGGGTTTTGGGACCCGGCTGGATGGTTTCCCAGACCTTTTCCCATAGCTTCAGTGGACGGGGGAAATCCTCGTGCAATCAATCCCATACGCTTTTCCAGATTCTCTCCCAGCCGTCGCATACGAACGGGGATCCTCGTGCAATCAATCCCATATGCTTTTCCAGATTCTCTCCCAGCCGTCGCGTACGACCGGGGGAATCCTTGCGCGATCAATCCCATACATAGAATCCCATGTTATGTGTAAGTGAAAGAAGATGAAAAAATAGATTTTGTCAAATGGAAGAAAAAAATAAAAAACGAAAAAATATGCCTAAAACCAATTTTTTTCGACGGATATGAGTTCCCCGAGCAAAGTTAAATGCTGCTGTACGTAATCGGCGTTTGAAATTCGATGTAGGTCCCAAAAATATTGTAAAGTATTGGATGAGTTTAACATAGATCTTTTAATTTATTTATCCAAGCTTTTCCCAGTACATCACATTATTTTTGGGGCCTTAAATGAAATTTAACCGCCGATTATGTACTACAGCGCTTAACTTTGCACGGCGAAATCATATTCGTTGAAAAAAATTAGATTTGAGCATATTTCTTCGTTTTTCATTTTTTCCTTCCATTTGACAAAATCTATTTTTCCTTCTTCTTTCATTTACACATAATATGGGATTCTATGTATGGGATTGATCGCGCGAGGATCCCCCCGGTCGTACGGTACGGCCGGGAGAGAATCTGGAAAAACGTATGGGATTGATTGCACGAGAACTCCCCCCGTCCACTGAAGCTATGGGAAAAGGTCTGGGAAACCATCTAGCCGGGTCCCAAAACCCAGATGACTGTCCATAGTGCTTCCCAGATTCAATCCCAAATAAATCCCAGACTCTCGACCATCGTTCTCCCAGAGTCAATCCCATACTAATTTTTTCTACGCGGGTCCATAGCTCTTCATAATCCTCTTCATATGGGAATTCCTCATCGCGCTCTCCATCGGTCTCTATACCGGTATTTTCAAGTAAACGCAATATTTCGTGGGTGGTTAGGAAATCGCTGTTGTCCTCGCATGTCACGAAAATCTCTTCGTCGCTCTCGTTAGAGTGCGTGTCGACTGGATTTCTCGACAATGCGTCAGCATTTACGTTTGTTTTTCCTGTTTTATACACAACGTCGTATTCGTATTCGGACAATTTCAGTCTCCAACGAAGGACGCGTGCATTACCATCCTTACAGTTCTTGAACCAAATCAAAGGCTTATGATCGGTAACCAGAGTGAATTTCCTACCATAAAGGTACGGTCGAAAGTGCAAAACGCTGTAAACAATCCCTAAGGCTTCTTTTTCGTATGTATCATACCGGGTTTCTGGATCCTTAAGGGTACGTGAAGCGTATGCTATAGGTTTATCTTTTCCTATTACTCCTTGTGACAAAATACCTCCGATTGCGTAACCGGACGCATCTGTTGTGACTATAAATGGCTTTGAAAAATCAGGAAAAATTAAAACTGGTTCGGTACAAAGTCTCTCTTTTAATTCGTTAAAGCTTTCTTCTGCACTATTTCCCCATACAAAAGGAACATCTTCTCTTAACAGGTTAGTCAATGGCTTTGCCAACTTCGAATAACCTTCAATGAATCTACGATAATATCCTGTTAATCCCAAAAATTGACGGATTCCTTTCACATTCTTCGGTCTTGGAAATTCTCTTACGGCAATTACTTTTTTCGGATCGAGTTTCAAACCATCTCCGCTGATAACATGACCAAGATAAGCTACTTCGCGTTTCAAAAATTCACATTTATCCGGTTGTAACGTCATATTAGCCTTTCTTAGTCGATCGAACAACTTTTCGCATTTTTCGTTGTGTTCCTCGAGGGTTTTCGCGTAAATGACTATATCGTCGAGATATACAAACATTTCGCGACCCTGCAACCCTGATAACACCAAATCCATCGCTCTTTGAAAACGTTGGAGGTGCATTTTTGAGTCCCATCGGCATTCGTACGTACTCGTAATGACCGTAGGGTGTCGTAAACGCTGTTTTATGACAATCATCGGGGTGCATTTTGATCTGGTAGAACCCGGAGGCCAGGTCAAACACTGAGAAATAACGCGCTCCTCCGAGTTGATCTAAGATATCTACTATATTCGGCAAAGGGTAAGCGTCGCTTATTGTTTTCTCGTTCAGCGCTCTAAAATCGAGAACTACTCTCCACTTTCTATTTCCTTTCGAATCGAGTTTTTTCGGTACCACCCATAAAGGTGTATTATACGGAGATGACGATTCACGAATAAATCCTGCTGCTAAAAATTCATCTATCTGTTTTCTAATTTCCTCTTTATGGACTTCAGGGAATCTATATTGTTTCGAGTTTACTGGAAAATCATCTGTGGTATGGATTCTGTGCATTACTACGTCGGTGGCGGCCAATGGCTCGCCTGGCAAATGAAATCTATCGGCGGTTTTTGCTATCATCTTTTTAAGTGAATCACTTTCTGTTTTATCCAAATGCTCCAATCTAAGCAATTCTATAACTCTTTCGCTTCTATTTTCATTAGACATCGTAGCTCCAAAAGAAAAACAATCGCAATCGACAAGAAATCTCTCAGCTATTAATGGCTCTAAATACTCGTGAGCCGAGGTTGCCCTTTTCGCGAGGCTCGAACCCTCGGCGCAGGTATACACGGAATTCTCTCGGACTCTACTAACGTTTCGGCTTCCTCCGCTATTTAAAGATTTTACTGCGGTATTGCCGGAACGAAAAAGAAATAACAACACATACAAAACGAATGAAATAAATCTCTGGTCATAACGCGGTTGAGAATTTTTCTTTTTCTCACTATTTTCCTTTTCTTTATTATTGTTATCGGACTGAGTTTCAACACTATACATCGGCAGATAATCCGCGGCTCTTCGATGAGTATATATCTCAGGATTCTTACACAAAGCTAATCTTGGATTCGGAAGGTTTTTCTCTATCGTCACATTTCTAATCTGGTTATCGGACACATAAACGTTGTTATCTGGACCGTGTACGGTGCGCTAGGACTTCGTGGTCGTTGACCATTCAGGGTTGTAAGGCCTGAATTCACGCTGGCGGTAACGAAGTCTCGCTGGCACAGAAATGCCGTCAGGGAAATTAATCACCGACGATCTTAATATTTATTCGCGAAGGATACGAAGAGGAAATGTTGCACTGATGAATAAACACACAATAATATTTATTTAAAAGAAAAAAACAATGATAATTACACTATTTTACTTATGTTCACAATGGCGATTGAACTTGAGGAATTATATGAAAACTGTTAAGGTGATACTATCACTGCACTTTAAGAAGAGTCTCTTGTGACACGCGTTTGGTACTGGTTTCCAAGACGCGTCCGGCTGTTGTGGCAGTAGTTCGAAGACTGTCTTTTGAAAAATGATATATTCTACAGGTAAAAAAGATAGGAGTGTCTTAGATATTCGGAGAATGAGTCAAATCAATCGATTGGCTGTTGGAAAATGCAGGAAGGGTTTGTCGGCTAACGATTGCAACTCGACGACTGTAAGTGGGGGTAAGACGCTGCTCGCTTGTGTTTTATGCAGGTAAAAAAGGTTTTCGCGCTCGACGCTGACCCTTGCCTGGTGACGCCTCGTCGCTTGAAGTATGCGGGCTCATAAAAGACTTATAGCATTTTAAAATTACTTTTTCGTGATTGATTTTAACTCGAAAGGATTATTTTTCTGCATCTAAAGAAACTTAGTTGTATTGCAGATGTTTGATGGTTATTGCTCTCGAAGATCTAAGACCTTGAATTTTCTTGAGGGTCGGTTAATCCCTACGTCAAACGAAATTTCCTTTTTATTTCATAAATATTAAATACGTTCACGCGACGGAACATGCTCCCCCCTTGAGAGGGTAGCGATCAAGAATATTGCTAGATAGTTACAATGTTAATATTTAAGCTTTGGGGTTGAGAGTAAATGTCCGTAAATTGCACTATTCACTGCTGGTGTTTTGGTCCATGGGTAGTGGAGCGAGATTACGGACGTTTCGCGTGAAAATGCCCTTGCACGTCTTCACTCGCACGACTCTGACGAGTCCGTCAGCGCCTGGCAGTGTTTCGACGACCCTTCCCATGGGCCATCGCAGTGGAGGCTGATTATCTTCCTTAATCAGCACAAGTGTATCGAGGTTGATCCTGTGCGATCCATGCGTCCATTTGTGACGCGTATTGAGCTCTGTCAAATACTCTGTATGCCACCTCTTCCAGAAGTCTTGTCGTATCTTCTGTAGTAGCTGCCAGGATGACAGCTTGTTCCTTCGAGTGTCCTTGAGATCGATCTCAGGTGCGCTCGTTAAAGAATTGCCAATTAAAAAGTGACCCGGGGTTAGGACAAGGAGATCATTTGGATCGGCGGAGATGGGAGTTAAAGGACGAGAGTTTAGAATCGCTTCAACCTCTACAATAAACGTGTTAAGCTCTTCGAATGTTAACAGCTGATCGCCCACTACACGTTTCATATGCCGTTTGAATGATTTTACTGCAGCTTCCCAAATCCCGCCGAAGTTGGGTGATTGCGGTGGCATGAAGTGCCATTTGATGCCTTGGTCTGCGAGATATTTGAAGATCGATTGGGTGTATTCTTCGCTTTGAAGAATCCTTTTGATCTCCTTCATCTCGTTGTTTGCTCCCACGAAGTTCGATCCGTTATCCGAATAGATATTCGCGCACAATCCTCTCCGTGCTATGAAGCGTTTTAATGCTGCGATGAAGCCTTCTGTGGTCCTATCGCTAACCAACTCTAAGTGTACGGCCTTAATCGCGAGACAGACGAAAACTGCCACGTAGACCTTCACCCGTCCGCGATTTCTGAATTTTTTCTCCTTGACAAAAAATGGTCCACAATAGTCGACGCCCACGTTCAGAAAGGGTCGAGCTTCGGTTACACGGACAGTCGGAAGGTCACCCATTGTGCAGTCGGCGATTCGCGGTTCAACTCGGTGGCATCGGATGCAATTTCGAATTATTTTACGCACTTGGTTGCGTCCGTCTAACACCCAATACCGTCTCCTCAAGGCGTACAGTGTTGTTTGAACTCCCCCGTGATAATTACGGAGATGTTCATACGTTATCAATAGTCCTGTTACATGATGCTGACGTGGTAGTATTACTGGGTGTTTTTCGTTGAAGGCTGCTGGAGCGTTCCTTAATCGCCCGCCGACTCGGATAGTACCGACATTGTCAAGGAAGGGATGAAGATTTTTCAGCTTGCTCTTCTTATCGACGCATCTGTTGTCTTGTAGATCTCGCAATTCGTCGGCAAAGCAAACTGCTTGTACGAGTTTCAAAATTGCGCTGTCGGCTTCTTGTAATTCCTCGCAGCTTAGAGGTCCTCTGTGCCTTGTTTTAAATCTCCGGCAATACGCAACAATCCGTCGAAGTTTGACGATAGACGAGTAGCGCGTGAGGATTTCGCTGTGAATTGGCGTTACTAAACATTTTACCGTGCGCAACTCGGGTATTTTCTCCAAACTTGAAAGCCCGAGATTTGGCCATTCTGTTTCGTCTTGCGTAAGCCAGGTCGGTCCATGCTTCCAGATGGAGGCCGAGACGAAGTCGGCTGGTGTCTGGCCCCGCGAGATTAAATCGGCTGCATTGTCTTCTGATCGCACGTGCCTCCAATCGCTCGTACTCGTTTGTGCTTGTATCTCCTTGACTCGATTGGCGACGAACGGCAGAAGCCGGTGCGGTGCTGTTTTAATCCAGTGAAGAGCGATCGTAGAGTCGCTCCAAAAAACAGTCTTACTAGGATTGAGACGCGCTGTTCGTCGCACCGTTGCATATAGCCTGGCTAACAGTTGCGCTGCGCACAATTCCAATCGCGGTATGGTTACGCGTTGATTGTGCTCGCGTTCGTCTATGGATGCTGCGTGTTTGATGACCCTTTCCTTTTTCAACGGCGCTACGCGACTTTTAGCGCATAGGAGGGTCGATCGTAGTGTGCCGTGAGAATCCTTTGTTCTTGCGGAAATACATGCTCCGTAAGCTCTTTCGCTTGCATCGCAGAAGCCGTGAAGTTGAAAATCCTGTACTTCAGGTGCTGTGATGCTCCGGCTGAATGATAAGTTGTTCAGCATCGGCAGTTGAGCGGTGTAATTGGACCATTCAGTGTAAATTGACATTGGTATGGAATCATCCCAGTCAAGTTTCTCGAGCCATAGCCGTTGCATGATTAGCTTCGCGTGGGTGATCACAGGTCCGAGGAGCCCGAGAGGATCAAATACTCTGGCAATGTCGGACAAGATTATTCTTTTAGTAACACGGCCTGTCAGTGGCGTCGGATGGACCGTATAAATTATGGAATCTTGCTCCGAGTTCCAATGCAATCCAAGAGTTTTGATTGTATTATCTTCTTTTGACTGAAGTTTGAGGTTGACATGGCTAGCCGGAAGACCGTCGAGGAGTTGAAGATCATTTGATGCCCACTGACGCAAATTGAGTTTTCCTCGTTTGAGGAGAGAATCGATATCGTTGCGCAACGTGAGCGCGTCTGCGAAATTATCTGCTCCCGTTAAGAGATCGTCGACGTAGAGATCGTTTTTTAACACCCTCGCTGCTTCCGGATATTCGTTGCCTTCGTCGTTAGCCAATTGGTGGAGACAACGAATTGCCAAATATGGTGCGGGTGATAAACCGAACGTAACAGTGTTGAGCTCGTACGTGGCAATTCGTCCATCTGTGTCGCGCCAGAGAATCCGTTGATACTGTCTGTCTTCTTCGCGGACTAAGAATTGTCTGTACATTTTTTCGATGTCTCCCGTGAGGACGTAGTTGTGGGTGCGAAATCGAACCAGGAGAGAAAAGATGTCGTCTTGGATTGTTGGGCCAGTCATCAACGTCTCGTTTAGCGATATTCCGGTAGATGATCTTGCGGATCCGTCGAATACTACACGAAGCTTGGTCGTGAGGCTGGTCTCCTTGATGACTGCGTGGTGCGGCAGGTAGAACCCTCCTGTTTGCGGCTCGCCATCTATCTTCGTCATGTGCCCCAGAGTGAGATATTCTCGAAGAACTTCGTTGTATTGCGTTTGCAGCTCGGGATTGTGACGAAGTTTCCGTTCGATTGACGCGAGGCGTTTTTCAGCAATTTTTCGTGTTTCTCCTAATTCATTCCTTTTGTCGTTGAATGGAAGGGCCACAATGTATCTTCCGGTGTCGTTACGTCGAGTATTAGCTTGAAAATGTTTTTCGCAACTGCTCTCTTCCTCCCCTCGCCGGTGAACGAATGCTGGTTCTTCGATCTCCCAGAATCGGTTCATGATTTTCTCCAGGTTTGTCAGAAAGCATTGATGTTCAGTACTGAGATCGGGTTGCGCATTTTGTTGCGAGACGCTACCACCGATAATCCACCCGAAGCGTGTATTTTGGAGATATAAATCGGGTTCGGTGGGCTTGGAGAGCTTGATTTGTCCCACGCAGAAACTTGACAACGTTGTGCCCGAGCCGATTAACATCTCGACTTCTCCTGGCTGGTCGAACTCCGGGTCAGCCAAGGGTTTGTTTTTTGGCAGATTAAATGAGCTGCGCGATATTCTTTCGTCTGGCACCAAGCCGACGATATTCTCGACTGTCAGAAAGCTCAATGTTCTTTTGAATCCGTTGAGTTTTGACGAAATCGTGGCCTTTACGAGGAAATTGGTTGTGGCCCGTGTCTGGTTCATTGTACCGATAGCGATACTGCACTCTTCCTTCGGGAGGCCCAGAGATGTGGCTAGCCTGTCGGTCATGAAGTTTGAACTCGAGCAGGTGTCTAGTAACACGCGACATTGTGTCTGAGATCCAAATGGGCCGGCGACCCTTACGGAGGCTGTTACCAAGAGATCCTTGGATGGGATGCTCGCTACGAGAGTGGTGGCTTCTGGCACCTCAGTCGCATCCCTTGCAGTTTCTAGTCATGCCTGACTTGTGCTTGACGTTGCCGAAGAAGGCTGCACTGATTCTGTGTAGTGCAACCAAGTGTAATGTTTCTTCTTGCAGACCCGGCAACTGTACTTGGAGGTACATTCATTTGTCTTATGATCCATCCGAAGGCAGTTGAGACACAGAGAGGCCTTCACTGCTACATCACGTTTTTCTTTCGGAGATAGTGTCTTGAATTGCTGACAACGTAAGATCGGGTGCGACTCCCTGCAAATGACGCAATTTGATGTGGCCGTCGTCGCGAAGCATTGCGCTCGTTCGTGAACCTTGCCGTTCTGACCGAAGTGCTTTTTATTTCGACTCTGTCCGTTCGATTTTTCCTCTCTCGCAGAATTGTTAGTCGGACTATAGTCTTCGGCCGAGAGAACCGCTTCTCGAAGGAATGTAATCAAGTCTTCATATTTAGAGATGACGTTTCCCTTTTGCGTCTTCTTCCAGTCCTTTCGCGTCGTCTTGTCGAGCTTATTGACGACGATGTGGACTAAAATGCTGCTCCACTGTTCTACCGACTGGCCGAGAGATTCGAACGCGGACAGGTATAATTGGACGGTATTTATCAGTTCGCTTAATTCTCGCGGCGATTCTCTTTGCAACGTTGGAACGTTGAATATTCCGGTAAAATGGCGCTCGAGGATTTTATTCTTGTGCTCGAACGATTCCGTGAGCATTTTCCACGCGGCGGTATAGCTGGCATCGTTAATGCTGTGTTGCCTTAACAATCGCTCAGGTTCGCCCTTGAGGCATGTGCGTAAATACCTGAGTTTTTGCGGATCTGTAAGGTCACTACGTTTGCCGACTAAAGACTCGAAATCATCCTTAAAATCGAGCCATGTTTCGTATCTACCGTCAAATTGTGGCAAAGATTGATCCGGAAGTTTTGTATACATCCCTTGAGATGTCGCGGATTCGAAAGGGCTTCGAGAACTACGCGTTGAATTATTCGATACCGGCACTTCCACCGTGCGCTGGCGAATAATGCGTCGGGCAACAGTTACGAGATTGCAAAAGTCTCCTTCGATTGTCTCTTGAATTTCGACGTGATCACCGTCTGGCTCTAATTCGATTAAGTCGCATGTGATTTCGCCGAGGTGATCGACGTTCTTCTCTGTTCGCGTGATGAGAAGCTGTAGCGCGTCCGGGTCTGAAGCTAGATCGGCTTGATGCTTATCCACGATGTTTTTTAATGTGACGAGCGAATGTTTAATGTTGTCGCGACGAATAACGAGCTTGTCGCGGCGTTTAACTTCGGTAGCCGTGAGTGGCATGGTTGAGCGATATGCGAGGTTTAAGGGTTGGTAGTGAGGAAAAGATTGGAAGTGGCAATGAACTCTTTAACGAGCTTACCTTGTCGATGAGGCGTCGTATGCGTGGCGATTTGTTGATCCTTGATGGAGGGTAGCAGTGTCGTCCCGTCCTGGAGTCGATCGTCCGCGCGAATTCTCACGTTCCTTTGTTAACTTTCCACACTGATATTGAACGCGCTTGTGCCGTTCTCTTTGTAAAGATTGTTTACAATGCTTTTTGTAACACGACGTCACAATGTTCACAACATATGTTTTTTTTAAGTGCAGCGGACTATAGTGTCGGATCGTTGATCCGGCTCGAAGGACCAAAATGTACGGTGCGCTAGGACTTCGTGGTCGTTGACCATTCAGGGTTGTAAGGCCTGAATTCACGCTGGCGGTAACGAAGTCTCGCTGGCACAGAAATGCCGTCAGGGAAATTAATCACCGACGATCTTAATATTTATTCGCGAAGGATACGAAGAGGAAATGTTGCACTGATGAATAAACACACAATAATATTTATTTAAAAGGAAACAACAATGATAATTACACTATTTTACTTATGTTCACAATGGCGATTGAACTTGAGGAATTATATGAAAACTGTTAAGGTGATACTATCACTGCACATTAAGAAGAGTCTCTCGTGACACGCGTTTGGTACTGGTTTCCAAGACGCGTCCGGCTGTTGTGGCAGTAGTTCGAAGACTGTCTTTTGAAAAATGATATATTCTACAGGTAAAAAAGATAGGAGTGTCTTAGATATTCGGAGAATGAGTCAAATCAATCGATTGGCTGTTGGAAAATGCAGGAAGGGTTTGTCGGCTAACGATTGCAACTAGACGACTGTAAGTGGGGGTAAGACGCTGCTCGCTTGTGTTTTATGCAGGTAAAAAAGGTTTTCGCGCTCGACGCTGACCCTTGCCTGGTGACGCCTCGTCGCTTGAAGTATGCCGGCTCATAAAAGACTTATAGCATTTTAAAATTACTTTTTCGTGATTGATTTTAACTCGAAAGGATTATTTTTCTGCATCTAAAGAAACTTAGTTGTATTGCAGATGTTTGATGGTTATTGCTCTCGAAGATCTAAGACCTTGAATTTTCTTGAGGGTCGGTTAATCCCTACGTCAAACGAAATTTCCTTTTTATTTCGTAAATATTAAATACGTTCACGCGACGGAACAGACCGTTTTCTATATAATATCTATCGGATACGCTAGCGTCTAGCACTATACCTCCACTAGGATTTTTCTCAAAAATAAAATCTTCTGTTCGGTTTTTCATTATCGAGATATCGTTATCTCCGATGTAACCTTGATTTTTGCCACATTTGCATCTACCTACAGAACAACTGGTTCCTACTACTGGATTCTCTATCGGACTTCTTATAGGAATTTTTTCGGCTACTGCTCTATTATTTCTCAAAATATTGAATGCGGGTTCTTCTGGAACAAAACTTGCAATCTCTGGATTCTCGATCTCTGGATTTCTAACCTCTGGATTCTTGATCACTGGATTTCTAACCTCTGGATTCTCGATCACTGGATTTCTAACCTCTGGATTCTCGATCACTGGATTTCTAACCTCTGGATTCTTGATCACTGGATTTCTAATCTCTGGATTCTTGATCACTGGATTTCTAATCTCTGGATTCTCGATCACTGGATTTCTAATCTCTGGATTCTCGATCACGCTTTTCTCGACAACAAAACTCACGGGATTCTTTTCAACAAAATTTTCAATTACTGGATTTCTCTCAACAAACTTCTCAATACAACGGTTCTCAGGATTTTTCTCAGTACAACGATTCTCAAGTTTTTTCTCAATAAAACAATTCTCTGGATTTTTCTCAATAACTGGAATTTTTCCAACACAACGATTCTCAGGATTTATCTCAAAACAAGGATTCTCACGATTTCTTTCGATACAACGATTTTCAGGATTTATCTCAATACAAGGATTCTCAGGATTTCTTTCGATACAACGATTTTCAGGATTTTTCTCGATATCAACATTTTCTCTCTCTACAGGGTTCTCGGTTACAGGATTGAGAACGGATTCTTCGACAATACAAATTTCAACTTCTGGATTTTCGTTAATATTTTTTTCCTCTACGAATTTTTCAACGACCGGATTTTCGACTGGATTTTTCTCTTCAACAAAATTTTCATCGGCTACAAGGATTTCTACTGGATATTCTGGATAACGGATTTTTCTCTCTACAATATCAAACTCTAGATCACGGATCTCTCGCTTTACGATTTCTACTTTTGGTGGCTCTATTACTTTCTCTTTTACAATATGAACCTCTCCGACTAGATTCAAATTGGAGCCTGAGCTGTTATTTCTCTCGACAAAACTTGGATTTCTCATGAATTTTTCTTTTGCAATTTTATTGTTTAATTTGTCAACCATCGCTTCAAATGACCTATACGGAAAGATTTTGTGAAATATTGCAATTGTTTTATTTTTTCTTAATATATAAATTTATTTTTCGGTCACGCAAATCACACAATTTCTCCGATAATTTACTCCAACGATAGATCTATATTTCTCTTGTCCTTTTTTCTTTTAAATTCCTTTGCGCACACCAATAGCAAACCCAAAAAAATAGATGTACAATATATATATAAAAAAAATAATTCCTTCAAAATATGTTCAGTAATTAAGTCTTAACCAGACACGTCCGCACATTCGTTCTCCCTCTCACTCTTCTCACACAATATTATCGACAAACTTTACACTTTCGGTATATCGTGCACACGTGCTTTCTTTTTTTTTTTTTTTTCTTTTACAATAAGAACGTTATAATTACTCAACTGACGATACGGAGTCGATGATCGTTGGCTCTATTCGTTCCGAGGCGGGACTCGGACTAAAATCTCTCGCCAGATTTCACCGTGAATTCAAAGATCCAATTCTCCGGGATGGCCAGACCCGTGAATAGATGCGACGATATACGATATATCACCGTGAGGCGAGGGCGAACTGGACAAGTCTCCGAGACGTCTGTTTCCCTCGATGGCCCCGGAAGAGAGCGAGACTCGGTGTGATCATCGCACCTGAGCTGCGTTATATTTTGGACTTGCGCAGTAGATGATTTATTCGCCGATAATATCGCTGAGGTCGATAACTTAGGGATATGTGTAGATTTAATTTGCCGAACGATTTGTAGCATTCCCTTACAATTTTTACGACGGGGACTTCGATTTCTACCTTTCGACTTCGGTGATTAGTGACATAAACGTAGGCTTTACCTTTTTCGTTCCTGACGAGTCCCTGCTCTACGGTTATTCCTTCACCTGCGTCTAAGGTTGGCAAAAATCCCTCTGCTACTTCCTGGTTTTTTATTCTGACATAAAAAAGTTTTCTTACACCTGGCGGGAAGACTATACTTTCTCTCGTATGGAACGGTATTCTCAATCCGTTTACGTCCACACAATTATTCTCATAATCGATCTTTGCAAGGTTATCGCGGAAAAATTCGGATGACAATATTCCGGATTGTCTAATCGGAAAACTATTCGGTACTAAATGAAATGACGTTTCTTTACCTAGCGTGAAAATTTCTACCGAACCAAGGGTTTGTACGATGTTCTCTGTTATACCGCTAAGTCTAAGAACTCTCGATCGATCAATATATAAACAACGATCTATACATTTTTCTTTCAAAACATTCTTACTCGCACCTGTATCTAACATCAAAGTAATAGTTTCCGATAGCTCTTTTCCCTGCATCAATATAGTAGGACCAATTACGTCGTCGACGTATCGTGCCATAAAAATGGTCACGACCTCCGGCGCGCATTGTCCTATACTACTTTCAGGGTGAGAGTCGGGTGCGTGTCCGCGGTGGCCTCCACCTGGGCACCCGATTCCAGCTGGCCGTTCGCGTTTCCCGAAGCGGTGACGATCTGACCGTATTTACGGATTCGTGATGGACACTCCGCCAATTTATGTCCGATCGTTTTACAATACCGGCACATAGTCGGAGGATACTGAGGAGAGGCTGCCTGAGCATAAGTCATCGGATTCGCTACCGGTGGTACACTTTGCGAAACATTACCTCCGCTGAGATTGCGGGAGGGACAGTTTCTCGCAAAATGCCCCCATCCTTTACATCCATAACACTGAATCGTGGGTGGCTGAGTCTGGCCACTACTTACTTGGACCGGCGGAATACTTTGTTTCACCGCTGACGCCTGCACTCCGGCAGCTCGTTGCGCATGAAAGCAAGTTTCCGGCAGATGACCCTTTTTCCCACAGATCGTACACGGCTTTGAAAAGCACTTCTCAGCGCTGTGCCCTCTTTTCGAGCATATCTGACATACTACTACCTGCCCTGGAGAGGTTACAGCATTGCTCGGCATAGGTGCCTGTGGAGCAGGAGCCAACAGTGGACAATTGTTCGCTGTATGACCCTTTTGCTCACACATTTGGCACGTGGCCGGAGACTGTTGACCAGCCGCGGCTTGCGCAGTGTAACAGCTCTTAGCAATGTGTCCCTTTTTTCCACAATACTGGCAAGTCGGAACGACGGAACTACCTCCTGACGGATTCTTATTCCCTGGTTTGCTATCGGTTGCAACAAAATTAATTTCCGCGGATTTCTCGGTTTTATTCCCTTTTACGGATTTTTCGGATTTCTCACTCGGTTTATCTTTCGGATTTTTACCTTTTCGGAGTCGATCTAAATCTGCAAGCTCACGTTCGATATCTCGCGCTCGATTAATCGCGTCGCTAAGGGATGAGGCTGAAGCTAGCCGCTGCGGCTAGTTTCGCCAGGGGCGAAGCTTGATGACGTATTCGGGGCATTAACCCTAACTATTGTACCAAGTTTCAACTTCGAAATAAATTCAAGCGAATTATGCGAGGCGATATACTGTTTTCGCTTGTTATAAACAATTGCTAAAAAATAGTTAAAAACCTCGTCCCCTCGCAAAATCATATTCTACGTGTTCGGGGCATCAACCGTAACTATTGTACCAAGTTTCGACTTCGAAAAAAAATCAAGCGATTTATGCGAGGCGATATACTGTTTTCGCTCGTTATAAACAATTGCTAAAAAATAGTTAAAAACCTCGTCCCCTCGCAAAATCATATTCTACGTGTTCGGGGCATCAACTGTAACTATTGTACCAAGTTTCGACTTCGAAAAAAATCAAGCGAATTATGCGAGGCGATATACTGTTTTCGCTCGTTATAAACAATTGCTCAAAAAATAGTTAATAACCTCGTCTCTTCGCAAAATTGCATTCTCCGTGTCTGGTATATTAATGTAAAGACGACTGCCGAATTTAAACATTATCGGAACGTCCATAACACATGGGGCACCATAGCCCCCCTTTTTCATCAGGCTTCGCCCCTGGCGAAACTAGCCGCAGCGGCTAGCTTTAGCCTCATGGAGAATTCAGTATTCATCGAAATTCGCTCGAGAATTTACATACATTTTCTTAATTTTTCTTGGATTTTATTATACTCGTTTTTTTTAAATTATTTTTATTGTTTTCAGACGGCGGAGCAACTGGTAAACGAAGCCGAAATTATTGGACGAAAAAAGAAAAAACTGCATTCGAGTTCATCGGCCAACGAAGAGGAGGAGTTCCGCGCTCAGGATTTCACGGATTTTAGTCCTGTACATCGTTGCGTGCATATCTACACGGTGCTGCACCACGGCGATACCTTTAAATCTTATTATCAACAGCAGAGGAAGCAACAGGTACGATTGGTCTTACAACCCCCGATAAATATGGTAAGAATTTCGTAACCATACGATGCGATACGGCATAAACGTTACGAGCGTTATTTTCAAAAAATCAATAATCGTTTATATATTTCGTATAATTTTTTCCGAAACAATAAATAAATTATCGATAAAACAGATTTTATTTCAATACAAAAATCGATAAAGATCGATCTTTTTTCAATCGACTTCGATCGATTCAAACATTTTTTTTATCCACATCGATCAAATACTCGTCCAATTTTTCAGCACGAAAGTATCGTTGGATATCAAACGTATATTCACGAGATTCTCGGATTCTTCGTTGTCGGGGATCACATATCGAATACCGGCAATGGTTTGGCAACGCATTCGTATCTCGAGGAACTGTAGGCGATGGCCCTCTGGAAAATTGTCAACGCTTTGCGAAGCCATTCTGCAAGTAAATAACGTGTTAAAAGTTTTTTCGAAAAAAGAAAAAAAAACAATAATAAATTCTATTATCAATCTATTATCTGTTACGGAAAAAAACTATTTGTGTGTTTGCAGATTGCGGGAAAATATTAAAGAAGTATCGATGGCCGATTTGCGAGATTTCCTAGGAAATATACGAAAATATTCGCCGTAAATAGGTGAAGATGCTATGCGACATGTGAGTATATGGAGAATTCAGTATTCATCGAGATTCGCTCGAGAATTTACATACATTTTCTTAATTTTTCTTGGATTTTATTATACTCGTTTTTTTTAAATTATTTTTATTGTTTTCAGACGGCGGAGCAACTGGGAAACAAAACCGAAATTATCGGACGAAAAAAAAAACGAAACTGTAATCGAGTTCATCAGCCAACGAGGAGGAGGAGTTCAGCGCTCAGGATCTCATGGATTTTAGTCCTGTACATCGTTGCGTGCATATCTGCACGATGCTGCGTCGAGGCGATACCTTTAAAGCTTATTATCAATAGCAGAGGAAGCAACAGGCACGATTGGTATTACAAACCCTGATAAATAAAGTAAGAAGTTCGTAAACATACGATACGATACGGCATAAACGTTACCAGCATTGTTTTCAAAGAACCAATAATCGTTTATATATATCGTACAATCTTTTCCGAAACAATAAATAAATTATCGATAAAATAGATGTTTTTCTCGATAAAAATCGATCTTTTTTTAATAGTCTTCGATCGATTAAAATTTTTTTATCCGAATCGGTTAAATATTTGTTCAATTTTTCAGCACGAAAGTATCGTTGGATATCAAACCTATGTTCACGGGGTTGTCGGATTATTCGTTGTCAAGGATCACATAATGAATACCGACAATGTCTTGGCAACGCGTTCGTATCTCGAAGAACTGTGGACGATGGCCCTCTCGAAAATTCTCAACGCTTTGCGAACCCTTTTTGTAAGTAGATAACGTATTAAAAGTTTTTCGAAAAAAAAAAAGAAATGATAAATTCTATTTTATTAACCATGAATCTCATTATTTTCTTCTTCTTGTCTTATTATCAAAATCTTAGAAAAATCTTATTATACTGTTCAATACAACGCTGAGAGTAAATTATTCAAAGAATCGCCGCTGAATCTGTTTATAGCGATACAAAAATATCAAATAATTAAATGAATCCCATGAAATGATAGAATTACGGATATCCGGTGGGACAACTCTGGGATTTGCTTCCAAAAATGAGGATACAACGAGGTCCGCATGCAAAATTGGGTTCAAGTTTTTCGTGATATTTTAGACAAAGATAATTTCTTACCGAATCACGTGAGAATCCCATTCAATATTTATTCATTTTACGAAAGACTCGAATTTTTGTTAATTTACTTAATTAACCATTTTCTTTCGGTTAAACAGGTCGCGTCGCAGACGGAATACAATCAGATTCTTCAATCGTTTTCTGATCACGACGAGGAATTGAAAATAGCCGATTTCCCAAAGAAATTTCCATTCTCAGTTAAGGTTCCGAAGGTCTATCAACAAATCAAAGAATTCATTTACGCGTGTCTCAAATTTTCTGAGGATCTGAATCACACGCAAAAAGAGATCGACGAGATGACCTGCATATCGACAAATTTGTTGCTCCTGCAGACGTTCAGCGGTTGTTTATCTTCGCCGGTTAGACAACCGTCGTTGGCGCATTTGCAAGTCGTGCAGATAATTATAAATACCGGATATCTTGAAAAGTCGACAAAATATTTAGGAGAATTCGTCTCCAACATCACTGGGTGAGATATATGTAGATATATTTTTAATTTTTTAAATTTTATTAATTTTTGATTTTTATTAATTTTTAATTTTTAATTTTTTAATTCATTGTGTGTTGTATAATCACGTAGAACACCGCGCGAGAATCAACTAAGCTGCCGTGACGTAAAATCAGCGATATTCCAAGTAGCGAGAGACGATGCCGAGAAGCAAATTTGCGATAAACTCAAGCGAAAGCTTGACGAATTTTTGGAGCTCAAAAATAACGATTGGAATTTGGTGGAACCACAAGGACACGCCTTGGGATTTATAACCGATTTAATTGCCTTTCTGCAAAGTACATTCACGTGTTTCACCAATTTACCTATAGATATTCGTTTTCTTCATCATTGAAAAAAATTCCCCTAATTGTCCAAATAGTATTTTTATACTTTATTCAATTTTTTACCTACAGGCCGAAGTTGCGCAGGTGGCATGCAAATTCGCGTATTCCCGTATCGCTAAATCCATTTGAGAAATATTGATCAGCAACGATCTTAAGTAAAATATCTGTGAGAGCCCTTCAACAAGTTAATTTGGATACTATTCAGTGCGAACGTAAGTCGAGACGCAAATTACGTTAATATCGATTTTTAAAAAAATATAAAAAGGTATTTGAATTTATTTTGAATTTTCTCGCATCCCTCAAGAGGATCGAATTAAATTTATAATTTTTTAAGGAAAAAAAATTTTTGTAAAAAACATTTTTTCGCGAAAAAAAAATGTTTTCAAATTTTTGGAAAAAAAAGTTAACGCTCGAAGAAAAGAGATAAAACGATTTTGCTATTTCGCATAAATCCGAACGCGCAATTGACGTTCAAATCACATAAAAACCGAAATTACATTTACATTTTTATAATTTCAGAATTTGCGGTATCGGAACCCGTAACGCGTCTACCGGAGGACGCGATGCTGCAGTATTTCGCGAGACTGCGACAACTTCTAGGTCTATTTATGAGTTGGGATTGGCCCACTTATTTTCACGATTACGCACACAAATCCATGCAAATATAATATCGTGACGCCTAATATGGCGGTTCTTTTACTCGAAAAGTGAGTATTAAATATTTATTTAAGTAGGAAAGACAGTATTGCCGTTTCCGGAATTGACGTTAAAATGTAAAGTATGATTACAGGTTACACAAATCCGACAAAAACTGTATTCTCAGTGCGAAAGAAGAACGAACGCGACAAGAAAAAATTGTTGAAAACGGTTTCGAAGCAATTACGGCAATTGACGCAGACAACTCAACAATAAGCGATTCATAACGAAGTTATTAATATTTTTTCGTTAATCACGAACAACGAACGAATAACAGATTTAATACTAATAAAAAATTATTATTGTAGCAATAATTCGGATGTAACGAACCGCTTTTCTTCGGCGCGTGTAAATAACTGTAAATTACTGTGTTTCGTAAAAAATCACGCGATCGATGTTTGGAATAATTGTGAATGCAATTGACGATGAAAAATCAAGAGATTTAAATTCATAGCACGAAAAAAAAATAATATTACGAATAAATTTCGACGTAAATTGGGAACAAGTGGATTCATAATCTAAACAATTTTTTTTATTTATTTTTTATTCATTGTTATTATCATTTCTTTTAACATTAATAAACTTTTTCTTATTATAAAAACAATTATTATATTGATTTCGTTTATTCTTTTTTGTAATATAAAAAAAATAATTTACAAAAAAAATTCGGGAAAAAAAAGAACTAAACAAGCGTCTCAGCGCCCTGCGGGCGCAGATGCTCTTGTTGGTGGGCTCCGCCCCCCAAACCCCCCGAAAAATGTCCCTAGGGGACATTTTTTAAGGCACTCACGGGGGTGGACGTCGCGCTACGCGCTCCGTATTGAGTGTATTTACACATCGCGCTATGCGCTACGAAGGAAGTATGTTTATACGTCGCGCTTTGCGTTTTGTTTCGACAGTACGTATGAGGGAAAAACATTTATCAGTTACGTAAATTAATTCATAGTGTTTAACTTTCGTCGAATAAAAATATTTCTTTTTTGTACCATTTGATTATTAATATTCACGACGGATATTTCCTTTTTATTTGACGATAAATTGTCAAATATTGAGACACGAGACAAATATAACGAATTGCACCACGTAGAAGTTGTCAAATTGATTAAACGAATCAAATCATGTCTAGTAAAGTCGTTTTATTGGCTTGTGACTTATTAACTTATGACTAGATTTAATGAACATAAAACAAATACACAAAACATGTACCGACACCAATACGATTACCATTTAGCATTCAGGCCAAATATCCCCTTTAAATCCTTCCCCTTCAGTGTTTTTTTTCTTCCCCATAATTGATGGAATCAGTTCGTTAATTTATCTGTAGGAAACCAAACCATTGTAGAAGAAAAGTTCAAGAAATTTGCTATTCTCTGTGATTTTCAATGAAATTTTATCGATATTTATGGATGCTGCAAAAAAATGCTATCTCGAGAACGAAATAATATAGCTTTTTGGTTCCTGTCTTGTATTGAAGAGGAAGTAGTACGTTACTCGAATCAAAAATTTGTCATCTTGGATAGCTCCGAAATATTTTTTTACAAATTGATGAATTTCTTGAAAAAATCGACTTTGAAGGCTCTTTGACAGTCCTCTTATAACAAATTTCATTTCTACCATTTGAGATATATTTTTTTTCTTCTTCGTAATACATGGAATCAGCTCGATATTGTCTCTGTAGAACAGACAAGTATTGGAGACGAGAAGTTTGAGAAATTCGATCATTTTTTTCGTTTTTCAATGAAATTTTATTCATATTTATCGTCGCTTAAAAATATCAAATTTAGCATCATATCATATCGTGTTTTTTTAAATTTTATTTAATCACAAACGAGGATAAGTTTTTCGGTACGGAATAACTCGTAAAATCGACAAATTCAGTGTTTTTCACTTTCTTGATAAATAATTGTTTATAATTGTTCTTTAAGAGTACAATTGTTTTTTTTGCGTAAAAAAACTTTTCAAGACGTGAGCATATGAAAATAATTCGTATTTCGACGAAAATTTGAAAAAATTTGAAAAAAAAAAAAAACGTTGGAAATACGTCGATAGAATAATCATTAGCAATTTTCTTATCAAGTGTAAACGAATAAATCCAGCGAACAAAATTGACAGAGATTTCGAATGTGATGAATGTCCGACGGTCGAAGTGTAAAAAATTAAATTTTTAAACATAGCACACTTTTTATCTGCGCAATAACGCGGAGAGTCAGTTTGTACATACGATTTCTTTGAGAGGAACGGATTAGAGACGGCAATTTCGAAAAATTTGAAAAAACGATTCGTTTTTTGACGAAAATTCGTAAAATTAGTCTTTGCTTAAAAAAAATCATATCTCGCCAGCGAAAAAAGATTTCGACTCTTATTTTGGCTTGTTTTGAAGAGGAGAAAATACGTTGCCAGAAAAAGAATTTGCAGTTTTTATTATTAACTGTAAACGAATGAATCGGGTGAACATAATTGACAAAGATTTCGGCTGCGATGAATCTTCGACGGTCGAAGGATAGAAAATTCTTTTTTTTATGATTGCACACTTTGTATTTGCGCTATACCGCGTAGAATCCATTTATATTTACGTAAAATAGGAACAAAGATTGGAACGAAATGTCGATTGTTTTTTATTTGAAAATCATCCGGCCACAGAGTACGCGCGCCGCGACGTATGAGCATCTGTGTATCGTCTGCTACGAAATTGTCATCTGCTTCCAAAGTTTGACAGATAGAATAATACGAAAAAATATATACTCGCTATTTTTTTTGTTCTATTTCTTCTATATTCGATGAATCTTTTTTGTGAGTTTACTACCAATTTTTTCAGTGAATACGTGAAATTTATCATTTTTATTACGAATGTGAATAAAATATGGTAAAATATTGCGAATGATTTTCGGTGCTAATATATTATTTTCGAAATAAAAAACGCAAACATTTGTGAATCTGTGTATGATATTTCGTGTTTTATTTTTCACAACCGAAGTTTTTTTTTTAACATGATGAAAAATGGATTTTTGGCAAATCTAAATAACATAACCTTTAAAGCAAATCTTGTTATAACCACTGTTTTTGAATTATTTTATAATTAAAATTATATTTGTCAGAATGACTCAAAATTTGTTGTGCATAGTGCTTTCGGTGCAATGAAATATTGTTGCGAAAGAGAAAAGAATTGGTTTCCAGGATTCTTAATTGGAGCACCGTACGGACATCAGATGTGAGAAAATCATTTTTTTATGGAAAATTGTGATGAATAAATAGTTAGAAATGTAGGATTGTCTCTAAATTTGCTGTGCGTAGTGCTTTTGATAAAACAAAATGATGCTGCGAAGGAGAAAAAAATTGGTTCGTAGAGTTCATTATGATGGCACCGTACGGACACTTGACCGAAGGCAAATGCAAATTGTGGCCAATAATTTTTTAGAAAAAATACTTAAAGGTCTTAGATTGGTTTTAAAAGTAATGTGCATACTGGAAATAATGTAATAAAAAAACCCTGCGATGGAGAACAAAATTGGTTCGCACCATCTAAAGTTACAGTGTGATACGGACGTCCGAGAAGAAAAATTCAGCCAAAAAGTTGTTTTCATTGCCCCGCAGGCTAAAAAAAATATTTCTATTCATCGCAGTCACTTCAAAGTAACTACGCATGATGTTGGAGATACACCGAAGCAAATGGTGAAAAATAAAAATTTTTGGAGTATGCGCTGCGGAGTAACCCCTTTGACAGACTCCGAAGAGCAACGGATGGTCATTTTAATAGGCACTCTTTGCCTATTGTTATAGTGAGTGCCTAAAAATGAACCGAAATAATAAAAAATGAATTGCAAAAGAAATTGAATAGAACACTTACTCCGGTTGAGAGTATCATCGAGTTCGTCGTCGGCACCCACTGCCTCATCCTCGATAACTTCCACCGGCGCTTCGTTGCCGATAACGGTAGGCTCCTCTGCCGCATCGTCAATCATTCGATTTTCGTTCTGAAAAAAATTGCAAAATATTAATAAAAATAAATCTACTAAATATAAGAAAATTGAGAAAAAAATCATACATTACGATTGTTCACTGCCATCTTTACTAAATTATAAACGAGAAATCTATACTTCATATAGCAAATGATATATTCGTAAAAAAGCAACCAATCGCAAACAAGTCCACGTACGCGTTACTCGTTATTGAAAACACAAAACAAATTGTAAAGTTTTGTCGTTTCTATAAATGTTCATCAAAGTTATTCATTAACTAGTGGAATAGATTAATCAGAACGAAAAATAGTCGGAAAATATATTAATTTATTTACAAAAATAAATTATTAACCTTTTTATGGAATAATTGATAAATATGAACCATATATATATTTTTTCAATTTTATGATTTTGTTAACCTTCAAATTTATGACTAACAAATCCATGACAACTAAGGTTATGCCACATAATTAAATTGAGAAAAAATAAATGAAAGATTCTATTAAAATATAATTTCAATAATTAGCTTTTTTTACCCCTCATACTTTGCTTTTAATAGAAAAAAAAAAAGAAAAAAATCGTTTCGTAACATCTCAAAAATCTCCCATCGTTCCATCTCACGCCAAAATAAAATATTTTCATTGTCACATCATTTTTTTCTTCATTCTATCGTTTTATACTTTCATCTTATATTAGAAAAAAGAATAACATAAATTTATTTTTTACCAACATCCGCAACTTCCATATGTTGCACCGCTATCTAATCGTTCGAAAATTGTTTCGTCAGTAAAATTCTATTCAATTCTACGCCAACGACACAGAACATAAAAAACATATTATTATTAATATCTTTTGGCCTCTACGCAGAATCATTGTTACTTTTACTCACTTTCCTCTCACCATAGAGAATTATCACAACTGCGCACTGCGTAAACATATAACATACTGTTGAGTATCTACGACCAATCCTACGCCAACGACACAGAGCATAAAAAACATATTATTATTAATATCTTTTAACCTCTATGCAGAATCATTATTACTTTTACTCACTTTCCTCTCACCGTAGAGAATTATCACAACTGCGCACTGCGTAAACATAGAATATACTGTTGCGTCTCTGCGACCAATCCTGCGACAAAAGATTGTTGCCATTATTAATCATCCTCGACGGACTTCTTTTGTGTTTGTGGTATAACATTCTTTATAGTAAATTTTACTTATTTCAAAATATTTTTAATATGACATAAAAAAAAAACATAAAATCATAAAAAAGAAATTAAAAAAAAATTATAAAATAAATCATAAAAAAAAATCATGAATCATGAATCATGATATAAATCATTTTTTAATATACAAAAAAAATGTTCCATCGTCATATTAAACAAAAAAGCTTAAAAATTTTTTGAAATCACATTACAAAAAAAACAAGAAATAAACAGCAGTAAATAAATATTAAATAAGTAATATTAGACAGGAGTATTCACTACAATCTATTACCAATACATATAATTCAAAAACTGCAATAATCGTTTTAATACATTTACAAATTAATACAGAATCTCATTAAAAGCAAATATCATATTAGCATTCGATAAGACTTTTTTAAACCATAAATTACTATTCGCATGAAAAAAATTAATTGCAATTTTGGATACCAACTCAACCGAGAATAAACAAGAAAAAAGATATTTCATCTGTACTTAATGTCGATTTACCCTGCCAAAAGTCCACTGCAACTTTGTCGAATCCGAAAACAACTGAACTCTTCCATCAGCATCTTATTATTATCAATTCCACCATTGACCCATCAAAGCTGTGAAAAACAAAAAAAAAAACTTATGAAATATTGAATTATACAATCAATTACATTAAAATTACAGGTACTAGTTACATACTCTTCATTGATCCATCATGCTGCAAAGATAAGGAGGTCGCGTATCACTGTCATAAACGTGAATGGACAACACTGTTTTCTCAGCATTCGAAAGAACGTTCAGCACTCGAAAAAAAAAAAAATATATATATATACATATGAGTATATGTATAATAAAAGGTATTTATTTATTGTTATTATTACATTGATATCTAGACTAAGATCCAGGTCCAGGTCCATTACAAAACAAAATACATACAAAAGGTCCATTACAAAACAATATCACCTATTATTTGTACCAATACGAAATTCCAAACGCTCTCTTTAATTTTACCGCAATAATTTTAAAACATCATTGTACCTCAGTGCATTTATCATTTGAAATAAATTGCGATTATTAGCTGTACAAGAATTAATAAAATAAATTCTAAATTCGGAAACACGCTCACCTGGACCTGTCGCAATTTTCACCTGGACCGTATCGAAATATAAGTATGAGCCGTAATATTATATATAAGCCGTACATGGCATCACGGTCCCTTAAAGTTTTGTTTCGAAGTAAACCGTGCACGGTATCATGGTATATGCTAAATTACAATTCGAACTTATGCCGTGTTTCTGTGTCTACGAACAGTTTGTATATCGTATACGATATCACGGTATTCAACGATCGACTTGCTCGGTATTCGAAAGTATGCCGTATAGCAGACATGCAAACCGTGCACAGTATTACGGTTGACAACGGCAGATTTCGTACATGGTATTACGATATAATTTTACTGGAGAGTAATTATATCGTGATTTCGAAAACGGTACGAAAACCGTGCACGGTGTGGTCCCAATAGACACTTCCATGAATAATTGATTATATTACCATTATATACTGTGACTGGCTTTTTGTCGCTTCGGACGACGACAGTCGGCTACCCCGCCCAAAATATAATGACGCCCCGTTTTCTTACACTTTATTCCTCTACCGTTCGTTGGGCGCCAGCACACCGTATCAACCCCGGTATGCAAGGGTTTACTTCTTCGCTTTAAATTCTACTATCTCTTACGGCTAGCAGGAGGGGTGCAATTCGGGAAACAATAAAATAGTATTCTTCAACGCACTGATTAAAATAAAAGGACAATCATCACACTCTTTAATTTAACAGTCGATTCTTTCATACAACTGACTCGCGAGACTCAAGATTAGCTTCGTAACAATAGAATAGTTTCGTCTCTCACCCCTGCGAGCGGAAATCACCCGAGAAATTCCCCGGAAACACCGGGCACGAGCGAGAAAGCCACGGCAACACGTGTACGGCACAAAAAGAACCGAAGATGGTCTGCACTACGTGCACCTACCTTGAATTTCCCTGTCCGTATCCTACACGGGTCGTCCTCGTGTCTTTCCTCAAGCTACGAGCCGTTATCCTCTCACAATTCCTCGGCCGTCGTCACGGCGGTTAATCCTCACAGTAATTAATCCCTCAGCCGATGACACGGGGTACAATGATTTCTCTCACTCCCGTGGCTCGCACGGCGTAAAATAACTGTCACGGACTATTCTTATTACACTAACTTCTAACTAATCGAATCTCTATCGCGCGTTACGCTAATCGATCTATCTCGTTCCACGCGTCGCGCGAGAGTGCCTCTCGCTCGTGCTCAGTTACGCGTCTCGGTGATTGGTGGGAGGGGGAACGAGCCCTTTGTCGCCGAAAATCGCCTGATTGCTGGAATATTCGCGACGTTTCTCCTCTCGTGGTTCCCCTCTCGTGTCTCCCACTGGCCGTCTTCGCGTAGCTGGACACCTGTAACGTATAATATGTGCGCCGGCAGTCTCTCGAATCCTCTAGATTTTTCTCTCCTCGGGTATCATCGGGGGACGACTCGGTATTCGCGTTATCCTATGACTCTCGCGCGTTCCTAACGGCCAGCGTGCCTGCGAGAGCGTTACAACGCCTCGTCACATCCCCCCACTGGGCCCTGAGTACCCTGCGTTTACGCAGGTAGGCACACGCCGATCAACCATCTGCACGCCTTGCTACCGAGTCATTCCCCGCACGTACCCGGAATTTCCATTACCAGACCAAATTATTCTATAATAATTGCACACACACATATCCCAAACCAAAACATAAATCTTCGAATCTAACTATTCCGCGGGTTAACTTGAAGCCTTCTTACATCGCAACCGCGCTAGCCTCGTAATACTCGTCCGGGGAAGCCGGTTGCGAACACGAAAATTTACACGCGACCGCGTTACTCACACAAATCGACGACGGGAATCCCCGCGGAGACGGTTGCACTCCGTTAGCCTACCCGATCTCCTATTCCTAACCGTTGCCAACCCGGTAACGCCTCGTGGTCGATATCTCGTCTCGCGATACTCGAACTACCCGCGATTTTCTTTGTTGCTGCGCGCTTCTCGATACTCGCGGGGACCATACGATTTTCCCGAATACAATGGCTACTCTTCGCGGTCCGGCCCGCGAGATTTTAACTCAGATGCGACTCTTGTTCTTCCCAACCAATCCACCCGTGGATGTCGACTCTACTGTTTTATTTTTTCGACTCTACTGTTTTATTGTCGCGGCCCCACGGTATTTGTCAAAAATTGTGACTCTATTTCACCCACGTGGGTTAACTGAAAATTTTATCTACGCAGAACGCGTCGAGTTACGACTCGTGCCGTTCGACGGATTTTTCCGTTACTTCGCGTTACAATAACAGTACTTTCTACCAAAACTCTCATCTTAACGATAGCGTTAACGTGTCCGCGTTTCTTGCGATCTCACGGTATTCTCGGAACAGCAAAAATCGTTAATGTTTTATTTACTAATTTACTTTGCTCGACGAGCTCGCTATCGGATGATTTATCCAACTTTAATTTGCACATGATAACTCCGAGCTGTCTAATTCCCACTTTTCGACAACCTCGGGTCTCCACCAAATTTTCATTTTTTCTTCTAATTCTTCGGCTGGGATGCAAATCTCGTTTACCGGATAGTCCAATGTACTTGCGATCTCTGTTTCGCTTTCCCTACTCGAACCTTCTTCCGAAGCTGCACCCCTTGACGTACCGGAACGGGATTTAAACGAAGGAGAATTCTTACTCGCTATTCTTCGTTCTTGTCTCAACCGTCCTCGTTGTCTTGCCGATTCCAAATATGCTTCCGCCATCATGCAGCCACACGTCTCGGTGGTTACTTTCGTACGACCGCATCCTCGGCATAATTGCACACGAGGCGTGTCGCAGCCTCTCGCGTAGTGACCAAACTCTCCGCAATTATAACAGAACTGCAGTGATCTCCTCACGCATCTCGACTGTCCGTACGGGGATGCAACACGGCTCGTCCCCCCACCAGACTGTTGGTGCGTCTCTAATCTTCGCGATCCTCGTCGATCGCCTCTCACTGGCCTAATTTCTTATTCAGCCCTTACGTAGTCTTCCGACGGCACGGCGTGGATTTTATGCGCTGGCGATCGATGTTTTGCGTATCGATTGTTCCAGCGTGGAGGGTGGCGTCGAGCCTCGTCTCGCGCTCTCTGTTTCTCCACACACGACGTGGTCTCACGCTGCTCAGAGTGCGACTCCTTATCACCTAACTCGAGCTTCGCGTTGTCGACTTTTTCTTTCGTCTCGATATGACCACTGTTCCGTTTGCGTCGTCGTTTCCGTTTCTGCCGACGTCTCGGCGGGATGCAACGTGCTTCGTGCTGCGAGCGCTCGGCTTCGCGCGTTTCACGTTGTTCTTCACGACGTTCTCGACGAGGCTTGGCCACGCGCCTTCTCGACTTGTCATCGTACTCGTCTTTCCTAATCGACGACGTACTGTCGTCCGATGCGCGTGTGTCCCTCGCGACATATCGTTTCGACCCTTTCGAACGTCGAGGATCTTCATGGTTTTGAATTTTACTCGATTGTGTACTCGTGTATCCGCTACTCGATCCACTCGACGAGACTCTCCGAGCATTCCTCGCCGGGTTTTTCTTCTCGCCCGCGCGATCTGACTCATTCGAAGAGATTTTTCTACGTCGTCTACGTTTTCGTTTCCTACGAATTTTTAGGCACTCACTATAATAATAGGCAAAGAGTGCCTATTAAAATGACCATCCGTTGCTCTTCGGAGACTGTCGAAGGGGTTACTCCGCAGCGCATACTCCAAAAATTTTTATTTTTCACCATTTGCTTCGGTGTATCTCCAACATCATGCGTAGTTACTTTGAAGTGACTGCGATGAATAGAAATATTTTTTTTAGCCTGCGGTGCAATGAAAACAACTTTTTGGCTGAATTTTTCTTCTCGGACGTCCGTATCACACTGTAACTTTAGATGGTGCGAACCAATTTTGTTCTCCTTCGCAGGGTTTTTTTATTACAGTATTTCCAGTATGCACATTACTTTTAAAACCAATCTAAGACCTTTAAGTATTTTTTCTAAAAAATTATTGGCCACAATTTGCATTTGCCTTCGGTCAAGTGTCCGTACGGTGCCATCATAATGAACTCTACGAACCAATTTTTTTCTTCTTCGCAGCATCATTTTGTTTTATCAAAAGCACTGCGCACAGCAAATTTAGAGACAATCCTACATCTCTAACTATTTATTCATCACAATTTCCCATAAAAAACTTATTTTCTCACATCTGATGTCCGTACGGTGCCCCAATTTAGAATCCTGGAAACCAATTCTGTTCTCTTTCGCAACAATATTTCATTGCATCGAAAGCACTGTGCACAACAAATTTTGAGTCATTCTGACAAATATAATTTTAATTATAAAATAATTCAAAAACAGTGGTTATAACAAGATTTGCTTTAAAGGTTATGTTATTTAGATTTGCCAAAAATTCATTTTTCATCATGTTAAAAAAAAAACTTCGCTTGTGAAAAATAAAACACGAAATATCATACACAGATTCACAAATGTTTGCGTTTTTTATTTCGAAAATAATATATTATCACCGAAAATCATTTGCAATATTTTAGCATATTTTATTCACATTCGTAATAAAAATGATAAATTTCACGTATTCACTGAAAAAATTGGTAGTAAACTCACAAAAAAGATTCATCGAATATCCAAAATAATGACAATTTCCCAAATAGAACTAAAAAAATCGCGAGTATATATTTTTTCGTTTTATTCTATCTGTCAAACTTTGGAAGCAGATGACAATTTCGTAGCAGACGATACACAGATGCTCATACGTCGCGGCGTGCGTACTCTGTGGCCGGATGATTTTCAAACAAAAAAAAATCGACATCTCGTTTCAATCTTTGTTCCTATTTTACGTAAATATAAATGGATTCTACGCGGTATAGCGCAAATAAAAAGTATGCAATCATAAAAAAAAAGAATTTTCTATCCTTCGACCGTCGAAGATTCATCGCAGCCGAAATCTTTGTCAATTGTGTTCACCCGATTTATTCATTTACTGTTAATAATAAAAACTGCAAATTCATTTTCTGGCAACGTATTTTCTCCTCTTCAAAATAAGCCAAAATAAGAGTCGAAATCTTTTTTCGCTGCCGAGATATGATTTTTTTTAAGCAAAGACTAATTTTACGAATTTTCATCAAAAAATGAATCGTTTTTTCAAATTTCTCGAAATTGCCGTCTCTAATCCTTTCCTCTCAAAGAAATCGTATTTACAAACTGACTCTCTGCGTTATTGCGCAGATAAAAAGTGTGCTATGTTTAAAAATTTAATTTTTTACACTTCGACCGTCGGAGATTCATCACATTCGAAATCTTTGTCAATTTTGTTCGCTGGATTTATTCGTTTACACTTGATAAGAAAACTGCTAATGATTATTCTATCGACGTATTTCCAACGTTTTTTTTTTATTTTTTCAAATTTTCGTCGAAATACGAATTTCGTTCATATGCTCACGTCTTGAAAAGTTTTTTTTCGCAAAAAAAAAAACAATTGTACTCTTAAAGAACAATTATAAACAATTATTTATCAAGAAAGTGAAAAACACTGAATTTGTCGATTTTACGAGTTATTCCGTACCGAAAAACTTATCCTCGTATGTGATTAAATAAAATTTTTTAAAATACGATATGATATGATGCTAAATTTGATATTTTTAAGCGACGATAAATATCAATAAAATTTCATTGAAAAACGAAAAAAAATATCAAATTTCTCAAACTTCTCGTCTCCAATACTTGTCTGTTCTACAGAGACAATAACGAGCTGATTCCATGTATTACGAAGAAGAAAAAAAATATGTCTCAAATGGTAGAAATGAAATTTGTTATAAGAGGACTGTCAAAGAGCCTTCAAAGTCGAATTTTTCAAGAATTTCATCAATTTCTAAAAAAATATTTCGGAGCTATCCAAGATGACAAATTTTTGATTCGAGTAACGTACTACTTCCTCTTCAATACAAGACAGGAACCAAAAAGATATATTTTTTCGTTCTCGAGATTGCATTTTTTTGCAGCATCCATAAATATCGATAAAATTTCATTGAAAATCACAAAGAATAGCAAATTTCTTGAACTTTTCTTCTACAATGGTTTGGTTTCCTACAGATAAAATAACGAACTGATTCCATCAATTATGGGGAAGAAAAAAAACACTGAAGGGGAAGGATTTAAAGGGGATATTTGGCCTGAATGCTAAATGGTAATCGTATTGGTGTCGGTACATGTTTTGTGTGTTTGTTTTATATTCATTAAATCTGGTCATACGTTTTAAGCCAATAAAACGACTTTATTAGACATGATTTGATTCGTTAAATTAATTTGATCAACTTCTACGTGGTGCAATTCGTTATATTTGTCTCGTGTCTCAATATTTGACAATTTATCGTCAAACAAAAAGGAAATATCCGTCGTGAATATTAATAATCAATTGGTACAAAAAAGAAATATTTTTATTCGACGAAGATTAAACACTATGAATTAATTTACGTAACTGATAAATGTTTTTCCCTCATACGTACTGTCGAAAAGAAACGCAGAGCGCGACGAATAAACATACTTCATTCGTAGCGCATAGCGCGATGTGTAAATACACTCGATACGGAGCGCGTAGCGCGACGTGCACCCCCGTGAGTGCCTTAAAAAATGTCCCGAAGGGACATTTTTCGGGGGGTTTGGGGGGGCGGAGCCCACCAACAAGAGCATCTGCGCCCGCAGGGCGCTGAGACGCTTGTTACTACTGATTTCTGACTCAGCTCGCTGTCTGTCTGGGTACCAATTTCCCTCGTTGGTGGAATATCGGCAAAGCACGTTTGTGTAGCGGCCTCTCGGCGATTCACGACACCATCTCGCGTCCCCTCTGGATCGTCCTCCTGGACTTTTCGCGAGGCCTCGCGCAGGCGTCGTTCATCGCTCCTGTCACTACCGGTTTCACTTCCGCTCCTGCACTCTGCGCAATACCACTCCGGAAAATTTGACTCTGTCGATGAGGTTGCTGTATCGCGTCGAGCGTTGTCATCCGAATTTTCCATGTTTTCGGGCTCCGTCTCACGCGTATCTTCTGCCGGACTCTCCAGTCTCGAACCTCTGTGACTCGACTCGAGCGACGTATCACTTCCTCGTGCTCGCCGTCGGTCACCCTCGACAATCGTTGCCGCTGATGGTCCCATAAGAATGAACCGAAGTGCTTCCCGCGCTTCTTCGTCTGACCATTCTTGAACATCCGCGAGCGTCACTTCGTCGTCTGTTGTCTCGATGCCTGTGTCTACTGGTCGGTTGTCTTGATCTTTGCACGCTACGTTGAGCTCTTCCTTATCGACTTCCTCGACCGGCACAGCCTCGAGATCTAACGGTTCAACGTTGTCCGTCGTTACTACGTTGCCCGCGATTTTCGGCACGGCCTTGTAATTATTCCTCGAGTTACCACGTTCTTTCTTCTTCGCGCAACCTCGGGACATTTTCTTCATACGACGGCCCGCCATTTTTATTTTTCACACAAATGTGACTTTTTGTCGTCGGTTTGCTAAATTTCCAAAGCAGCCGCGAGCACTTGTTTGACGATCGCGAAACCTTCACAAGCGATCGCGAATTATTCTTCGAGCGATGCTTAATTTCCCGAGCAATCGTATAAACTTTCTCCAACGGTAGCAAAATCTTCTTTAAGCAACCGCGAATTAATTTTCATCCACCTCTTGTCGGTGCGACCGCGAAATTTTCATTTCGAACGAACGCGAGATTTTTCTCAAACGACCGCGATATTTCCCGAGCGGTCACAGACAATTTTTTCCGAATGAAAACGAACTACTTTTATCAACGTTACACTAAATTTCCCAAGTGATCGCGAATTATTTAACTACCGTTTGTGAAACCTTCGCAGGCAATCGCGAGGTATGCTGCGAGCGATGCCTGATTTCCAAAACAATCGTACAATAGTTTTCGAACGATCACGAAATCTTCACAAGCGTACGCGATATTTTTTTGTCGTATAAATCGTAACCGATTTAACGGATCCGCGCACTATTTATTTTTCCGAAAATTCCGAATTAACTGTCTCGAAAGATTCGTACTCGATTGTCGAATCGGCGCGGTTTTATTCTCACTTTCTATTAATTCGCTGTCGAATTATTCCAAATTTATTTTGACAAGCGCGGCACTTATTTTTTTTCTTCCACTGACTGTACCGCACTGTCAAAATTATTCGCGAGATATTCGCTGTCGATCGCGCTAACAATTTCCGAATATTCGCGTAATTTTTCCACAAAATTGTCTAATTAATTTTTCGTAAATTGCGAATTTATTATTAACAAGACACGTGTTTATTTATTTGTATTGTCCGCGTTCACTCATCGACGATATCGTATCGCGAATATTGTTCGTACGCGAACTGTCACTTCTCGCGCGGCGAGTAAGTGCGTACCCGCTATATCTCGCACTATAGTCGTCTCTCCCACGCTTCGAGCGTCTTCGCGGCTGAGAGGCACGGCACTTCTTTCAAACGAGCGTCGTGTATTTCGCGTACTGTCTTTCTCACTTTCGACGTTTGCGTGGTTGAGCGTCACGGATATAATATTTCACGAATATTTTTTCTCTACGTGTTCTCGAAACCGCTCTTCGAGCGAGCGATTACGAGTATACCGCGCGAGGTCTGTTTACCTTTTCGCGCGCGCGGTCACATTCGCTCGAGCTCGGCTCGTCGATTCTATTTCACACACTTACAATTTTGAAAAATATTCTCGAAGCAACCTACGCCTTCGAGAATATTCTTTCAACGACTTTTCCGAAATTCTATTGTTTCAAGCCCCACGTTGGGCGCCAAAAATTGTGACGACAATTTCGCCAAACGTGGGCTTCTCAACTTTCCGAAATTCTTTTATTGTTTCACTGCCCCACGTTGGGCGCCAAAAATTGTGACGGGCTTTTTGTCGCTTCGGACGACGACAATCGGCTACCCCGCCCAAAATATAATGACGCCCCGTTTTCTTACACTTTATTCCTCTACCGTTCGTTGGGCGCCAGCACACCGTATCAACCCCGGTATGCAAGGGTTTACTTCTTCGCTTTAAATTCTACTATCTCTTACGGCTAGCAGGAGGGGTGCAATTCGGGAAACAATAAAATAGTATTCTTCAACGCACTGATTAAAATAAAAGGACAATCATCACACTCTTTATTTTAACAGTCGATTCTTTCATACAACTGACTCGCGAGACTCAAGATTAGCTTCGTAACAATAGGATAGTTTCGTCTCTCACCGCTGCGAGCGGAAATCACCCGAGAAATTCCCCGGAAACACCGGGCACGAGCGAGAAAGCCACGGCAACACGTGTACGGCACAAAAAGAACCGAAGATGGTCTGCACTGCGTGCACCTACCTTGAATTTCCCTGTCCGTATCCTACACGGGTCGTCCTCGTGTCTTTCCTCAAGCTACGAGCCGTTATCCTCTCACAATTCCTCGGCCGTCGTCACGGCGGTTAATCCTCACAGTAATTAATCCCTCAGCCGATGACACGGGGTACAATGATTTCTCTCACTCCCGTGGCTCGCACGGCGTAAAATAACTGTCACGGACTATTGTTATTACACCAACTTCTAACTAATCGAATCTCTATCGCGCGTTACGCTAATCGATCTATCTCGTTCCACGCGTCGCGCGAGAGTGCCTCTCGCTCGTGCTCAGTTACGCGTCTCGGTAATTGGTGGGAGGGGGAACGAGCCCTTTGTCGCCGAAAATCGCCTGATTGCTGGAATATTCGCGACGTTTCTCCTCTCGTGGTTCCCCTCTCGTGTCTCCCACTGGCTGTCTTCGCGTAGCTGGACACCTGTAACGTATAATATGTGCGCTGGCAGTCTCTCGAATCCTCTAGATTTTTCTCTCCTCGGGTATCATCGGGGGACGACTCGATATTCGCGTTATCCTATGACTCTCGCGCGTTCCTAACGACTAGCGTGCCTGCGAGAGCGTTACAACGCCTCGTCACAATACATATTGATCAAGCTTTCTGTATCACACCATCAGGCCATTAAAATGAATCCATTATTACCATTATAAATATTATATCATACTAAACGATTATGGTAGGTTAAATCATAACCTATCATAACTGCTAGACGTCTAAGTTACGTATTAAAGACAACTTACTGCGCCATTGCATAACAACCGTACGATTCCGCTGCCATCTGAAAAAAGAACAGGAAAACGAATTAATAAATATACCTCAAAAACAAATAATACAATTTATTTCGTTATTCCCACCACGAAAAAAATACAAAAAATCTATCGCGTTCAACATTAAACTTTAATCAATACCAGACATCACTTACATTTTTTTTCTTTTCGCGATACAAGATATAGTTCTATTCATTACCGTCAAATGGCAGTGGCGCACAAGTTTGTTCATTGTTACATTCCGATCGATGAGTAACATATAAGTCGCTAAAAATAAATCATCTACAGTGACCAATGTAAATCTACATAAAGTCTCTTGCACACGTTCTCTCAATTTTTTTACGAAAACAACCAAAATGTTAATTGAACATCAAATTTGCGAAAACCGGACACGTACAAAGAGCGTATATGATGCAAAACGATATATATGAAACGACTATCGATAAAATTAGGAGAAGGAAAGTGAACCGTTTTGGACAGGCAGAGGGGTAAGGCAAGGATGCCCGCTTAGCCCAGCACTATTTAATTTAGTAACGGCGGATATGGAGGAAGAGATCATGAGAGGGGGTGGAGGAGTGCGGGTGGGGGGGAGAAGGATTTGCTCATTAGCGTACGCAGACGATGTAGTGGTGCTGGCAAAGGACGAAGAGGAAATGCAGAGAATGATAAGAAAGCTGGAGAGGTACTTCGAGGGGAAAAAACTGGAGGTAAACGTAGGGAAGACGAAAGTGATGAGGTTCAGGAAAGGAGGAGGAAGGCAGAGGAAGGTGATCTGGAAATGGAAGGGAAGGAAGATAGAGGAGGTAAAAGAATTTAAGTACTTGGGGTACGTGTTTATGAAGAATGGAAGGCAGGAAGCGCAGATTAAAGAGAGAGTAAAGAAAGCGGGAGTAGTAATGAGGCAAGCATGGGCAATTGGGAAAAGGAAATTTGGAAGGAATTGGGAGAGGAGGTTGTGGCTGTTTGACACGCTAGTGTGGACAGTTATGGGGTATGGAGCGGAGATATGGGGTTGGGAGGAGAGGGCCGAGGTGGAAAGGGTGCAAGAGAGGTACATAAAATGGACATTGGGGGTGGGATGGGAGACCCCAGGGTATATGGTAAGGGAGGAGACCAAAAGAGACAAGCTAAGGATAAGAGCAGCGAGGAGGGCTTGGAAGTATGAGGAGAAGCTGAGGAGGGGGGAAGGGAGCGAAATTGCGAGAGAATGCTTGGAGGAGGTAAGAAGAAGAGAGATGGGAAGATCGAGTAAACAGTCGAGCTGGGAAAGAGGGAGGACGAGCTACGCGGAAAGATGGGGAATAGAGCTGATGATGGGAGCGGGAGAGGGTGGAAGGGAAGGTTACGGAGGAGTGGAACAGAAGGACAGGGAGGAACAGGAAAGGGAGAGGGAGGAGAAGATCAGGGAGTCGAGATACAACAAATGGTATAAAATGATTAGAGTCGGGGGATTGCCGAGATATCTGAAAGCGGGATGGAACGAGGAAAGATACAGAAGGATCGCGAGATTCAGATTAGGAAACGAGGTAAGAGGGGGAAGATATTGGGAAAAAGAGGAAAGGAGGGTATGCAGGATATGTGGAAGCGAAGAGGAGGATTGGGAGCATGTGATAGACAGGTGTAGAGGGGGTGACGGAGGGAGGGAAGGGATACAAGAAAGGGTGAGAGAAATCCTGGACGATGGGGGGAGGGGGGAAGAATGGATGAAGGAATTAGAGAGAAGAAGAAAAGAGAAACTGGATGAAGAACAAAGGGGAATAGAGGAAGGTAAGGAGGAAGAATGAAAGAAGGAATGGAGTGAAAGGGCGGAAACGGAAGTCCGGTGGGCGAGAGGGAGGTAAGAGGCGAGAAGCACAGGAGTATTGGAAGGAAAGAGCGGACGACGGATAAAACAGAGAGCGAGAAAAAGAGATAGTAGGAGTAGGAGTGGAGAGGAAGTAGGGAGAGGGAAGAGAATGCGGGCGTGAGGAGCGAGTGTGTGAAAGAGGCGGCATGGAAAAGGTATAAGTGAGCGAGAGATAAATGTAACACGGCGAGAGAGAAAGGAGCGAAGGAAGATGTAAAGAGAGAGCGAGAGACAGAGAGCGAGAGAGAGAAAATAAGGAAAGCAAGGAATGTAAATAGTGTAAAGAATAGAGTAAGTAGGATAAATAGGTTAAGGAATAAATGTACAGAAAGATGTAAAAAGAGAAGTGTAAAATTGATGGGAGAGAAGGGAAACGGAAGCACTTGTAACCCCGAGGGGAACAATAAACACACATACATACATACTATCGATAAAATTAGAAATTATTATTGTAATGATCCGTTTGCATTGAACTGATAGACATATCTAACGAAAGATAGAAAAATATCTCTCTCTCCATAACCGAAGTTGCCTTATGCGAAAGTGTTTTACAATGTTTTTCTCTCAAGCACTCATTTTACTGTAAAGTGATTGATTGATTTCAAATATGGTGTCACACGATTGGTTGAGCAATTGAATTTTGTGTACAATACGTCGAAAACACGTTAAAATAAGACAATCTCATTTGTAAGAAAATAAATTTTTCTATTTTTCATCAAATGTATCTATTAATAATCCAATATAAACGAAACATTACAATAGGGAAAAATTCGTGATTTTCCAAAAACTGTTAATAATATAATATATCGTTCTCCATCATATGCGTTCTTCATAGATGTTCGCTTTTCAGAAATCTTATACTCAACTTACATTTATTTGTTTTCGCAAACCATTTGAGAAAAAACTATGCTAAAACCTTTACGCAGATTTAGATTAATACATCATTTATTTTCAACCACCTATATGTACCCCCTCATGAGTTGGCGGGCTGTTTATTTGTCATTTCCGTTAACTTCGAACGCTGATTCATTAATTGCTTTACGAATAGTAATTCATCATCATTATATTATTTTAAATAGTAACACGAGATTACTTTCTTCACAAAACACTTTAATTATTCAAAGAACTACTATTAAAAAACACATTGTAAACACAAATTATATCATGAGAATTTGATTTTGCATTAACTTTTGCACAAATAATCAGTCACATTTATCGTTCACATCTCTAATTTTATAACTATGAAAACGAATATAACCAAATAGTCATATTATGAATATTTTTCAAAATTACTTTTCAATATCTGGCAGTTCTGGTAATACTATACTGAAATTTCAACATTCACAAAAGGCTCAACGGGCTCAATGACGGTTTGTCATTGTTAAAAAAAGAATAAACGAAATATGGCATATGCCCTTTATGAACTTAGACCAATTTACGCGTCCAATACTAGAATTACAACGTTCAGTAAGTCACCTGTCCTGGGAGTAATTTTGGAACATACCCAGATAATATAAGAAAAACACGGCCGTCATTCTACATAAAAACTTATTAGAAACCAGAATAACCTCACGATACGTTCACAAGACGAGTTATTCACACAAATATGAGATAATGATCATTTTACATAAGCACAGATTAGTACGAAGATGCACAACACTCGGCTTTTAACCGAGTCAACCAATGTGGCGCTATGAATCATAGCGGCGAACGCGTGAGTACGATTTTGTAATCATCGCCTCTCACGATATTGCAGAGACGGGACGAACGGGACCACCGTTCCAGATGATATTACAGACCGCGTAATCACGAGAGAACTTATTGGGGAGAAATCCTCTGCCACTCGCTACATGTTTTTGTAAAGTAAACAATTGGGCAATTGAGCATTGGACAATTGGACTTTGCATCATTCTCTTTTACTTCAATAAGCCTCAAGATAAAATCGATCAGCTCCTATTCTATTCTTCCAATGACATACAACCGACAGCTGTTAACCGTTGCCCTCTCCACCAAGCTACTCTCGTGATCACGAATCTTATAATACCATTCGGAACGATGATCTGTAATAAACTATAATTTTTCTTCCGATGCGACCGGATACGTTAGGAGAAACTTTTATAAGGTTCGCGTGCTCAGGATAAGGCGGCCTCGTATAATAAACTTTACTTTTATTTTTTTATTTTTATTTAACCGGACGGTTCTCGTTATTTTATCTTATTTAATATTTGCTTCTGGGAACTGGATCATGTCCGATCGTACATTTCTTTTGTATTATTAATAGTTCTATTATCCCAAGCCATTGCTAATTAATTTTCGTTCGTCTCTAGTCCTTCACACACACACCCTCGCGCTCGACTCTCTCTCTCACGACTGCTTATCCATTCTCACGCTGATAACGCCGTTCATCCGCGCACTTGCGCGTAACGATCATTCGGCATTCAACCAACGTAATAACTTCTTACAGATCACATTTGTCCCAGCTCTTCAATATCGCAAAAGGCGATTATCATAAAATCGTACCCTCGAAATCACCGCGTTGATTTAGTGCCGAACTCCAGTTCACTTGACTAAAAACATTGCATGTGTCCCTACTAATCTCTGACATTACTGTTTCGGAAAAACGATGTGAATGATAAATATGACCAAGAATTTTATCGTTTTTTTATCATAAAAATATAACAGTACGTGATGTTATCAAAATTAAGACATTCATCACAAATCCCCACTATTTAACCGTCACTTAAGTATTTCAATGGTTAAAAATATAATCAAGTAGCTGCATACTTTCACTTGCATAATTGAAACAATTAAACACATTTCCAAGCACGTATAATAACGAAAATATTAATAAAGAATTAATCCTGTTGTGCAAACTTTTATATAAAAACTAATAACATAACATAATAATGACAAAAAATGCATTCCTCCACATGTTATCCAAACACCTGATATATGTCAATAATACTCAAAACGTAAACTAATATTAAATAGAAATAAACATCCATTATTATACCTACATACATATTTTATACTACTTACATTTTTTTCAGATTTTATTTATATATTGTACAAAAAACAGGGCAGCCAATAGCGCCCTACGAAAAAGAGCATCCAATAGCACTTTACGAAACAGGGCAGCCAATAGCGCCCTACGAAAAAGAGCATCCAATAGCACTTTACGAAACAGGGCAGCCAATAGCGCCCTACGAAAAAGAGCATCCAATAGCACTTTACGAAACAGGGCAGCCAATAGCGCCCTACGAAAAAGAGCATCCAACAGCGCTTTACGAAACAGGGCAGCCAATAGCGCCCTACGAAAAAGAGCATCCAATAGCGCTTTACGAAACAGGGCAGCCAATAGCGCCCTACAAGATAACAATACTGAAAATAACAATAACAATACTGATAAACAATACTGAAAATAACAATAGCAATACTGATAAACAATACTGAAAATTTATACCGAATGGCTAAAAATCAATTTAAAATCATCAAGATCCGAGGCGATGGCAACTGTTTATTTCGAAGTCTTTCCTACGGTCTTTATAAAACTGAAAATTATCACAGCGAAGTTCGAAGGAATGTAGTTGAATATGCTGTAACACATTGGACACAATTTAAAGCAATACTTGATGCCACCAGCGCAACGTTGTACAAGAACAAACATCATTACGCGCAGGTAATGTATGCTGACAAAACTTATGGTACTGATTTTGAAGTAGGGATGTTCGTTAACCGATACAAAAGAGGAGTTCAGATGTACAAAATCGTAAATGATATCATTACCTTTGTACAAACCTTAAATGTGGAACAGAACGACAGTGAAAACAAACAATCCTATATAAAATTACTATTCACAAGTACGCCTGAGAACGAACAAGAAGGCCATTTTGAAATTTTAGAAGATATCATTGTCGATCAATCTCTATATTCTCGAAGTTCAATGTTGAATGTTGGCACGTCAAATGTTATTCCACTTACTTCAACTGTATCAGAGAATGTTTCTCCAATAAACATAAAAAAAACGACACCAGCAACAAAGACACAATTAAACAATTCTGAAAATATTACGAGTTATAAATGTTACAAAAATGGAAACAATCAAGTCATAAATAAAACTGTACATGATATTGCCGACAAATGCAATGCAGTTCCATTCATGACAGACCAACCGCCAATAGTCTAAAAAAAAATCAATATTGACACACAAATGCAAAAAATGATTACGTCAAAAAAAGTCAATATAAACAATAAAAAATTATCTAGCAATAAGTCCGAGTCTAGAAACCAAAAATGCAAATCATCAAATCGATCAAACAGAATAAACGATGTATCCAAAAAAGAAGCTATAAATATAAATAAATCATCGAATGAAATAACAAAAGATCCAAAAGATAAAAACGAACACAGTAAGAAGAACAAAAGTAGAATAATAAAAAATAGATCGAAACAAAATCATCCTAAACTATTAAATATCATTCGCAAAACTAGCCACAAAAATGAAAATACTGATAAAAATACAATAAAGTGTAATGATCAGCATAAACCTTATTTGGACATTTTCAAGAAGAACTTAGACATACAAATGACATTACCTGTAATTAAATTACATAGAATAGATACAAAAAAATATACTGATAACAAACAAACCAATAATATTGAGTTCGGAAAAACATTGGTATAAATCAATATATGAACCCATGTTTTGTAAGCCCATCTCAAAAGATTGTTACATCTCCTGATAACTGTGATATTACAATTATAAGTGAGAAGTTCTCGCAAATAAACATTGACCAAGACACGTTAGAAAAAGATGTAAAATTAGAAATGTCACAAAAAAATAACAACGAAAACATTGAAATAAAACAAAATCAGACGGAACAAGTGAATATTATTCCTAAAATAAACTACGACGAACAAAATATAACTAAAAATAACGGAGCAATTGAACATAATAAACAATATAACTCAAATTATGTAATAACTAAGAGTAACATAGGTATACTCATGAAATATCCTGTGATTAAACTGAATAGAATAAATACACAAACATATGCTAATAAATGTACACATGGATTAAATCTTCGGAATACAAATAATACTTTGGAGACTAGCAATACAGATCTCATTACTGAAAAACATCAAAACACTTACACTAAAAGACAAAAACAAATCGACTTAAAACTCAAAGAACAATTACGTCTGCGAAATAAAAGATATGAACCAAATTTTAAAAAACAAGAACAAAGTAAAGACGTAATAAGAAAACGAAAAATCCACGGCCATGATGATATTAATTTTTCAAATATAACAGAAAGACTTTCACAAATACAAATGAACAAAAATACACTAGATGAAAATATACAATCAGAAATGTCACCAAAAAATTGCAACGAAAACATTAAAACAAAGCAATATCAGATCGATCGATTAAATATTGTTCCTAAGATAAATTACAACGAACAAAATATAATGAAAAATAATGTAGTAATTAAACATAATGAACAATACAACTCAAATAATATAATGTCTAAGAATAACATAGGTTTACCGTTCAAGTATCCCGTAATAAAACTTCATAGAATAAATACACAAATATATGCTGATAACTGTACACATGCATTAAATGTTCCAAACACAAATTATAATTTGGAGACTAAGAATAGAAATCTCACATTTGAAAAACATCCAAATATTTATACTAAAAGACAAAAACAAAACAACTTAAAACGTAAAGAACAATTACGTCTTCAAAATGAAAGATGTGACGAAAATTTTAAAAGACAAGAACGAGGTAGAGACGTAGTAAGAAAACGAAAAATGCGCGACAACGATAATTTTAATGTTTCAAATATATCAGAAAGGCTGTCGCAAATGAGCATTGACCAGAACGTATTAGAAAAAGATCTACAATCAGAAATATATAAAGAAAAAAACATAGAAATCATTAACACAAAACGAAATCGCATAGAACAATTTAATATTATTCATGAGATAAACTCCAATGATCAACATACTACCAAAAATAATCAAGAAATTAAATATAATGATCAACATAGTACATATTATTCAATTTCTGAGATTAACACCGATTTTCAAATTAAGCGCCCTATAAGTAAGCTGAATGAAATAAACACTCTAATAAATGCTGACAACAATACTTATGTATCAAATCTTATAAATGCAAATAACAATTTAGAGATTCACAATACAAAAAACACAAATCAAACACATACAAATATTTATACTAAGAGACAAATACAAACCGATTCAAAACTAAAAAAAAAGCTACATCTCACAAATAAAAGATGCGATGAGAATTTTAAGAAACAAGAACAAAATAGAGATATAATAAGAAAACGAAAATTACGAAACGACGATGATTTTAAAGTAATGGAAAACAAAATGTACATGTTAAGTAAAAGGAGAAAAAGAATTGAAGATCCCGATTACATCATTAATGAACAGGTAACATCAAAAAAAATATATATAAAAAAAAGACAAAATATAATACAATCAATAAAAAAAACCACGTATTGTTTCAATCGAAAGAGTAAATATAACGTTAATTCGTTCTGGAAATTTTGTACCAATGCACAATGCGAATAAAACTAACCATGAACACATTGAACAAGCTAACAGAAATGAACACATTGAACAAGATAAGAGAATCAATACGTGTAAAAGACAAGCAATCCAACCAACAGACCAATATCCGAAAATAATATATATACTAGATGTGCGAAATAATCCGAAAGATATTGAACGAAAAGATCTACAAGATCGGTCTAAAAAAGATATTTATAAAAAAACGTTAAATAATCCAGTTTGCAGAGAAAATTTAGTTGTTACTGATAATATTAACAATGAAACTAAAGCAGGTATAGTATACAAAAAATCAATTACTGAAGGACCTACGTATGTATGTTCATGTTGTGGAGGATTATGGTTCCGAAGATCCATCTCCCTTTTTACATCAAATCAAATATCATTGAAACCTAAAATTCATAATGATTGGAATAATATATGCAAAATAAAACAAAATAACGCTATTCAATTATGCTCAACATGTAGAAAAGATTTATTCAACAAAAAAATACCGAAATTAGCACTGATTAATGGTTTCGAGTTTAATGAAATACATCCAAGCTTAAAAACTTTAACAACTATGGAAGAAAGATTTATATCTCCTAGATTACCATTTTTACAAATAAGAACTTTAGGGATTGAAAAACAGTATGGTATTAAAGGAAATTGTGTCAACGTTCCGGTAGATATAAATTCATTCGTTTCTAAACTTCCGCGAAACGTAAATGATACTCAAACAATTCATGTGAAACTTATGAGACGTATGCGTGATAAACACCATTACGATTATCAAATAATTAGACCCAACAAAATAACAGATGCTGTTCGATATTTAATTACAACAGAACTGTATATTAAACATAAAATAACTTTAGACGAAGAGTGGATTCGAAACCAATGTTCTGTAGATCAAATTGAGACAAATGAGATTAAGCATGACGACGAAAATAATATTAATAATAATAATGATACTAATATCTTGCAAAGTCTTAATACAAAGAATAATGGAAATGTTAATTTGAACAACAAACTTTTACAAGGAACTGTAGACGAATGCGACGATTGGGAAGAACGCGAAGATGAACCAATCAATCCAGGTGGTGAGGAAACATTATTGGAGGACGAATATATTAACAACGTAGGATTGAAATTAGCTCCAGGAGAAAATCAAATTCCTATCTCCTTGCTGAATGATGAAGATTTCGAATTACTTGCATTCTCTACTATTTATGATGGGAAAAGTAGAAAGGTACGTAATCCTAAAATTTCTATTGGAGATATAGCAAAATCTGAAATTAGAATGTACGATCGACGTTGTGCAATGAAAGTTCCAAAGATGTTTATAAGTCATTGTAGAGTAAGATTACAAAGATTAGTATCGTTAATTCAAATTCATCTTCGTATGAAACGTAAAACTAATAACGTCACTGCTCATAGTGTTTTAAATAATACGATCATTGACAAATTGATTCAAGACAACGATTGTATAAAAATTCTACAAATTGATCGGTCAAGTCCAGCTTTTTGGCAACAAAAACAAAAGGTAGTAATGGCGATGATTCGTCAATTAGGAAAACCGTCAATATTTTTAACACTATCCGCTGCAGAAACGAAATGGGCTGATTTAATACGAATACTTAAAAAAGTTCTTCACAATGAATCAATATCAAACGAAGAGGCGAATGAATTGTCTTGGCAAGAAAAAGCTAAATTAATACAATCCGACCCAGTTACATGCTCAAGATATTTTGATCACCGGATGAGATGTCTTTTGAAATTTCTCAATTCTACAGATAGCCCATTCATCGTAATTCAGATAGTAATACGCCAATCATCGATATGTATTATAGAATTGAGTTTCAACATAGGGGTAGTCCGCATGTACATGCTTTGATTTGGTTAAAGAATGCTCCCATATACGACCCTGATAATATTGATTCCAAAAAAATATGCGAAACTTTTATAGATAAAATAATATCATGTAATTCAAACAATCCAACGATTGAACAATTAATACCATTACAGACACATAAACACACAAAAAAATGCAGAAAAATCGAACATGAACTAGTTGTCTGTAAATATAATGTGCCGCATTATCCAATGCAGCGAACTACCATTATGGAACCATCAGACGTACATAATCGCAAACAAAAGAGAATACTTTACGAAAACTATAAAACAATAAAAACTAAATTAAATCTCATAAGCCGCGATATTAAGTCTTATAAAAATATGACATACGATGAATTTTTACAATCACTGTCTATGACTGAAAAAGAATACTTAACGGCTATTCAAACGCACATCAAAAGACCAATGATTCTAATAAAAAGAAATGTATGTGATATTAAAATAAATCCTTTTAATGAATCTATATTAAAATTGCACCAAGCGAACATGGACATTCAATTCATTCTAGATCCTTACGCATGTGTATCGTATGTTGTAAATTATATTAATAAATCACAAAGAGGAATGGCAAGTACATTAAAAGAATGTGCTGATTTATTAAAAAAAGGAAATAACTCAATACAAAAACAATTCAGAAGTATTGCCAATTGTTTTGTTAACAAAAGTGAAATTTCTGCGCAAGAGGTAGTTTACCATTTATTGTCAATTCCTATGTCTCACTGTTCAAGAGCCTCAATTTACATTAATACGGTGCCAAATGAGGAAAGAACTAAACTATTGAAACTAAAATTTGAATTGGAACAATTGGATCCTGAATCAACAGACATAGTACAACTTGGATTATTAGATCATTATAAACTGCGTTCAACTACACTAGAAGATATTTGCTTAGCTGACTTTGCATCACTATACAATTATAAAAAATCTGTCAACGCAAAAAACATTACTGTAAATGACGAAAATTTGAATGAAGATGAACCCTATAATGAAATAATAGAGGACAATATTACAAACAATTGGATCCCATTATTAGATAAAACAGGATATATTCAATTACGATCAAAACCTAAAATTATTCGATATAGAAAATATAATATTCATCAGGACGAAATTAACTATTACAGAGAACATTTATTATTATTTAATCCATGGCGCGAAAGTGAACCAACAAATATCGATGCACAAACATGTTATGAAACATACAAAGGAATAATTACAAATAATAGAATAAAATACATTCATAACGAAGTTATTGATTATGATAATATATTAGAAAATATAGTCGATGAAGATCATGAGGAAGTTGGGGACAACAATACAGAAAACGAAACCGATAGAATTCCCGCAGAATTTATAATTCATGATATTGGATATGATCATGCTGACATCGGTCTTGAAATCTGTAATGAACCTGGTAAAGCTAAAGAAACATTCATTGTTACAAAACTCATGCAAGATAATGAATATTATCAACTAATATCCTGCTTGAATGAAAAACAATATAGATATCATATTAATTTAATACACAAATTAAAAACACAAGACACTGAATTTTATCATTTCATAAGCGCAGGGGCAGGAGTAGGAAAAAGTTTATTGATTAACGTTATTACACAATCTCTGCTGCGACTATATAATAATGTTTATAATGAACCAGATAGCTTGTTTTTACTAAAATGTGCTCCAACTGGCAAAGCTGCGTTTGGTATTCGCGGCACGACGCTTCATTCAACATTTAGTTTGCCAATTAACCAAAGTGAAATGAATCGATTAAGTGAGGATACAGCAAATACTCTGGCTCACCAATTACACCATGTAAAGGTAATTATTATTGACGAAATTAGCATGACGGGACGTAGAGTATTCAGCCAAATAAATCAACGTCTGCAACAAATATTTAAAACTGATAAAATATTCGGCGGAAAATCTCTTATAGTATTAGGCGATTTCCATCAATTGAAACCAGTTATGGATGGATGGATATTCGAATGCGAGAACCACCCTCTAGGAATATTGCAAGGTGCTTATTTGTGGTCAAAATTCCAATTATATGAGTTAACAGAAATAATGCGACAAAGAGAAGATAAAACATTCGCTGAAGCTTTAAATAACTTAGCTACCGGAAATACAACAAAAGAAGATGATGAGCTTTTTATATCGAGACAATGTGATCAATTACCTGCCAATGTAGAAATTCCGAAAGACAGCATGGTGTTATTTCCTACCAATGCATTAGTAAATAATTATAATGTCAGTTTTCTAAATTCATTACAGACTGAAGCATTTAACAATGAATGTGTCGATTATTGTATAGGAGAAGGCACTATAGAAAGAAAAAAAAGAATGCTCGAATATGCTAAAATGCTTCCGTCAAACAAAACTCAAGGATTATTGAATGAAGTTATGTTGAAAGTCGGAGCAAGATACATGTTAACTGTAAATATTCGAACTGAAGATGGTTTAACCAATGGAGCATGTGGTAGATTGGTAAAAATATCGTATGGATATTATATAGACGAATCAAATAATCGTATTCGTGTACCTATACGAGTATATTGGAAATTTGAAGATTTAAACGTTGGTAATGTCACACGATCAGAATGTCTGAACCAAATGAAAAATAACAATATACCACTGGATTTAACACCGATAAATCATGTAACCAGAACAATGAATTTAAGAAAATCGTCGGCTATTCAATTATGTAGAAAACAATTCCTTTTAACACCTGCAGAAGCAATAACGATTCATAAATCGCAAGGAGGTACATATCAAAATGTAGTAGTAAATTTGACAAATAGAATGGACAAAAGAATGTTATATGTTGCCTTTAGCAGAGCAACTAGTGCGAAAGGGTTATTTATTAAAGGGCAATATAGAGCGCCAATGCCAGAAATAAATTGTGACAAAGTAAAATCCGAAATGCTTAGATTAAGAACGGACAATCTTTTACATCTGGATCTAAAGTTCCCAAAAGATTATAAAACGAATGAACATATTCTATTTATATATCAAAATGTTCGAAGTTTAAATAAACACCTTTCTTTAGTAAAATCAGATAGAAGTTTTACGACATGCGATATACTGACTCTTGTAGAAACTTGGACATTACCCCAAGATGATGTAGATATAAATGATTATTCAATTATTCAACGTCAAGATTGTCAAGGAATTGCGAGAAAAGCTTTTGGAACTATTACATACAGAAAATCAACATTACCTAGCTCAATTCGATGTTTTTATAATTGTACAAATCGACACAAAAACGGATATATGATTACAACTGGTATAATAATTAACAATTATTGTATTATCACAATTTATAAATCACCAAAGTTTCCTTTTACAAATTTCAAATGTAATATGAATCTAGCCTTCGAAGCTATAAAAAAAGAAAATTTACAATATTCTATTGTTATAGGTGATTTTAATATTAATTTGAATGATGCAAAATCAAATTCAAGTATATCATTACTAGAACTTATGAGAAATAACAACCTGTTTCCGATACTACCATACAACACGTTTACTACAGATAATAATACATTCATAGATCTTTGCTTTAGTAATAATAAAGATTTAAATATCCATATATTTGAAAGTATATTTAGCGATCATAAACCAATTTGGTTTCAATTGGAACAATAATTAATTACGTAACATATAATATAACTAGTATTTAAATAATGACTTAATCAGACTAAAAAATATTGATACCGATTTAAAGCAACAATGTTCCATTTCTAAAAAGGATAATATAATACAATATAACAAATAATAACAGTGGATAGTAGGCCTCATGGGAATTCACCACTTAAAAAAAAGAAACGCGCCGATTGCTATACCTCATGGTGGTGTGGAAATTAGCAAAATATTATAAACCTGCTGTAAAACTTGATCAACCTTATTTGCATACTTAGTTGCAGTACGCTGTTTTAGTAAATATATTGAAGTAGAATTGATTCGCGACAACCGCGAAAATTAAAACATATAGTTATCATTTGTGACGTGATTTTTTGGAATCGACGTCACAAAAACCCAAAACTACCGCTACTCGCATGAAAATTACGATTTTAGTGCTGAAGTTTCGCGTTACTGCCTCTCCCAGCGACTTAAGATACCGTCCCGCTCTCGTTGAGTTACCGATCGAGATTTCTGCAGTTTATTTTGTATCATTTTTTTGTAATTATTCCCAATTAGCTTCATTATCGTTATTATTTTAGTTCAGTTCGAGTTTTGGGATTCCGTTTGCTTAGTTTGGTTCACGATTTGAGATTCCGTTTGCTTAGTTTGGTTCACGATTTGAGATTCCGTTTGCTTAGTTTGGTTCACGATTTCAGATTTCTTTTAGTTCAGTTTAGTCGACGTTTCCGACTCTATTTGGTGGTGTATGAAGTAATAATAAAGAGCCCAAATAGAGGAAGGACTCGGCGAAGAGTCTTGCGAATACGTCAAAGTCCGGTGCAAACCCGGCACCCCAAGAGATAGTGCAATGCGTTGAGATCAGGCGGAGGTATCGTTTGGTCCAGGCAAGAGTGGTGGAACACCTTGCGCTGCGTTATAGTTGGGTAGAGCCTTGTATCTCACGCATTGACTAGGGGGAAGCGATTGCGAAGATTCGTTCAAGTTACCGCGTTATAGTATCGGCTCTCGATTCGATAAAGTCATGAGATGGTTGAGAGGGCAGTAGTTACCGGTCAAGCTCCCGAAAATAATTATCATAATTCGTTACGAATTTTCGTAGGCAAATGGACAGTCTACCGAGAGCTGCCCTAGAGGTAACTCGGGTCTCTCTCGCGCTCCCGTGTTGTTGACGTTCGGCCTATTGTTCGCGCGCTCGAGTGAGGCTATCTCTCTCGCGCACACAGTGTGGCCTAGCTGTCGGTTTCTCGTTCGCGTTCGGCTATCGCTCGAGTTTTGTGAGCTGAGTGTAGCGAAAGAATTTTGTAATAAATTCTTCGCGATCCCGTGCGTGAGTGAAGCATTAGAAATAATGCTCCTTGTGCAGCGGTGATAGTGATTCGGTTCTCGGTGTATCGTGAGATACAGGTTCCCGCTCATTACCGGATTAAAGTGAAGTTTCGGTGAGTTTTTGAATTATAGAAATTTGTCGATCGCTTATCGATCCGCTTTTGTTTCGTTCTCGTTAGCTCGCTTCGATCGTTCGATCAGCTGAGCGTTTCCGATGCACTTACGTGTGATCCCGTGGCTTCTTAGCCAAATTATTATTTTTCGGTCCCGCTTAACTTAACCTTCTCGTGGCTATTCTATTGACCTCGGATCGCGACCCTTCTACCACAACCCGCATCCTGAGCAACCGTGCATTTCCGCAACCGTTTGCTTTCGCGAATGCGTCGGCGTTAGTTCTCGTACCGTTTTCGTTCCGTTTCGTTTTGTTGTTGCGGAGGTCGTAGTTCCACCGACTTCCAGTTCAGTCCGGATTGGTGATTCCGGCGAAACAAAAATCTACCCTTCGGAGGTCGTTCCACCGGCCTCCAGTTTAGTCCGGATTGGTGATTCCGGCGAAACAAAAATCTACCCTGCGGAGGTCGTTCCACCGGCCTCCAGTTTAGTCCGGTTGTTAATACCGGCGAAACAAAAATTAACTGGCGCCCACCGGCACGCCGATGCATCCGCGAGGGTGGACGGCCGAAGGTGACGTAAGTTTCGTTCGCGTTTTGCTCCCGTTTGGTTTGAGCTTTTCGATTTTTGGCTTTTTTGTATTTTTATTTATAGAATTTGAGTTAGAGTTTCCGTTACGTGAAAAATACGTCACACATTATATAAATTCACTTCCATCTCTATACATAAAAAAACGTTCAAAGATTCTAAGTTCATGCTATTTTCATTTGTACTGAATACGTCCAAGAAATACATAAAACAAAGAGGTATCTCATCGACTGGGTAAAATATAAATCTATGAGCAACATAATGCTTTATGATTAATGAAAACTTTAATATGCAATGAACGCAACTATTTTTCATTGTTCTACATTTCCATGTTAAGTTCACTTGTAAATAAATCGTAACAAGAAAGTCAATTTATAATTTGTTAAGGGGGCTGAGTCACCTAAAAAGTAGAATGTTCATTATTTTTTTTTCTGTCTGAAAAAAATAAAAAATAAAAATTCGATTGTATTGTCATAATCTATACAAGATTAACTATCTTTTTCAATTTTTTTGAGAACCCCAAGCTTGTCGAAGCGAAAGCAGAGATGGTCAAACTTTTTTTACTTGTCGCAGGATTCAGACCGCAGGAGTGAATAAATTTTGACTTTTCATAGCTCATTTTCTTCGCTGGAGTATTTATTATGGAACGAGTGCAGGCATTTTTTTTTGAAGGTCCCCCGATGGAGTTATCAAATAAAATCTGGAAAAAGAGCATCGCAGTCATGTGAAAATTACATTTTTTTCCACATTTTATTCGATAGCTCCATCGGCGGACCTTCAAAAAAAAATTCCTGCACTCGTTCCATAATAAATACTCCAGCGAAGAAAATGAGCAATGAAAAGTCAAAATTGATTCACTCCTGCGGTCTGAATCCTGCGACAAGTAAAAAAAGTTTGACCCTCTCTGCTTTCGCTTCGACAAACTTGGGAACTTCAAAAAAAATTTGAAAAGTAGTTAATCATATATAGATTATGAAATAACAATCGAATTTTTATTTTTAATTTATTTCAGACAGAAAAAAAAATAATGAACATTCTACTTTTTAGGTGACTCAGCCCCCTTAACATAAGCTCCATTATACAATTTTTTTGAAATCGAAAATTGCCAAAAAAAATATTGACTAAAGTTATTTTTATAAATACTTAGTACATTTTTTGGTTATCCATTTTATACTCATTAAATCTATTAATAAGTGTTAAGCCAATAAAAAAATTTTTACTAGATATGATTTGATTTTTTAAATTAATTTGTTCAAATTCTACGCGACGCAATTCATTATAATTGTCTTATGTCTCAATATTTGACAATATATCGTCAAACAAAACAAATATCTCAATGACGCAAAATAATAATCAGTTTGTATATGAAAGAAATATTGTTATTCTATTAAGATTAAACACTATGAACCAATTTACGTAACTGAGAAATGCTTTTTCCCCATACATACTTCCGAAATAAAACGCGCAACGCGACGTGTGAACACACTCGATACGGAGCGCGTAGCGCGACGTGCGTATGAATTTAAAACGGAGCGCGTAGCGCGACGTGCGTATAAATTTTAAACGGAGCGCGTAGCGCGACGTGTACCCCTGTGAGTGCCTTAACAAATGTCCCGAAGGGACATTTTTCAGGGGGTTTGGGGGGGCGGAGCCCACCAACAAGGCGCCACCCCCGCAGGGCGCTGAGGTGCTTGTTTATTTCTTTTTTCGATGGCAAATATAAAATTTATAAAAAATGTTTCAAACAATAAATAGTAATAAATATATCAGTAGTTATTACTATTTTTTATGAGGGGGAAAAGATGGCGGAGAAAAAGGCTGTGCTGTAAGAGTGTCGCCGGAAAAGTGAGAGAAAGTGTGGAATAGGAAAAGGGAAAATAGAGAGACAGTAACGAGGAGCAAGATAGAAGATGGGGAAACGAACGGAATACAACGGTGTCAAAGGAAAGGAGGAATTGAAGGAAGGAACAAAGAATAAAGGTGAGAGCGTCAGAGGTGGATAAGGGGAAAGGTGGAAAGGGGGAGGAAGGAGAGAAGCAAAAAGGTGAATGAGCATACGAGGAAGCAGAAAATGAAGGCGTATGCGCAAGCAATGAACGAAGGACGGACCGAGAGACGAACGAGTGAGAAAGAAGAGAAGGAAGGCACGAAGGAGAACAAGAACAAGAACAAGAAGGAGAAGGACAGCGATCGGCGAAAGTAGCGCCGATGGCGGCAAGAGACGGACGGAGCGGCCGGCCGAAGTAAGGCAAGAGACGGGAACGGCCGAAGTAAGCGGAACGGAACAGGTGGGCGAGAAGCACGTGGAAGCCGGACAGTGGACGTGAAGAGAAGGTGGTGAAGGAAATGACAGGGGAGTAAGAGGAATTAGAGAAGAGATTAAAGGAATCAGAGACGAGATAACTGAAAAAAAAAGAAGGGTTTTGGAGGTAGAGGAAGCGCCAGCGGCGAAGAAGAAGCAAGCGAGGAGGGGAGGAGCGAAAGTGAGAGAGAAAGCGGAACAAGAGGGGAGACGGGAAGTGAGAGCGACACAGAGGAAGGAGATTATGGTGATATAGACAAAGACGAAGACGAAGAAGAAGGAGAGAGCGACATGGGGGCGAGTGAGACGGAGAGTACGGAGATGGAAAAGAAGAAGAAAAAAACAATGGACGAAGGAGAAAGTGACAGCGAAACGCAGAAGAACGAGAAGGTGGAGAAGAGCGAGGAGGGAGAGGAGGCGGTGGAGGTGGAGCGAGATCGCAGAAGAAGAGAAAGAGAGAGAATGCGGAATAGAGGAACAGAAGATAAAAGGAAATGACGAGAAGAACGAGGAATGAGAGGGAAAAGCTTCGACAAGAAGAGAAAGGATGGAAGGTGGTCGCTAGAAAGAAAGAAGAGGAGAGGCAGGAAGGAATATAAAAAAAGAAGACAGAGACAAAGAAGAGACGTGGAAAGTAGAGCAAGAAGAGAGGAGGAGGAGACGAAAAAACGTGTTGATGAGAGGGGCAGCAGAGATAGAAGAAATTGGCATAGGAAAAAATAGGAAAGGAGATGTAGATGGAGAAGATAGTGAAAAAGTGGCAAGAAGGAAAGGACTTGGTGGTTATAATAGAAATGAAGGAAGAGAAAGACAAACAGGAGCTGGTGAAGAAAAGAAGGGAAATGGGAAGAGTTGGAGTAGAGGTAAAAGAAGACCTGACGTGGGGGGAAAGAAAAACAAGATACACGATATCGGAGCGAGCGGTAGAAGAACAACCAAAGGGACGAAAGGTATCCGTACAAGACAGAAATATCGTAATAGAAGGAAGAGGATGGAGATGGAATAAAAGAGAGGAAAGATGGGAAGAGGAGGACGTAGAAAAAGAAGACGAGAGGAAAAAAAAGGAAGAAGAGAAGATCAGAAAACAGAGTGGAGAAGAGAAAAAGAGGCAAGAAAAGTAACAAAAAGGCAAATATTGTAAATAGAGGGAAAGTAGGAAAGGACATGTAGAGGAGACAACCACGTTAAAAAATCTTGTAAACCTTTAGCGGACACAATAAAAGTATACATTATTACTATTTTTTATTCATTACACGAATTCGAATCGAATATTTATTCAGCACGCGTAGAATATTCATGAAGAATCTTTCAAATAAAAGGTACCTGGGCTCATATTTTATGTTTAATAGAAAAAAATCATTTTAAGAAAGAATGAAAATTTACCAAGCATTTTCAACTGTGTCAAATTTTTTGTTTATCACGTTTGTCATCTTTACTTCAACATTTTTTAATTGCCATTGTTACGTCCAAAATGCCGAGGTTTTGCCTCAACAATTTGTTGGTAACTGTTGCACCTTTTAAATCGGCTCGCTCTGATCAGAACGATGATAAATCGATCTATACCACACCTGGAGTCGATTCCGGTTGTCAACGTACACTCTTGTTTAAGCCTAACCTTGCGGAAAATTGGTTGGGATAGAGCCCTAGGAATGCTTGTCGTTACGAAGGTCTAGAGACATCTACACCTGTGTTTTTTAATCCTTTAACTAACAGCCAAGGATTTATGAACCTTGAGACTACCTGAGTAGTCGGACTACCCGAGGGCGTCTCTTTAAACTGAACTGGTAGGAGATTGACAAAGGAAATCAATAAATGGTCATGCAAAAGATCACAGAGGGAAAAAATAAAGATGTACTTACGATTGCTAATGGAGAGCAGCGAACCACGGTGATTTCGTGGTTTCTGTTGTTGATTTTGCTGATCGGTGGTCGCGTGTGAATGATTTAAACACAAATAACCGTTTTTAATGTTTCACCACTTTTTAATGATTGAAGAATAATCAAATAGTTCTCAACAATACACGTAAAAATTGTTTACAAACGTTGGAATGAAATAATAGATCGAAAAAGGTGACAAATTTATCGGTGTTCAGCCGAGAATAGAATTCCGGTGAACACAGGATCGATGAAAAATATAAGTTTAACAAACTCGAGAAATCGATGTTTGATAAAAATCGAAAAAATGTCGTTGGGTCAAAAATTTGACAGCAAAACGCTCTGTCCGCTGGTTCAACTGACTCTCCCGAGTGGGCGTTTTTGGTGGGTTATATACCCTATTTTTCGTATTCGAAGACAATGCTTTGTATTACGTGTATGAAATTTACTAAACGTAGTGGGGATGCATTAGATGAGGTGGACGGATTTCGGGACGGGATTTTGATCGTATGATCGTACATTGATTTTTTTCGTTGGGAGCCCCGTTCTTCACAGCGAGGCTAGATTGGATGATAGTGAGGATGTATTAGATGAGGTGAACGGATTTCGGGGCGGGATTTTGATCGTATGATCGAACATTGATTTTTTCCGTTGGGAGGCCCGTTCCTTACAGCGAGACTAGAGTGGGATGTATGTATGCGCCTAGTCCGACCTGCTGTATGTCTTCAAGGTTTCGGGCGGTTAAATTTTTCGGAATCGATCGTCCATCCGAGACCGTTGAAATACTCGGTGGAGAGAGAATTTTACTTAGAGTCGCACACGAGGTGTTTTGTAAATTAATGCATGTTTTTCGATTCCCCCACTATTGTTTCGTAAGGTGTAGACTTTTACTACTTACATTAAACGTTTCGGTAATAAAATAGATACGTGTATAGTAGATAAGGTATGCCGATCCCCCCCCATGTCGGTAAGCAGATTCCTACCTTACCAACAGTCGGTAAAAGGGGCTTGAGTCCGGGCTAAAAGGTTTCTACTTACCGACATTACCGACATTGCCGATTTACCGACTTACCGACAAGAGGAAGAGGGAGAAGGAAAAAAGATGTTAGATTTACCGACCAATGACTATTTGACCCTTTTTGCGGAAAATAGCCAGTTTTACCGGCCGACCAACGATCGGGATAGCATCGATCATGATATTTCGACATCAGCATCCGGTTTGACGCGAAATTTGAATTATCCTATCGAAATTACCGACTCGTAATGTTGACATAGCAGGAGATTTGAATTTTTTGGCGGGAAAATCGACCTTACCTAACCTTACTTATCGACTTGTGATATTTATAGTTTGAGATCAGGATATTGGAACTAATCTACGGAACTTATTTATTAGAATATATGAACTCAATTTAATACGAAAAATCTTCTTTTATTTTAGCAAATTCGCTTTACAGACTAATGATTATTGTTATTATTGATACATTGAATGCACTCTCTCTTCATTGGTGCAGATAATTCGTTTTCCATGGGAAAGTGTTCTCGACATCGCAAACACTCGGCGACTTCAGGGTCTCGTTTGAGGAAATCAGGCAATTTATCCCACGCAAGCTCGACGCTTTTTGCAGCGAAGGTAATGATGAATTCTTTGGGCAGCTGCGCAATATCTCTAGGTTCCATGAACGATAGTAGTCAGATGCGATGGAATAGCTTGAGCGATCGTCCCAGAGATGGAACGTTGTTTCGAAGAAATTTCTTCAACAGCTGTACGTTTCGAAGTGCGCATCGAGTTTTAACTGCCAAATCGTTGTGGTGGGGGCATGATGTTTTCACTATCTCGGGGTGTAGCTTCTTCAGCGACGGACAATCCGGGACATCGCTTACATTGTATCCAAACTGTTCGAGCCATATTTTCTTCTGCTCCCCCTTCACGTAGATGGTACTTGCGTTGTGCAACACGGATCGAAGCACGTTTTCTACTTCGTCGTATGGCAACTCTCCCGAGTACCAGGAGAGATGGTGATAATTGCGTTCCAACCAAAGATTCACGCTTTTGTACTAGCCGGAAGATCATTCCACTGTGTCGGAGGTTTGAACAGGAAAACCATAGGTGGGAGGTCACAGTTGAGCGGGATCACTGCGAGCTCTTTAATGACAAAGTCGTTCATGGGCTGCTGGAACCCTTGTGTATCCACCACGTACTCCATGGCAATTGATTGCGAGTCCGCTCCGTACGCGCCTTTTATAGGCGTCTTTTCACATCCCCACTTATGGGATTATATTCGACAATTCGATCGTGCAAGATCAAACAGTAGGCCGTAGTTCCCACGGGGAAATTTGTTTCAGCCTCCAATTCGAGACGAACATCGACTGGAGCCTGTTTGAGCGACTCGTTCTGTTTCGAGCAATCGATCACGATTAGCGGAGCATGCGTGAGGAAGTCTTTCTTCGTCAGCATGGGTTCCGACTCCTTGCCGTAGTATACATTCTGAAAGGTGGCGTACATGTCGTACAACACAGCGTACTGATTGCGACTCATATCGAGATTGAGGTTACTGTACGGATAACACTGGGAGTTGAGGAAGAGTTTCACGTTGGTGATTTTGCAATGATCAAAGCGGCTAGCGTTCGCCGTTTTGACTACTCTTCGATTCGTCTGGAAGCCCACAATGACGAAGCGTGGTTTCTCCAACTGATTCGACGTTTTCACCGTCCAAACGTGTTTCGTCGTGTTTGGGAGCATGGGATACTCGTACAATTCCCAGGTGCGAAACCTCATGGTGACGTCCTTTTCAATATCGCTGAGCAGACGTATCTTACGTTTGTCCGACAACGTCACGTACGGCATCAGCCACTCAATTCTCGTAAGCCCAATCTTGAATTCCTCAAAGGTTCGATTTTCGAGCGCCGTTTGCACAACTGCATTCGTGTCGCTCCTCGATCTCGTGAGAATGAGCTCGTGCTTTGTGTTGACGATGATTTTCTGATAGTCTTCAGCGAAGCCGAGAATCATAGAGAGGGGCATGAATACATCGAAATACCCACCGTCATCCGTCAGTTGTTTAGTCTCTTCGACATCGAGCCAGCCGGCATTTTCAACTAGTGCAGTCTGACCAGGGCTCAACGATGCATAACCCTTCATGAGACACGTCAAACCAACATTCTTATTTCGGTCGATCTCTATGGCATTGATCTCGTAACGAATTTCCTCGAATAGATGGGCGATGGCATTGTTCACCAGCTTCGTCGAAGCGGCGACAGTCCCATCCGCTTTGGTTAAGCTTCCATAAACGTGCAGCGAACTTCGTGCGGGCAAGAGGCACAGATCTTGATGTTGAATGGATATTCGAATCTCATCGCTATTGTTGAAGGTTGATGAAGTGTAGGGCTGATGCGCATGAATCTCGTAATGCGTTACGGATTCGTCGAATACCACGTTCGACTGAACGTGCAGAACCTCTTCCATTCCAGCAAAAACAAAATATCAGACAGGTTACTTTCTTCTTCCACCAGCGACTCGGAGTCCTAGGCTTCTTAGAAATTGAACGTTGCGATGAGTATCTTCAGTGTTCGTTGACGACTGATTGGTGGGCGCCATGTTGACTCTCTTTTATAGCCCCGGCCAACTTTGTTGTAGACGATACCCATGATAACTACTTGACTTCCTTGATGTGCACTCTGATGGTAATAATTTCGCCCCGAAAATTCACCGGTTCTTCGTCTTGATCAACTATGCGTAATTGTACGTGATCAATGACCTTGACGGCGATCGGAAGCTAAATGACTTGCGATGGAACTTCGATGATCTTATATCCTGGCGGCACTGCTGGAAAAAATTCGTGAATCGTGTGCACCTTACGTTCGTTGATGTACGCTCCTGAAGTGATGTTGCACTCTACTCGCAATGCGTTGACCTTGAGGATAGCTACAGGTAATTCCGAGCTGTGAGTCTTATTTCGTGATAGCTCGCGTTGAGTGAAACCTAACAGACGAGCGATTGAGTCTTGCGGTCAAAAATCGACGTTTTGATTGCACTTTATGACGCTGCGCAGCGTATTGTTGTTGGGCTTGAGATTGATGGATACGCCTTTTGGCGCAAGAGCTTCCTGCAAATATTGTTCGATATCTTCGATCTCGTAATTTCCGGTCGGCAACACGATCACCTCGTTCCCCACGTAAAACTTGTTTTTACCAATATCGATATTGGGTATAGAGTTGAATGTTAGTAATTCCACTAGTCCAAAAACGTAGTGTTTATCGGCCGAGAGTTCAATTGGTGGAAAATATTGGGCTTCTAGTGTAGATGACGTTCCAGATAAGCTGAGTGTCAATGAATCTTCCATGACGATGAACACTGCTCGACTGATTCAATGCACGCACTACAAACTCTTATATAGGAATTTCAGACAAAGATTGCCACACTCGTACGTGTTGTAATCCTGATATCGCGCGTGATTGTACCGAACCTCATCAACTCCCAGATACTCCATCAGCTCTCGAGGTGGTTGAAGATCTCCGAAACTGTCAAAGTAAACGACATTACTGCCATTCTTTCGATATGCCACCCAGTGGGTTCCATGTCCATCTTCGTCATCTAGGTTAATTATAGCTGACTCGCGATAATGAGGTCCACCAGTCGGTAAGGCGTTTCGCATAAATACTCCGCGGAAATGGGGAATCCCTGCAGCACGTGCCTACTTGAGAAGATCGGCGTCCGTTAGAGCGCGTTTGGGCAGACAGACGTCAAACTTTTTTTTTTTCGCGCATCCAAATGCAGACCGAACCCGTTCTTGTGTGGTTTGAGGTAGAGACCTTTGCCGAGAGCGATAGCTTCCATCGTCTTATTGTGTCGCTGACTCTCTGCCAACTGTTGCTTCGCGGCGCTAGCGTCGTTCACAGCTTTTGCCACTCCCGCAGCGCCACCTGCCAGCGCCCCCGTTGCACTCAAGCCGGCAAACAGGGGTATGAGAAAAGGCAAAAATCCACCAACTTTTTCGGGGACTGGTAGTATGCGCGGTACACGAACGTGTTTTCTTCCACCCGCTTTCTTCACGGCATCGCGAGCCTTTTTCAATGCCGATCGAATAACTTCTCTAGAGTTTTTCCCAGTCGATTTCGAGGCAGCTTTCACGATCTTGGAGAGCATGATCGTGTGCTTCGTCTTTCTCTTCAGCCCCATACCGAGCTTGGATTTTAGCTTCATCGCGTTTGTTATAGCGTAAGCGGCAACCGTCTCATCCACACCAGCGTCCTTTGCCCAGACGCGTCGCCAAGCGTTATCCGCCAAAACTTTGTCAGCTGCGTTACGCGCTTCAACGTTGTCCCGATTCTTCGAATAGGCAATATCGTGCTCCTTGCAGGCTGCGTCCAGAGGATTAATACCGGGATCACCGCGGGCGACACGTTTCGCTACTCTCGTGCACGGTCCGCAGTATTGGTAGCCCGGTAGATGAAGTTCGATAGGCAGATTGTTGATAATCTTGTTAAGGAGACCTTGGCCCTTGTGTACGATCATCCCGCTAGCGCGGCCAGTCGATGAATGAATCCGACGGTATATAAGCGCGCTATTTATACCCTGGCGGCTCAGTCGTCATGGAGTTCAGAGAGCAATCGCACAAGCTTCCGGTGGCGAACTTTGATGCTCTTACCGAGCAAAAAAGTGTTCGCACACGCCATGGTGAATGGCTGCCTGACAGTATTCGCGCAGTTTTTTGCGGTCCATCGAATTGCGGCAAGACTAACGCACTGCTCGCTCTCATCACGCATCCCAATGGACTGAGATTCGAAAATGTCTACGTCTATTCCAAGTCCCTGAATCAATCAAAGTACAAGTTTCTCGAAAAACTCCTCACACCCCTAGAGGGTATCGAATACTTTGCCTTCGGTGAACATGATCAAGTCGTTTCACCCGCCGACGCTCATCCCAATTCTATCATGATTTTCGATGATATCGCCTGCGAGAAACAAGACAATGTCAGAGCCTTCTACTGTATGGGCAGACACAAAAACATTGATTGTTTCTATCTCTGTCAATCCTACGCACAGATTCCTAAACATCTGGTGCGCGATAACGTCAATTTGCTGGTGATTTTTCGACAAGACGATGTAAATCTCAAACACGTCTATGACGACCATGTGAATACGGACATGTCGTACTCGCAGTTCAAAGATTTGTGCTCGACATGCTGGAACGACGATGATCATGGATTCCTCGTAATTGACAAAGATCGTAGGGGCCTCGATTGCGGTCGATACAGAAAGGGTTTTGACTGCTTTGCTATAAATATATCGCGCGCAAAGTGAAACTGTCAGTGTATCATGGAAGGTCGAGGCGACGATATTGCGGCAAAGTTCCGCCGAAAGAAAAAAACACTTTATCAGATCGACAAAGCGCGGGATGCAGTTAGACGGAAATACAAACTTCTCAAAGAGGGCAAGCGAACACTGGAAAAAGCTCTGGACGACACGTTCAAACCAATTGTTAATCCGCTGGAACGACTCGTTACCGCGACCGACACAAACAGACGTGAAATTAAGGATGAAATCAAATGCTTGATGCCGAAGAAGGAGGAGGAGGAGGAGAATCAAGACTGGGAAACTTTATCTTTCAAGACTGCATACGACGACGATGACGACGAGGAAGCTAACGAATCAATGGGAATACCCAAAGGAAATACAACTGTCGATAAATATATTCACCTACTCAATATGAATCGAAAAAAGTATATCGACATGACTTACGGAGTTCGAAAGCTGGCAGACGGTACATTGATGATTGGAGATTCACCGATAAGTTTTGGGAAGGAATACGTGATTGTGGGTGATGAGAAGTATCATCCGAGTGTCGGCTTGTTCGAGTTGCTCTTCCGAAAGCAACCCGATGCGGATCTTATAAGCGCCGAAGATAAGAATAATTACGCGAAAATCCTCCAATCGACGAATGCATACAGGAAACACTACAGTCCGGATGAAGTCATCCACAAACAAAACAGCAACAAGTATAAAACGTATATAGCGCCGTTAGTCGGTGCCACACCGACTCGAAAGAGAGCATCACTCGGTTCAGGGATACACGGGTACAAAATCGCGAGGCGAGGTACGCGAATGGATTACGTGTACTGGGACGACCCCAACGAACTCGTGGATAGACTACGTCTGCTGATTGCCGAGCGATCAGCCGGCAATACGAGTCACATCAATGAGATTGTATCGATCATCGAGGAATTGCGCGAAGCTGGAATAGTTTATTAATAGCAGTGAACGAGTGGCAAACACCTCAATTGAACAATGAGCGTCGACGTGTTCGGACGACAACTAGGACGAAACGAGGGTACACGAGAGCTCCCGGGCTTCGGATTCAAACTCACCACCGACAACCAATACGACATTGAGAATAAGAGACTGTGCAACGTCGCCGAGTCAAGGGAGTCAAATGACGCTGTCAATCTGAGTCTCACGAAACGCCTCATAAGACAATAATTGAGCGGACTTTTCCACATCACGACTAAGCAACGAGAGGATTTAGATGATCTACAACTGAAGATACAAATTGTGCAAGATCAGGTGGAGAAGAGATTGAAGGCAATCGAGATAAACGTCGAAACGAATCTAGACTTGGCAATACGAAATTCCAAATCCATTGCCGCATTGGACACAGCATGGAACATGAGAGACTTGTCGAAGAGCTACATAAACCCGCTCGGCGCAATTATCCTCGCCGCAAATTCGTTGTGCGAGGTCTCGATGAAACGTGGCAAGCTGATCTCGTGGAGATGCAACCTTACGCTCGCGAAAACAAAGATACCAAATACCTGCTCACAATCATCGATGTTCTGTCAAAGTTTGCCTGGGCTGTTCCCGTGAAGCGAAAAACAGCGCAAGATGTCACTGCAGCTATGGAATCCGTGCTCCGGCAAGGACGCGTACCGTCGAATCTTCAAACGGACAAAGGCAAAGAATTCTACAATACGAATTTCCGGAACCTCATGACACGATACGGTATCAATCACTACTCGACATATAGCAACCTCAAGGCATCAATTGTGGAACGTTTTAATCGCACACTCAAAAATAAAATGTGGCTTAAATTTAGTCTGCAAGGCACGTACAAGTGGCTCGACATTTTGCCTGATCTTGTAAAAGCCTACAACGATGCCAAGCATCGCACGATTGGAATGAAACCGAAGGAAGTCACTGCAGCCAACGTTGAAACGGTGATGCAGCGTTTTTCTCACGATCCTCGTCCTCGTCGTCGTAAGATACCTAGATTTCGTGTTGGTGACAAGGTACGAGTGAGCAAGAACAAACATGTTTTCGAGAAAGGCTACACCCCCAACTGGACAACGGAAATTTTCACGGTGAATCGCGTGATGCCAACGACGCCAGTGACGTACAAGCTAAAGGACTATCAAGACGAGCCCATCGCCGGTGGTTTCTACGAGGAGGAGCTTCTAAAAGCCAAGTATCCCGATGTCTATCTCGTGGAGAAAGTGCTCGAGAAACGTGGAGATCGAGTTTACGTCAAGTGGCTGGGATTCGACACTTCGCACAATAGTTGGATAAATAAGTCTGATTTGTAAAACACAATTTTTATTATAAAACAATAATTTATTATCAATTAATAAAGATGTACAAAATTATTTATTGCTGATGTTAAATTGAATCTGATGCTTGTATGCTCCGCCACCCAGGTACTTTAGGAACAATTCTCCTTCCGCTACCGTGTGCACCATTTGATCAAACATGATCTGGTCTTTCTCGAATGCCTCCGAGATGCGTTTCGGCAGGAAAACTTGGCAGTCGTCATCAAGACTGGCGACGGCTTTCAGTCCATACTTTGTTGTGACTTGTCGCAAGTCAGTGACCTTGTAGGTCTCGTTGATCTTCAATGCGCTGAGCTGCTTCGTCGGGAGAAAATCCTCCAAAAGAGCGATTTTGTTGAGCTTTGCAATGTCCATTGTGAGAACGACTGCGAGCGTCTGATGTGAAAGGCTGTGAGCTTGCCGTTGATATACTCGTATCCCCTCCACCAGCAAGAAAGAGGTGGGAGGCCGAACGCTCTGATTGGTGCGTGAGATCCGATCGTCCGAGATTCTTGAATCTTTCAGTGATGAGCCGTAGATCCGATCTTGTTTCAATGAGATTTTGTACTTGTTGAATATGTTTCATAAACAGTTCGATCCGAGCTTTGAGCTCGTTGCGTTTATTTTGCATTGATCTTTTATTTACATATGCCATCGAGAAGGGTTCAGCATTGGAATGATACAATTGACTGCGAGTTCGCTACTCATATACTCGTATCCCCTCCACTCGCGACCTGGGAGTGTAAGTCTCTGATTGGTGGATTGGTGGTGGATTCGAACGAGTTCTGGCACATCGGGTATCTCGCGATGCCCCCAAGGCAACGTATCCGTGCTATCGGGTAGCAAATATCGTTTGTCATCGTGAGGACTGAGCGCTATCTTGACTTGTTTCTCCGTGTAAACTTTGTGCATACGAGATCCGATCACGCGCTGCTCTCGACGCTGGATGATTTTCTCACGGAGACACTGCACGAAGTCATCGAAGGTGATGGTCGTTTCCACGACTCGCGTCTTCACACCCTTCACCTTCTTCATGCGATCTTGGCCGTCGACTCGTACACTGTACATTATGCTGCGCAATCCAACGAATTCCGTCATGATACGACCGTTGCATTCATCTTTCATGAGTCCCACGACCTTCTTGTTCACTCTCGGGATAGCAAACTGGTTTTCAGCTGGATAATCGGACCTATCAAACTTGTCGATATCGCGCTTCATGACGTCGTAAACGTCGGGGCAGCGCACTTCGTAGAGCAAGCTGTCGGTGTCGGTGTACAAGAGCTTGCAGCGGTCGTCGAACTGCGACTTCATGTAGTCGTAGTGGAAGTCGTAGACGAGAATCTTGGACAAGTCCAGAACGCAGAGTCCGACGTAGATCGGTTTGTTGAGATAGACCTCGGTCTTCGTGAGCTGTTCAGCAACGAGGTTCTCATCGAAGATCGAGCGACTGTGGAAGTTGGGCTTCGCAATGAGCGCCTCGGCGCCGTAACGACCGTCCCAGTGAGTGACGAGTTTAACGTCGACGTGCTTGCGGACGTTCTCCATCGTCTTGCCGAACACCGCGTTATTCATGAGTTTGAAGAGGTTTTTTTCAAAGTCGTTCTTAGCCTGCTTCCTCATATCGCTGTTGAGTTCGATGTAGGATTTGAGCCACGCGCTTTGGTTGAATTGCAACACTCGATGAAAACGTTTCAGCTCCAATCCAAACCTGAGAGCCTGCTTCAGGTTCCTGTAGTGGATTATGTATCGGCTCTTTGAATCCTGCGTCGTCATCAGCTTTGGTTGTTTGGAGCCTGGTGCGCACTTGTGTTCGGGGCACAGAGGCAGGTCTCTGTGCGCATCATGGAGACTTTCGGGGTACTCGAGGTCGACTTCGAGGATATAGCCATCGGGCGACGTATCCGGAACGTTGGGGAAGTCGATGCTTTCGGGACTCTCTACCCATTTGAATCCGCCGTACGGGAGATACTCCATCATTGCCCAGCCGTAGAGGTTATTGACGTCAAAGTACATCAGGTACTTGGTCTCCTCGGTTGGATCGTGATCGCGCATGTACCTGTTATTGGCGCGAGCGTAACGGTTGCAGCACTGACTCACTCCGCCTCTCACACCGCGCTCGATGAACATGTGCATGTCCAGGTCGGTGAGGAGTTCCAACTCGATCTTCGTGTACTTGAGCATGGCGTCCCACGTGAATCCTGGTGTTGTGTAGTAGTGAGCTGGATCACGGTCGTAGGCTTCGATGCTGTTGTGTCGGAAATTTTCAAAGACATCCGCCAAGAGGAGAACATCCGTTTTTAGGTAGAGGTCCGAGTATTCGCCCAGGTCTGCGATGCAGAATTCTTCCCACACTCTCTTCGCATGATCGTAGTCCCCGTCCGAGATGTGGCTGTCGTACAGCGAGCTGTAGAAATCTTCCCTCGATGGAAGATTCGTCTCGTCGAGTTTCGCCAATGAGTCGACGTACTCGTACGGAAATACGCCTTTCCTCGTGAGTAGTTCGAATTTGGCGTCGGAGAGGTTAGGGAACTCGCTTCTGAGGGTCTTTAGTTCCGTCAGGTATGAGGCTAGTTTCTCCAGAAACGAAGCCATGAAGCGAAACGAGTCGATGAATCGAAAATTCATGTCGCTTCCGTCAATGTGCTTCGTGAAGGAGATATGTTTTTCCTTCGTCAGTGGCAGAATATCGATGCGACCCTCGAAGGCTGTAGCAATTTCCCGTATCGTGAAGTGGGAGTCGTATCCTGTGAGGTTGTGGAATACGACTGGTACTGTGCGTGAGTCATTGTAATTGAGATTGCATTCGTTGTGGGCTGGGCCCCTGTACCTGTGTACGGAAAAAAAATATATCATTATCTATTATTGGTAAAATGTAAGAAACTATAAACTAGAGATACTTACCGCCCTGTCAAATGGCAATGATCCTTGACTCGATCGTTGTTGGACATGCGTTTCCCGCAGATGTGACATGTGGTTGCTGTACGAAAGTCCGTCATCTGTTGCGAAGATAGTCTATCCATAGGCTTCGGATTCATGTGGATTTCTTCAATGTCCTTGGCCAGCTGTTGCAATTCGCGAACGAACCATTCTGCTGGTTTCGTGCCTCTGTAGTTGCGGTACCTAGACCTCGAGTCATCGTACCTGCATTTAAGGTAGTATGCTACGCTGAATGCTTCGTGCTTTTGGTAAGCATTCTCGTCTCGAGTCGGTTTGAGAAGGCATTCAAAGTCTGCGTAGACGATGAAGGGTACTCTCTCCTTGTTCGAGTGATTCTTGAATCGTAGAATTCTGCTCTTCGAAGTCAGCATATTAACCTTGCACTCGTTGACATTTTTGCAGTCTATTACATGCGAAGCTAATTGATCTGCGCTATGGAAATAGTGAAGGCAGCGATCACAAATATGATGCTTGTGGCCATGCTTCGATAGCTGAGACGAGACCAATCGGGACAATTCTTTTATCCACACGTAATGGAATTTCGGTAGCTCATAGACATCAGCATTTTTTTCCTCCGCCTCCTCCTCCTCCTCATCCTCATCGATGTAGTGGTCTTGCACAAGTAGGAGGTTGACGTGCTGAGGCTTCTTTGCGGCCGTAACGTGTAGGGGTGTCGTCTCAAACTTGCCCTTTCGCATCTTCAGAATGTACACGTTTATCGACAGATCATTCTGTTTCTCGAATCTCGAGATTTGTCGTGGCATCACCGGAAATTCGATGCCTTCAAAGTTGAGATCGTCTTTGTACTTTCTGTACTCGGAAACGCGATCGCAATGATGAGCAGGATGTAGCGCGGACAGGATAGCCCACTTGAAGCACATGCTGTCAGTGTTCTTTACGTTGACACACGCTTTTTTGTTAAGGATTTCGTCCGGTAGTTTCACGTAAGAGTTGCCGCGCATCGGATTGAACCTGTTAATGTTGACTGTTAGATTGATGATCGAGTGCAACGACCATCCGGAATCCTGCTGCTCGAACTCCTCCATTTCCCGCAGAATGGGATTGCAGATGTTGGTCGTGAACCATCGGTTCACGTTAGTTGTCGGGTAAATTGGTTCGGCCTTCGTATTGAAGTACTTTGTATCTATCACTTCTTCATCGTTTTTCAATACAACGAATTTTGCAGCCAGTACCATGTAAACTTTAACCGTATTTCTCTCTCTCGCGAGTACATTTCTAATTCGCGAGCGGAACATGGTCTTGGAATCCTTCATGAACTCATTAACGTCTACGTGTTTTAGGTTTGTAATTACACCCGTCTTGATTCGCTCCTTGAACGCTGACTTCAGATCCGACCATCTTACTCTATCGACGAGTCTTTCCCGAGCCTGTACACCCTCACCTCGTTTCAGCAAACATCCCAATTTAATTTCGATTCCTTTGAGGAAACCGATTGCGGCTGAATACTTTTGTCTATCGTTAACGGTGGACGTGGGCATCAACAACAAGTCCTCCCACGAGCTTATGAATTCCGTGAGGCGATTTTTCCATACATTGATCTCGCTAGAGTTTCTATCATTCATCAGCTCCAACACTTCCTCCCATGTCTTCATAACATCCTTGCAATCCTGGGCATCCATCTTGTCTCTGACTGAACAGTCGAGTAGTTGATCGAATAATGAGTTGCTCTGCCGCCAAGACCGTATTTATATTGTTTGAAAAAGTGGTGGGGATTATCGATGCTGATTGCTCCTATGCATTAATCTTGACTTTTCGTCTCTGACTGAAGTTGTCTTGTTGAATGAGTTGTTCCGCTGCCAGGTCTGTATTTATATTACTTGAAAAGTGGTGGGGAGTGTCGGTGTCGACGCTGATTGGTCAGCTTTTTGTTAATGAAAATGTTTAGTGGCGGGAACAATGCCGATTGGTTAAGATTTGGCTCTGATCGGTGATTGGTTGTTATTAGGCATGCGCAGAAAAAGTGAAAGAATATCGCGAGTGGTGGGGGTAGGAGATTTTGTATAAAAGAGATAAGCGAGCAGCCGCTGACATGAGCCATCGTCGAGATGGAATACGTTGTGGACTTCCAGGGCTTCAAGAGACCCATCAACGACTTTGTATTCAAAGAGGTGGCCATTATCGCTCTCGAAGATGACGCTCTTCCGTCCGTCTACCTGTTCGAGCCGCCTCACAAGTGGAGTTTCCTCCCCGCTAAATACAAAAGCGAGAACACATGGTTGGAGAATAACTATCACGGCATCTCCTGGGACAGCGGTGACGTACCGTACGAAGAAGTCACCGAGACTCTGCATAATCTTCTGCGAGACGCCAGCAAAGTCCATGTCAAGGGTGTAGAGAAGAAACGCTGGTTGGAGAAAATTCTGCCTAACGTGTACAATCTTGAAGATCTGGGTTGTCCATCCTTGCAAAAATTGGAACACATTGCGGATATCTCGTGCACCAATCACAAACGCACTTGGAATCCGCACTGCGCAGCCTACAACGCGCGCAATTTGAAAACGTGGCTTCTCCAGACAACCGAGAAAGAAGTCAAGAATGCTAGTACGGAATGTATACCCGATTACCCTATGACACTTAATGATTACTACGCTCAATGTCAATTCTCACCTTAGATACTATGCTCGAATAAAAGTTTAAAGATGATAATATACGCAAGTGTTTTTTTTTTAATCCCATTTTATAAGAAATTAATTTCAAAGTTATGTGATACACAGACTAAGTCGTCATAGTGAAAAAGTTCTCATTTTTTTTTTTTTTTTTTAACAGTTACCTCGAATCTTTGTATCGGTCGCAGAATTGATTGACGTATTGAAAAAAACTTAATTTCCGCGAAAGTCGTCAATATACTCTTCAAAAAGTCGATAATGAACCGCGATTCATCATCACATAGCTTTACGGAGAAAGAACAATGAAAGTATGATTTACCGACAGTCGATATATCCGGATGTCGAAATTACCGACTCGTGATCTTATCATAGCAGGAGATTTGAATTTTTGGCGGGAAAATCGACCTTACCTAACCTTACTTATCGAATTGTGATATTTATGGATGGAGTATACAAGTCGATGCAGGTTGTGTCTAGTCGGGGCAGGTTCTAGATATCGCATGCAAAATAATAAGACAAACAGATTTATAAAGATGAACAATTATTTTTTATTAAAAAATACATTTTTTTTTGTTTTTTACATTTTTTTTTATTTTTTTTTACATTTTTTTGTTTTTTTATTTTTTTTTTTCTACATTTTTTTTAATTTAAAAATTTTTTTTAGGAGGGCCGCTCTTGCTGCCGTCGGGGCCCTCGCGGCTTGCGGGCACCTCGCGACCCTGGCGGCAGCAGGTGGCCTCTCCTTCGGCGGGGGGTCCGCCGTGGCTGCTGGCGGCCCTACGGCCGGCGCGGCTGTCGGCTGCCTGGCAGCAGCAACGAGGAGCCGCGCAGGGCAAGTCCTCCTCCTTATGCACGGGTCTGACTTCGGAGGAGATACAAGAATCGTCGGACGACGATTCTCCTTGTCCGAAGTCAGACCCGTCCTCGGTTTCTTGGGGGAGGGCTCGCTCTGCGCCTCGACAAACCTCTTCTTTTTTCGCAGCGACTCCTCGTTGCTGCTGCTGCTGGTAGAGCTAGAGCTGCTACCGGAGCTGCTACTGGAGCTGCTGCTGGAGAGTCGGAGATCGCTCTCCAGCAGCAGCATATCCGGTAATGGTGGTGGTGGTGGGTCCAGCAGCTCCAGCTCACCTTTTGGATCCGTCGGCGGCAGAGGTGGATCCGGTGGCAGAGGGATATCCCTCACCGAAAATCCCGGCGGTGGTGGTGGTGGTGGAGGGATATCCCTCACCAAAAGTCCCGGCCTTGTCGAGTCGTATTCCACGTCTTGCGGGATCTGTAAAATAAAAATAAAAAAACATTATTTCATTAATTACGCGAAAGTATAGTTGAGTGAATATGAAAATTCTTACCTCACATGCTCGCCGACGAACCTCGAAGGGAGGGAGAGGCAAATCCATGCCTCTCCTCCCGAAGCGGGGATCGCCACGATGCCCCGCTTCGCAGCAGCAGCAGTAGCAGCCATACCACATTGGAATCTGAAAAAAATAAAATTATTAATATCTATCAGGGGAAAATACAGTTAGGAGCAAAGAAAAATATTTTACTTACCTTCGTTGACTTGTCCATGACGCTTCGCACAAGGATTGTGAATGAATCCCTTGAGCACTGCGAGCTTTCATTTATACCCAATTTTTAACTTGTTCTAACGAGTATCGGCCAATAACAGGACAGACATTTAAAAAATAGCCCGAGGCGATAAACATTGTTGCAGGACCTGTTAAAACTTGCATTCGACGAAGCCTCGAACTCCCGAGGCAAAGCGCCCTTCAACGCTCGCATAGAGGTCAAACTCGAGGGGGTCCCCGCGCGCCGAAAATAAAGCCCGATATTTTGTAAACAACACACGAATAAAATAAACGTACAAAATATCGGATTATATTATCGAGTGATATTATGATTATTATTTATCAATAGTTCAATATATTTTAATCGATGCTATCAGATATTCCGATAGATGCTATCAGATATTCTGATAGATGCTATCAGATACCTACGCATCCATCCCTTCGACCATAAGTCGCTCCTCCTCCTCTTCCATCGTCGAAATATAAAAAAAATCGAAATTTTTAGCCCGGACTCAAACCCTTTTTACCGACTGTTGGTAAGGTAGGAATCTGCTTACCGACATGGGGGGGGGGGATCGGCATAGCTTATCTACTGTGTATGTTTATTCCATACTCAAGAAAGATTGGTAGACTGAGTTGGAATATTAATCATTTCCTCTTGGTTTCGTAAAGCTTATTAGAAGTGTGGATTTTATAGTTGTATATTCCTTAATTATTCAAGTCGTGGTACGGGGGTACTTGGTTTCCGGCAGAATTCTGAAAGTTTTACTACTATTTCTTTAGCGCGTGATTGTTGCTAGGGAGAGACTTCGCACCTTGATTCGCCTCTCCCCCTTTTTTGACATCATAAGTCTCTCGGAGACCCGTTGAGGCATTTTATCGTTATTGCCAAAGGAAGTATCGGTAGTAGGCTATGGTTAACATAGATCATCGATCGTACGAGCGTTAATTTGAGGTGGATGGGCATAAGGCTCCGAGGTTACATAAGCGCGCGCCGCGGCGTGATTTTATGAATATGTAATATGCTCGTGCCTTCGTAGTTCATGCTTTTCTCTAGTCATTGATTTCGCCGGTCACGCGGCATGTGTCACCTGGCCCCCCTCGAATATAAATGAGAATAAAAACAGATCGTGGGAAATATCTTTGTTCGGCATATTTGCCGATTTTGTGCTTATTATCTCGTGTATTGTTACTTGTAATCAAGTAACTGAGCATCATCCATTGAAAAAATTAATTTCATTAATTTCCTTGTATTTGTCTTTTTCCTCTCGTCACTTCGGGTGCCCTGAGAGCTGTATTTTTAGTTTGTATGTTCAAAAATAATTTGAGTAATTGAAAATGACTAAAGGTGCCTCTCTACTTTCTGCAATGATTCGTATCTTTTTCTTTTGCCCCTCTCCTTTCTAACTGTGGTTCCTTATTTAAACACGAGGCGGCTTCGGTAAGTTATCGTTAGAGTGGTGGCCACCGCCCGAAACATTATTTCGGGGGTCTTGGGCCCCGCGGCCGGTGAACGTAAGTCCCCTCGCCGACGACTCTCCTACTAGTGGTAAAGAAGCGAGTAGATCCTAGGTTACCATAGGCGGGCTCTTTTTTGTTTCTTTTGGTAAAACGCCGGAGCACCAAACGGGGCAGAGATTGGACTTGCCACCGCCGGTAAATGCCTAGATCTGCTTCTACCAGGAGTCTATTAGATCGATTTGTCGAATTGCCTGCCTGTTTTATCTTGGGTCGTGTATGTTCGTTTTTTGTAAATATCGATCACGGCCGAGAAGTAGAAAGCACTTTTTTGTGAGTTATTTAATATTTTTATGACTTTTAATTAATTTAAGTTTTTTTGCGAAAAAAGGGAAAAAACAACGATTAGATGGAAAATAAAAGAGTCGTTACGTAGGACGTAATACCATACACTTGAAGTTGTATTTCAATTTTTATTTCTTTTTGTCGATCGTGAATATAAAATTTATAAAAAAATGTTTCGAACAATTGATATATGAAAGTTGTTTAATATTTTTTATGTTTTTATTTTTACGAAAAGTTTGGCAAATGTTCACCGTACAAATTTGGGCCGAATATTTTTTCCATCGTGAGTACAAAAGTAACGAAAATTTTGTAATTCAAAATTACAAGGCTTACCGAACATAATCCAATAGAATAAACCCTTTACAGACAATCAATACATTTTTTCACAATACTGTAAATATCATATGCTTATTTTTGAGCAGTATTATTAGACCACGTAAAATAATATATATTAACTTCAGACTTTGAAAAACACACCTAGCCGCAAAAAATAATCAAATCGCTACCGACAAATAAATTTAGAATGAATAGAGTTACAAATTCCGATACATTGCACTTTTCTATTTGTCGCTTTGGCCTGTCAAACTTTTTGTTTTTCGAACGTACGGTGTACTTCGACATTTTCTCGAGTTTTTTCTGTAAACAAAAACGAAAGTTGATTACATGAATATTGTTTTACGAAATGGAACTCTTCTAGATTATACAAGCGATTGGAAAATGTTTAAATTAATATAAAAATTGTATACACGATTCGATAATGTTGGCACGGGGACGCGTACGAACGCTTCTGATTGGCCCGCAACTTTCTTTTCGGTCCAATAGCCCCACTTACGATGTAAAACGTTCCACGATTTCAACCAAGAGTTGTGGTTCCTCCTTTGAATCCCAGCTTGGCTCGTCGTTTAAACACCATAAATCAGTGGTCGTTGGAATAACACGGATATTTTCATTTGTATTTCCGTAATATTTTGCATTTTCTTCGTTCTTAGAGGTATCTCGCCAAGATGTCAATTTGAACGAGTTGGATGCGTCCATGCTTTGTCTACAAAAGACAGAACGTACATATGATGTAACGCGCAAATTTTCACAATACTTAAAATAAAACGCGAGAAGAAAAAAACGAAATACAAAATTCCCCTCTCCATTTCTGCAGGTGAACAAAAAGCTCCTTTTGAATGTACGGTGAATCGGTTTTGACGTCTGACGAAAGGCAATGACAACACGCCAGATTTATATAGATTGTTCCCACCATATCTGTTTTGGGCGTATTTGTTTGAATTTTTCCCTAATGCTTGGTGCATCCTAAGATTTTAGTGAAAAGATCTGTGTAACTATACGTTTCTCTCACTAATGCAGCTGCCCGACCCATTCAATTATCTTTATAACCGAACGACATGAAAAAATGCTTGACCCTTAAATAATACAGATAAACGGGTGCAAAAAAAAAAGATATATGTCTGTTGTTCACGGTACCGTTGTGAAGTGAAATACCGGGTCTCCTTATATACTAGTTAGAAAAATGATATTTTCACGATACCTTCAGTACTCGAAACACGGTTTTTCTTTAGAAACTTATCATAAATCTTCCTGGCATTGAGACTCCAGTAAGAAACTACGGGCACAGCCTTTACAGTGAAGATGATTGTTTATAAGTCTTACATACGCATAGAATAAGAGGAAAGGGTGTGAAAATAAAGTATGCCCCACAAACCGATGATTTTCTGTGGGAATTAACTTGAACATGGCACCTTAGACATGTAATATTTTGGAAATCGTTAAAATAAAAAACAACACTTGCAAATATAGCCAATTTCCGGTTTAACATTCAATTTTTATTCGACCTCACTATTCTTTACAATTATGAAAATACGCAATGAGAATTCGAACATCGGTTAAAGATATGTAGTATCATTGCGATGTGCATAGGTCACCGTTGATGTACTCTCCGTTCTACAGTCGTAGCAGTAGCTTAAGTATTGAAGTGTGCACTCGTGAATAGCCCACCCGTGGAATGGCACAAATATGTTAATAGAACAAATGTATAACACATTAATATTGCGCGATATATAGACGGTTAATGTATATTTTTTAATTTTAAAGTACAACTTACACGTTATTGGCGTCAGTACCTTGTGTCCGAACTCGTACGCAAATAGGCTTGTCCAAGCGCAAATTCGGTGGTATTGGTGTTAAAGTTCGAATCAGTAGAATCAATTTGCCGATAGCGCTGAACTGCTATGTAACGATTCATAAGACAAGTCACCCCCGGAAAGTCACTACCGCCCCTCGAGCGAATGATACCAACCGCAATTAAGACGGCCTGGTAAGACACGTCAAACGCTCCACAATCATACACGCGGCCAATTTCTTTAAGAGACAATCGGTTCAAAACCGACCGCATCGTGATAACGTGATCGGAGGTTACGCCGGAGCGAGAGAGTGTGTACTCGATAACGTGTTTCACCTCTTTGTGTGAGTCAGAAAGTACCCGCGTAGAAAAAAGTAGTATGGGAAAGCGTATTTACCTGTGTATGGGATTTCGATGGGAAATCGCATGGGAACTAGTATGGGAAAGGGTTTGGGAACGGTATGGGTTTTGGGACGGAGCCATATTCACCCCGTACGCTTTTCCAGAGTCTCCCCCAGCTATCCCATATGACCGGGGAAACCTCGCGCAATCAATCCCATATCTGTTATCCCATATTATATGTAAACGAAAGAAGAAGGAAAAATTAATTTTATCAAATGGAAGGAAGAAATGAAAAAAGAAAAAATATGCCTGAAACCAATTTTTTTCGACGGATATGAGTTCCCCGAGCAAAGTTAAATCCTACTGTACGTAATCGGCGCTTGAAATTCGGTGTCGGCCCCAAAAATATTGTAGAGTATTGGTTGAATCTCACATAGATCTTTCAATTTGTCTATCCAAGCTTTTTCGAGTACATCACAATATTTTTGGGACCTTCAACGAAATTGAAAGGCCGGTTATGTACTACAGCATTCAACTTCGCTCGGAAAACTCATATTCGTCGAAAAAAATTAGTTTTCCGCATATTTTTTCGTTTGTCATTTTTTCCTTCCATTTGGCAAAATTTATTTTTTCTTCTTCTTTCATTTAAACGTAACATGGGATTTTATGTATGGGATTAATCGCGCGAGGATCCTTATGCTGGGAGAGACTCTGGAAAAGCGTATAGGATTGATGGCGCCAGGATTCCCGCGGTCGTACATGATGGCTAGGACAGGGTCTGGGAAAGCGTATGGGGTGAATATGGCTCCGTCCCAAAACCCATACCTCTCCCAAACCCTTTTCCATACTACTCCCCATACTATTTCCCATCGAAATCCCATACACAGGTAATGACGCTTTCCCATACTACTTTTTTCTACGCGGGTAGTCTCCATATTTGTAGAATAAGCGTGTAGAAAATAATTCAAATTTGAATTGGGACAAGTTCGTAGGAAAATAGAGAGCTCCGGATTGCGGATTTTAGATTCTTTAATTGAGACATCTTTAATGAATGCTTGGCAATCTCGTATGCATCACATCTCTCTCTCTATGTCTTTCTTATGACGGTATTGCCGATTGAATGACCATTGCATCGTTTCCAGCAAAGCAACTTCCCAAAAAATTGTTCCGACGCATTTTATACGCGAAGTTTCGACCAACAAAAGTGTATGAAAATCAACAATTTCTCATTATAACCAACTTGCGGGCGGGCGCAGAGGCTCTTGTTGGTGCGCTCCACCCCCAAACCCCCCGAAAAATGTCCCTTTGGGACATTCTTTAAGGCACTTACAGGGATACACGGGGTGGAGACCGACTCTACACCTCCCAAGTCTACACGAAGTCAACTCTACACCAAAAGTGTACACCGACTGACTGTCCACTCGACAAACTCTACACCAAGTAACTCGGCACTGAATTTTTTCATATTGTATATCTGTACACGCCAACGGTCTGCACACAATGTGTACACCCACTGACTGTACACGCGAAAGACTCTACACCAAATAACTCCACACTGAAATTTTAACATCGCATAACTGTACACGCCGACAGTCTGCATAAAAAGTGTACACCGACTAACTGTACACGAGTAAAACTCTACACCAAATAACTCCACACTGAAAATCGTACACAACGTAACTGTGCACGTCGACGGGTTAATACATTTGGTCTACAGTGAATGGTCCTACACGCCGATAGGTCTACACCAAATAACTCTGCGCTAAAAACTCTACACATCCTACCGATAAAACCTGTACATAAACATCTGTACACCGTTATAAAAAAACACGACACGGTGAAATGTCGACACCGAAAACTCGACACGCCGAAAAGTCGACACCAAAAACTCAACACGCCGAAAGGTCTACACCGGAAACTCGATACCGCGCATAGCGAATAATAATTTCGCGATTTCTGAACCGTATTCAGAATGTTTCAAAAGAATTCACCAATTTCCCACTGCGATGGGTCTTCGATGGCGAAAACTCTATCGGTGAGTACACTTTCAAGTCAATTACGATTTTTTCACTGCGAATGACTAGTTGAGCAAGAAAATCATGTTTGGACGAGCGGCGCAATACGATTTGAAAAAGTAAATGCAAATATACAATCCATGTTAGTGTTTTTATTCCATTTTTCGCGATAACTTAATCGCGCCAGAAAAAATTCATATTTTTGGTGTGAAACGAGGTATCGACTCGATTCAAAGTGCTGCACGGATTTTAAAGACGAAGTTTCCAATATACAAATTTGCATCGTTGCACATTCGATTTTTCTACCTTCGCTTGGGTTTCGAAAAATTTACCAATTTCGCACTGCGATGGATCTTCGATGGCGAAAACTCTATCGGTCAGTCAATTTTCAAGTCAATTACGATTTCTCCACTGCGAATGACTAGTTGAGCAAGAAAATCATGTTTGGACCAGTGGCGCAATACGATTTGGAAAAATAAATGCAAATATACAATCCACTTATGTGTTTTTATTCCATTTTTCGCGATAAATTAATCGCGCAAGAAAAAATTCATATCTTTGGTGTGAAACGAGGTATCGACTCGATTCAAAGTGCTGCACGGATTTTAAAGACCAAGTTTCCAATATACAAATTTTCATCGTTGCACATTCGATTTTTCTACCTTCGCTTGGGTTTCGAAAAATTCACCAATTTCTCACTGCGATGGATCTTCGATGGCGAAAACTCTATCGGTCAGTCGATTTTCAAGTCAATTACGATTTCTCCACTGCGAATGACTAGTTGAGCAAAAAAATCATGTTTGGACGAGCGGCGCAATACGATTTGGAAAAATAAATGCAAATATACAATCCATTTTTGTGTTTGTATTCCATTTTTCGCGATAAATTAATCGCGCAAGAAAAAATTCATATCTTTGGTGTGAAACGAGGTATCGACTCGATTCAAAGTGCTGCACGGATTTTACAGACCAAGTTTCCAAGATAAAAATTTTAATCGTCGCACATTCGATTTTTCTACCTTCGCTTGGGTTTCGAAAAATTCACCAATTTCTCACTGCGATGGATCTTCGATGGCGAAAACTCTATCGGTCAGTCGATTTTCAAGTCAATTACGATTTCTCCACTGCGAATGACTAGTTGAGTAAGAAAATCATGTTTGGACGAGCGGCGCAATACGATTTGGAAAAATAAATGCAAATATACAATCCATTTTTGTGTTTTTATTCCATTTTTCGCGATAAATTAATCGCGCCAGAAAAAATTCATATCTTTGGTGTGAAACGAGGTATCGACTTAAAACTTATCAACGTTAAGAAAACGAATTATGAGGTTAACGGAGTTAAGGTCGTACGACGTACGAAGTATTGTTTGTTCGACTAAAACAATACTCTCGACGTCGTCGTTGCATCTGATTCGTCACTCCCGCATTTGACGATGTGTCCGAATCGCGTCAAATATAATAGTTTTTACCGTATTCATGTCTTCGTTGCGACACTTATACGGGACTTATAATTATAAGGAACCTCCGAAGCCCAAATCTTTCGTGTAATCAAATCATCTAATCAAATAGAAAATAATAATATACTTTTTCAAATGTTTTTTACAAGATATTGTGTTTCGATGATAGCATAAATGAATAATGATACTTTTTTGAGTCTAGCGTTAGTTCTGCGTAGGATAATGTGTAGAGTATATGTTTAGGGTATCAAACAGTAGTACTGAACAAAATCGTAGTGAAGAGTAGTAAATAACATTTAACGATTAAGGAGCACAGGAGGAGGTAAGTGAGCTCAATTCTCTAATGAATCATAATCGGTGACGAGGGATGTTGCCGCAGGATCGACGACGAAAGTTGTGACGTATTTTTCATCTACGGAAATTCTAACGCAAACTCTGTAAATAAAATAAATAAAAAACAAAAATCGAAAAGCTCAAACCAAACGGGAGCAAAACGCGAACGAAACTCACGTCACCTTCGGCCGTCCACCCCCGCGGATGCATCGGCGTCCCGGTGGGCGCCAGTTAATTTTGTTTCGCCGGTATTAACAACCGGACTCGATCTGGAGGCAGTGGAGCGTCCGCCCTCCGAAGGATAATTTTTGTTTCGCCGGAATTATCAAACCGGACTGAACTGGAGGTCGGTGGAGCGACGACCTCCGCAACGACAAAACGAAAACGAACGAAAACGTTACGAGAACTAACGCCGACGTATTCGCGAAAGCAAACGGTTGCGGAAATGCACGGTTGCTCAGGATGCGGGTTGTGGTAGAGGGTCGCGATCCTTAGCCAATAAAATAACGAACGGTAACGAACCAACAAAAAAAATCGAACTCTCGAGCCCTTGCGAGCGAGAGAATAATTTTCTTATTGACTATAAGTAACGGGAACGCACGCGAGTGCACCGAAAACGCTCAGCTGATCGAACGATCGAAGCGAGCTAACGAGAACGTAAGAATAACGGATCTATAAGCGATCGATAAATTCTTGTAATTCAAAACTCACCGAAACTTCCTATTAATCCTAGACTGAGCGGGAACCGGTATCTCACGATACACCGAGAACTGAAACACTATCACCGTTGCACAAGGAGCATTATTTCTAATGCTTCACTCACGCACGGGATCGCGAAGAATTTATTACAAAATTCTTTCGCTACACTCAACTCACAAACTCGAGCGATAGCCGGAACGAGAACGAGAAACTGACAGCTAGGCCACACTGTGTGCGCGAGAGAGATAGTCTCACTTGAGCGCGCGAACAATAGGCCGAACGTCAACACGGGAGCGCGAGAGAAGTCCGAGGTACCTCGAGGGCGTCTCTCGGCAGACTGATTTGCCTATCACACTATCTCGACGAATTATGATTATTATTCCGGAGATCGCGATCGATAGCTACTGCCCTCTCAACTATTTCGCTACGTTATCGATACGAGACTCGAAATTCTTAGCGGTAATCGGGGATCTAGAAGGAATCTTCGCAATCGTTACCCCTAGTCAATGCGGGCGAACAAGGCACTCACCTCGACTAACAAAACCGCAGCAAGGTGCTCCAACCTTGCCCGGGACTCAAACCAAATCTCCGCCTGTTCTTCCACGCATTGCACTATGTCGCGGGGTGCCGGGTTTGCACCGGACTTTGCCGTCTTGCAACTACACCTTGTCGGGACTTTCCTTTACTCGGGCTTTTAATTCTTCGTGATTCACCACCGAGTAGAGTCAAGTACGCCGACCAACTAAACTTAACTGAACAAAACTGAAACTAATCAATCAAAACTAAATTCATAAAATAACTGCAAAACAAAATAAGTCAAAACAAAATAAACAAATGAATCAAAACTAAATTCATAGAATAATTGCAAAAAAATATCTTGAATCGGAAACATACGGGAACAAAACCGTAATGCGAAAGTTAGTGAGAGGCAGCAAAACCGGAACTATAACAACAAGAATCGATATCTGTAGAAAATTGTACTTCTTGTGTTATTTGTGACGCTGATTGGAAAAATCACGTCACAAAGTGCACACCGAGGGACAACGGGGGCTCGAATCCAGAGACGACGCCAAGGTAAGAATATTTCTATAATGATTTACTTTACGACTATTGAGTAGTTCCATTTTTCTTATTTTTATTTTCTTTTTCATAAGGGAAGAGCAAACGAGCGACAAGAATCATTCCATTAAGGTGTGAAATCGAATAATACAATAATAAATGGAATAAAAAAAAAATGATGTCGGTAAACGCGGCGTTAGTCGTTGACGGCGTATACGCGGTTGAAAGAATCCATCGGTTCCCGACACAGCGGACACCGTCTGTTTCGACTTTCGAAGATAATCCGTACGCACACTTCGCAAATGCAATAATGTGCGCACGGATTAATTATATGTGTGATCGGCGCCATCAAACATACCCGACACATACTCGGAACTGAAAATATTTTAAAAAATCGTCAGTGCATGCTAAAACAATTGTATATAAATTTATTCACAAAAATGTAAACAGTCCCGACTGAAAGAAGTGTACTATGATATACGAATTATACCATCAAAAACACTTGAATAAAAAATAAATACGTCAATTGTAGTTTGGATGAATTCACACTTGATGGCGAATGAATGTCCCGACTTTTCTACATGAATATGAATAGGAATTTATAATCCCAATGATGTTTGTTATTACAATACGTTTACTATTTTTCTCTTTCGTCGAGAATTGTTACATGTATTGAAATGTATTATTATTATCATTATCAATTCATCTATCGCAGAGTTTAAAATAATGCACATTCAATGTACACATTGCTTCTTTACTTTAGAAAAAGCAACAATCAAAGGCAATGGGGGACCGACTTTCAAATTTTATATTCATCTTTTTTAATAATTTAATCAATACGCATAGAATTTGAAAATGTGATTTAATCGCGTAAAAAATGAAGCAGTATCCATAACCAGCCATGAGTATCTTTGCCCCTGAATATCTCGGCCCATTATCAATTATATTTAAACAGTTTTTCTTTCATCAGTGAAAATATTAGATTTATGAGAAAATATTCATATCGTTCGTTCATTTGTAGCGTACGACATATCCAAAATCGATTAATGGACCAAAAGTATAAACTATAAATCCATCGCATTGGAGCATTTAAGGAAAATTTAATGAAGGATACGAACTGGAAGGATTCTGGCACACGATTCATACACATCCCGCATTGCCCCTCATTGATCCGACACCACTATAATTCCCAAAGACAAACTCTACTCTATCGACCACCCTGCTCGATCGCACGAGTGAAAAATCACTTTGTTGCATACAATATATCATCAATATCTCCATAAAATAATACGTAATTTTCAGTTTGCCTGTGTCAATCCTTAGTAGCTCTATCTAACGGTCCTTCCAGCGATTCGGAGTTAACTTTTTCTATCATCCATACACAGAGCGTCATTGAGACCTCAATTTTCGTTTTTAGCTCTTCCGTTTTTCCGAAGCCATCGAGACTTCAATTTTGATTTCGACCCAACCCCATGCGAGTCATCGAGATTCTCAATTTTTACATTGTTTCTTTGTTCTATGAGAGCCATCGAGGTTCTCAATTTTTTTTTTTATAACGTGGGGGCCATCGAGGTCCCCAATTTTGTTAAATAATCCTCTGTTTCGTTTATATTGGCCCTTTCGTATAATAAAATCGAATAAATATCCTCCGTAGGATCGTCAAACACTTCTAACCACGTAACGACCATTCGTTTATCGTGTGGATTCGAAAGCACACTTCTGACATCATCGTAACGACCGAGCGAATGAATAACACGCATATTCGGTTTTGGGGTGGGAATTATTTATAATAAGAAACGTTAATTATCCAAATCTCGAAATATCACACGTCTGCTCGCTTTTAAAGAGTGCCGTCCAGATTCTTTTGTCGTGACGATCGATATCGTATCGATCGTTCGTACGTTTGTCTATTGTCAAAGTAACTAATATCGTGTGTCTTAATAAATAGTCAGCTACATTCGTTACAATATATTTGATCACACCGGGTCTATAATGTTTTAAAGAGTTATTCGTACAGTGCTCTGATGTAGATTATCCCCCAAAAAAATGATAACAAACTTCCTTATTTGCGAAAATTTTAACGCGAACGAAAATCTTCATTTTTACGTGCCATCAGCTGCGACACACCGAACAAATCGCATCTTTGGAACAACAATATAACATTTCTTATGGGATTGCCATATGAATTGGTATACTGGTTTTCTAGGGACGCTAAATTATCCTCCGAAAGTTATACTTCGATCAATATAATCGTATCTTGAACACAATCGTCCACTTCCACGTTCCGAAAAACGCGGGCAAGGGCATACAATTCCACTACACGAAAAGCATAGTAGACGCGTGCTCTCGGATGCATTTCTGCAAGCGTACGACATATCCAAAAACGATTAACGGACCAAAAGAATAAAATACGAAGGTCTCTTCTATCGCATTGTGATAATTTCAAAAAGTCGCGTTTCATGATGCCGATTAATTTATCTACTCTAAGTGGCGAAATGTATTCATGTCTGTACTTCGATCACTAATTATTACTGAAATGGGATGGCCCGGATCCGGGTAATCCCTTTACTTCATATTGCGTAAACAATGAAGCACTGTCTAAAATCGTCCGCTATTGTTGCCATCCCTTAATATCTCTTTCATTATTGTGATTAGTCCATTATCAATAACTTTGATACGACGTCTGGTTTTTATCAGACAAAAGTACACTACATATGCGAGGAATGATTCGATTATTTATTCGCTTGTTACAACTTTCCCACTGAACAAAAAAGTTCGAGCCATGTTGTCATTGTTCAGTCATATTAAATCGCTTTTTTATCCCACATGGTTAATGATTTTATGATTGTTTTTTTTTTTATTAAACTCTGCGTACTGTTACCCTGACATAATATCTCTTTCAGCAAAATTCAAACAAATTCATCATCTGCAAAAAAGATATTCGGAAAAAGAATTTTCCTGATTACTTGTGATCGGTTTCGACAAACAGAGAAAATCGCATCCTTGGAACAACAATATAACATTTCTTATGGGATTGCCATATGTATTGGTATACTGGTCTTCTAGGGACGCTAAATTATCCTTCGAAAGTTATACTTCGATCAATATAATCGTATCTTGAACACAATCATCCATTTCCACGTTCCGAAAAACGCGGGCAAGGGCATACAATTCCACTACACGAAAAGCATAGTAGACGCGTGCCCTCGGCTGCATTTCTGCAAGCGTATGACATATCCAAAAACGATTAACGGACCAAAAGAATAAAATGCCGAGGTCTCTTCTATCGCATTGTGATAATTTTAAAAAGTCGCGTTTCATGATGCCAGTTAATTTATCTCCTTTAAGTGGCGAAATGTATTCATGTCTGTACTTTGATCAATAATTATTACTGAAATGGGACGGCCCGGATCCGGGTAATCCCTTTACTTCATATTGCGTAAACAATGAAGCACTGTCTAAAATCGTCCGCTATTGTTGCCATCCCTTAATATCTCTTTCATTATTGTGATTAGTCCATTATCAATAACTTTGATACGACGTCTGGTTTTTATCAGACAAAAGTACACTACGCATGCGAGGAAAATTTTTCATTATTTATTCGTTTGAACTTGCCCACTGAAGAAAAAAATTCGAGTCATGTTCCGCATGCGAAGCGGACCCTAACTTCTCTATTAACGTTTTTCTTTCGACTTTAGTAGATTGAATGTAATATCGGACTCTCAAAGTTTGTCAAAGAACTGTCAAAATGCAGCATGATTAAAACTTTTAAGCGCATGCCCATCAGAGAACGAATTAAGCGATAAGAATACATATATTGTAAAACGTGATTTTTTTTCAAAAACGTTGCTTTCTCTATATGGAAGCCAACATTGGTAAAAAAAATCGTAGACTTATCTCATAGAGCGAATGTCAATAAATGAGGAAGCAATGTGCAAATCGACATTGCATAATTTTCACACATTATACTACACCTATTGCTATTTTAACATACACTGGTAACATTACAGCAGATGCAAAGTAGATTTACCATATTTATCTTCACATGTTACCGTTTTTTCATTCGTAGATTTGAAGAAAGACAAGTAAGTAAGGTCCACGAGATATGAAGCTTCCGGCACGCTCAGTGAACACAAGATACCTACGCGTCGCGTGGACTTCGTACCTCAAAACTGCAGAAATGCAGATGTTGATTGTGCGAGATTGTCTCCTCTGTCGACCTTTCGACGATCGCGAAGATCCTCGCAAGATCGAGAAGAAGCCAGTCTCTAGACAGCAACGATCAAAGCTAGATCGGTCTAGAGGCCCGCGTAGAAAAAAGTAGTATGGGAAAGCGTATTTACCTGTGTATGGGATTTCGATGGGAAATCGCATGGGAACTAGTATGTGAAAGGGTTTGGGAACGGTATGGGTTTTGGGTTTTGGGTTATAGATGAATGTGAGCAACTCCGAATATCATTTTCTCACTTATATTCCGAATTATAACTTCTTGTAACTTCCGACTGTTCATCAACTAGATATTTTCATTCAATATATTTTCATATTCTTGTTTAGTCAATTTTTTCACCCTCTTACAGCTATCGAGAAACCAGGCCCGTTGAAGGACGTAGCAAAACGCCCACCAAAAAAGTAAACTGCGCTTCTCGCAAAGATTTGTATACGGCAAACGAGAGCGAGCAAACCTCTTTCTCTTGCCCGTAACATAGGATTGATATTATTGAAGGGTAAGCCGTACTCTATCCGTACAGTTGTATCGTCTATTTGCGGAAGCCCCCAAATTCCTGGGACGATATCATCGAATGGCGCGAAGGGATATCATAAATCTACTTTGCATCCACAGGTTATGTGTAATGTTACGTCTTTCTGTCTTCTTTCATCGGCGCTTGTGACCACGCGGTCGACCTTCTTCACCGCCGCTTTGGGCTTGTCGCCGCTGCTGCTTACGTCGCTTTTTTCTCAGATTTTTTTTTCTGGATCGAGACACTGTAAATGATCGTTATGTTCGTATCTTAACTCTTCAAAAATATTTTAACATTAAAGCAACCGATCGCATTACCGTTTGCAATAGGTCCCGGACCTGCCACAGCTGCCACGGCAACCACGTCTGTAGAAAGATTAAAACCTTTCGATAACCGCCGCTTGCATAACCGTCCGGATAAGGGAACCGCTCATGCGGTTTCCTTATCCAGCGATAAAAATATTTCGTAAATATTCCACGTAATTTAATATTACAGTACAACCCCTTTTTAGGCACTCACTATAATAATAGACAAAGAGTGCCTATTAAAATGACCATCCGTTGCTCTTCGGAGTCTGTCGAAGGGGTTACTCCGCAGCGCATACTCCAAAAATTTTTATTTTTCACCAGTTGCTTCGGTGTATCTCCAACATCATGCGTACTTACTTTGAAGTGACTGCGATGAATAGAAATATTTTTTTTAGCCTGCGGTGCAATGAAAACAACTTTTTGGCTGAATTTTTCTTCTCGGACGTCCGTATCACACTGTAATTTTAGATGGTGCGAACCAATTTTGTTCTCCTTCGCAGGATTTTTTTATTACATTATTTCCAGTATGCACATTACTTTTAAAACCAATCTAAGACCTTTAAGTATTTTTTCTAAAAAATTATTGGCCACAATTTGCATTTGCCTTCGGTCAAGTGTCCGTACGGTGCCATCATAATGAACTCTACGAACCAATTTTTTTCTCCTTCGCAGCATCATTTTGTTTTATCAAAAGCACTGCGCACAGCAAATTTAGAGACAATCCTACATCTCTAACTATTTATTCATCACAATTTTCCATAAAAAACTTATTTTCTCACATCTGATGTCCGTACGGTGCCCCAATTAAGAATCCTGGAAACCAATTCTTTTCTCTTTCGCAACAATATTTCATTGCATCGAAAGCACTATGCACAACAAATTTTGAGTCATTCTGACAAATATAATTTTAATTATAAAATAATTCAAAAACAGTGGTTATAACAAGATTTGCTTTAAAGGTTATGTTATTTAGATTTGCCAAAAATCCATTTTTCATCATGTTAAAAAAAAAACTTCGGTTGTGAAAAATAAAACACGAAATATCATACACAGATTCACAAATGTTTGCGTTTTTTATTTCGAAAATAATATATTATCACCGAAAATCATTCGCAATATTTTAGCATATTTTATTCACATTCGTAATAAAAATGATAAATTTCACGTATTCACTGAAAAAGTTGGTAGTAAACTCACAAAAAAGATTCATCGAATATCCAAAATAATTACAATTTCCCAAATAGAACTAAAAAAATCGCGAGTATATATTTTTTCGTTTTATTCTATCTGTCAAACTTTGGAAGCAGATGACAATTTCGTAGCAGACGATACACAGATGCTCATACGTCGCGGCGCGCGTACTCTGTGGCCAGATGATTTTCAAATAAAAAAAAATCGACATCTCGTCTCAATCTTTGTTCCTATTTTACGTAAATATAAATGGATTCTACACGGTATAGCGCAAATAAAAAGTATGCAATCATAAAAAAAAAGAATTTTCTATCCTTCGACCGTCGAAGATTCATCGCAGCCGAAATCTTTGTCAATTATGTTCACCCGATTTATTCATTTACAGTCAATAATAAAAAATGCAAATTCTTTTTCTGGCAACGTATTTTCTCCTCTTCAAAACAAGCAAAAATAAGAGTCGAAATCTTTTTTCGCTGCCGATATATGATTTTTTTTAAGCAAAGACTAATTTTACGAATTTTCATCAAAAAACGAATCGTTTTTTCAAATTTCTCGAAATTGCCGTCTCTAATCCTTTCCTCTCAAAGAAATCGTATTTACAAACTGACTCTCCGCGTTATTGCGCAGATAAAAAGTGTGCTATGTTTAAAAATTTAATTTTTTACACTTCGACCGTCGGAGATTCATCACATTCGAAATCTTTGTCAATTTTGTTCGCTGGATTTATTCGTTTACACTTGATAAGAAAACTGTTTTTTTTTTTTTTTTTCAAATTTTTTCAAATTTTCGTCGAAATACGAATTTCTTTCATATGCTCACGTCTTGAAAAGTTTTGTTTCGCAAAAAAAAAAAAACAATTGTACTCTTAAAGAACAATTATAAATAATTATTTATCAAGAAAGTGAAAAACACTGAATTTGTCGATTTTACGAGTTATTCCGTACCGAAAAACTTATCCTCGTTTGTGATTAAATAAAATTTAAAAAAATACCATATGATATGATGCTAAATTTGATATTTTTAAGTGACGATAAATATCAATAAAATTTCATTGAAAAACGAAAAAAAATATCGAATTTCTCAAACTTCTCGTCTCCAATACTTGTCTGTTCTACAGAGACAATAACGAGCTGATTCCATGTATTACGAAGAAGAAAAAAAATATATCTCAAATGGTAGAAATGAAATTTGTTATAAGAGGACTGTCAAAGAGCCTTCGAAGTCGAATTTTTCAAGAATTTCATCAATTTGTAAAAAAATATTTCGGAGCTATCCAAGATGACAAATTTTTGATTCGAGTAACGTACTACTTCCTCTTCAATACAAGACAGGAACCAAAAAGATATATTTTTTCGTTCTCGAGATTGCATTTTTTTGGAGTATCCATAAATATCGATAAAATTTCATTGAAAATCACAAAGAATAGCAAATTTCTTGAACTTTTCTTCTACAATGGTTTGGTTTCCTACAGATAAAATAACGAACTGATTCCATCAATTATGGGGAAGAAAAAAAACACTGAAGGGGAAGGATTTAAAGGGGATATTTGGCCTGAATGCTAAATGGTAATCGTATTGGTGTCGGTACATGTTTTGTGTGTTTGTTTTATATTCATTAAATCTGGTCATAAGTTTTAAGCCAATAAAACGACTTTACTAGACATGATTTGATTCGTTAAATTAATTTGATCAACTTTTACGTGGTGCAATTCGTTATATTTGTCTCGTGTCTCAATATTTGATAATTTATCGTCAAACAAAAAGGAAATATCCGTCGTGAATATTAATAATCAATTGGTACAAAAAAGAAATATTTTTATTCGACGAAGGTTAAACACTATGAATTAATTTACGTAACTGATAAATGTTTTTTCCTCATACGTACTGTCGAAAAGAAACGCAGAGCGCGAAGAATAAACATACTTCATTCGTAGCGCATAGCGCGATGTGTAAATACACTCGATACGGAGCGCGTAGCGCGACGTGCACCCCCGTGAGTGCCTTAAAAAATGTCCCGAAGGGACATTTTTCGGGGGGTTTGGAGGGCGGAGCCCACCAACAAGAGCATCTGCGCCCGCAGGGCGCTAAGACGCTTGTTTCTTAACTTGGCGGGACCGAACCCTTTCGCTATTCTGTATTTCACCTACAGTCCGCACTCACGGTCACTTGCTCTACTCTACGCGTGCGCAGTGTACGTTCCGAGATTCATTGCCCAAAATCATTGCCGTGGTAATGAGTTTAAATACGTGAGCGGTTGAGTTAAGTGATGTTAAAAATAGAGAGCGTTCACTGTATATAAATGAGGCTAATTTTACCGTTATTGGGATTCGTATTGGCCTCGGGCCGTCTGTCCACATCCATTTCTTGAATATCGTCTAGAGAGATTGATGAATATATTTAAATTGATGATTTTTTACTTCACGCTTATCCTGAAGAAGTATTTCTCTTTAGAATAGTAGTGAATTCAATACATCTACTTGCAAAATCTGCTCATACACTCTTATTATTTTGAGATTGTAGTCAGTAATAGAGGAGACTACTAACCACTGTCGGTCTCGTCGGTACTGTCCACTACGAGCACCTGCACAACCGGCACAATCGGCACAACTGGGGCAACCAGCTCAACCGGAGCAACCGGCGCAACCAGGGCAACCGGCGCGTCCGGCGCAACCGGAGCAACCGGCGCAACCGGCGCAACCAGCGCATCCAGCGCAACCGGCGCATCCGGCACGATCGGTTCTTCTTCAGCGACGTTCATAAGGACATCGTCTTGAATTCAAGAAAATATCACAATCAGATTATGTTAATTAATAAAGTTGTCCCTCATACAGACAACATTATGAGTACATGTCCGTGCAAATATTGACAAAAGTAAACTAACGTTTTTGCTATTTCATACAATAGAAAAATTTTATAGCATCTTGAACCACCGTTCTACTATTTCTATTTCGTCTGATAATCGAATCTCCTTAAGGGGGCTGAGTCACCTAAAAAGTAGAATGTTCATTATTTTTTTTTCTGTCTGAAAAAAATAAAAAATAAAAATTCGATTGTATTTTCATAATCTATATATGATTAACTACTTTAAAATTTTTTTTTGAAGTCTTCAAGCTTGTCGAAGCGAAAGCAGAGATGGTCAAACTTTTTTTACTTGTCGCAGGATTCAGACCGCAGGAGTGAATCAATTTTGACTTTTCATAGCTCATTTTCTTCGCTAGAGTATTTATTATGGATCGAGGTCAGGAATTTTTTTTTGATGGGCCCCCGATGGAGCTATGGAATAAAATGTGGAAAAAAATGTCATTTTCACATGACTGCGATGCTCTTTTTCCATATTTTATTTGATAACTCCATCGGGGGACCTTCAAAAAAAAATTGCTGAACTCGTTCCATAATAAATACTCCAGCAAAGAAAATAAGCTATAATAAGTCAAGATTGATTCATTGCTGCGGTCTGAATCCTGCGACAACTAAAAAAAGTTTGACCATCTCTGCTTTCGCTTCGACAAGCTTGGGGACCTCAAAAAATTAAAAAAGGTAGTTAATCATATGTAGATTATGAAAACACAATCGAATTTTTATTTTTTATTTTTTTCAGACAGAAAAAAAAATAATGCACATGATACTTTTTAGGTGACTGTTACGTCTCAGAGGTTTACTAGCAAGCGCGTCGACTTGGACACGATAGTCGCAGCGGTCGCGCGCGCGTTTAACTTGATAACGCAATTCAGGAATATTACAGATTTAAGGGGTTGGGTTCCTCGAATAAGATCGAAAGATCCCGTTTCGAGAGTAACAACTTCGCGTTTTATTTCGTTCAAACGAAGCTACGATTGATACAATTATAATTCGCGAGAGTATATGTGTGTGAATGAATGACTCTAAATTATAATCTAACTTAATCGCGGAGGAAAGTCCCCGCTCTAGATGAGTCCGACCGAATAGTTTGAAGTTTGAAGTAAGACTAAATTTTGAGTGAATGAAAGTGGCCGTTGCGAAGCGGCCGAAAATGCAGACAGTGCGCGACACGCGCTGTCGCTAAGCAAGAGGTAAATCCAGCATGAGGGAAACCTCGAAATGCTGATTTAGATATGAGACGGAAGAGTGAGTGTCCCGAGAAAGAGAATAGAAATATGCAGTTCTCAGGTAAAATCGCGAGCGCTCGCCAATTGTCGCGAGCGGATACGTATTGGCGAAATTTGATATTAATTATCCGGTCGGATGATCTAGCGTCTGAGCTCCTTCCTTTGCGAGTGGAAATAATAAAAGAAATTAAATCGTTTAATTTCAAATAACGATAGGGAAATCTGAAATACGTGTGTATTAAGGGTCAGGACGTAACACCTCCCCGCTTAAAGAGATAGTCGAGGCAACACAATGCCTCGGCTATGGTGAAGGCAATACGGCGTAGCGCGTCCTGACGTGATTATGTTTATTCGTGTAGTGTAGTGTATACTTATAGTTAACCCGTTAAAAGTGTTTGGAGAATAGCTCCATAATTACGAGCTTACGTATTTTATTTGGGGTGTTGTGAGAGTCGCGTGTGGGTTTGGGGTCTTCTTTCGGATGGTGAGTCGTTGCGTTGAAAATCTTTTGGTGTTTTCCTGTTGTTAGAGTATCCCGATTAATTTTGGCTTACTGTTGGTAGAGAGGTCCTTGATGGTGTGAAAATAATGTTGAGTAGCCGGTTGGTGAATATGTTGATGGGTTGTTGACGCAATAAAAAAAATATATTTTCTTTTTTTTTTTGCGTATGGTTTCGAATCTGAAACTATCGAAAATTGATTATAATAGGGAGTATAGGATTTGAACGATCATTGAATTTAACTTGGAGTTTTTCGAAAAAACTGCTCGAATTGAAGTTATTTTCGAGGAGAAAGAAGAGAAGATACGATGGTGATAGTGCTTATTATTCGTAATTTACCTTGTATTCCGGGGGAAACAGGTTGTTAGGATATTTTTACCTAGTTGGCATAGTATAGTCCTTTACTTTGGTCCTTGTGGTACATTAACGTTTAATAGTTTGATGTGCAGGTTCCTCCAAAGATTTTGCTGAAACTGATCTTATTTCGGATTAGGGAGCTGATCTTGCGACCAGCAAGATTTATAGTTTATCGAAAATCGATAAATCCACTTTAATTTAGGTAGGTATTTTATCGTTTTATGCGTAAAATCATAATGATTTAGTGTATTTGGCAGTTTAAGAATACTTTTCAGTCTCGTAGTGAATTTTGTGTCAAATGTGTTCGAATCGAATATAGTCCGGAATTTGCATAAAAATCTGTACTGAGTTTATCTAATTAGAAAAGCGTTATCCACTTCCTTAGTTCGGAGTTGAGTTAATTTTTTTTTTTTTGTTTCATGTATGTCTATTTACCAGACTTTGACTGGACTAAATTTACTCGTGAACCGTCAATTGTGAAAGAATGCGTTTTGAGCCGGTAACGAGAGAGAGAACCCTCCCCCTTTCTTTTGGGCGCTTACCACGTGTAAGGGCGCAAAAAAAGGTTGGTTAATCTCGTTAACCGTCGAATTCCGATAGTAGGTTAAACATCTCTTTTTTTTTTTTTTGAACGCTCCGAGTTGGTATACCTTCCAGGAGCGGTTCGTCGCTTTTTTATGCGTTGTATCGCAAATCGCGGATAATTTTATTTGATGGTAACTGTTGGATAGTCATTCGGGTGAGCATAGAAAGGTATCAGGAGGAATCAGCGAGCGTGTGGTTGGAGATTCTGTGTTCGAAAATCGCTTTTGTGTTGCCTGATTTTTATTCTACTAGTGTTAATTGTGCGATGCTATGATTGAGACAGAAAGAGAAAAAGAAACATAAAATATTGAAAAAAAATTCGATCTATCCTATTCCCTTTTCGGGTTGCGCCTGCTCGTCGTATAAACAGACCCCGTTGACAGTTACGATACAATTTTACAGATTTGTCTGTGGGAAATGTGTTCAGCACGGTGTAGAAGATTTGATAAAACTATATCATTAATTCGTTAGCCACGGCGGATAATTGCACTTTGATGCGATAGATCTTCGATCGATCGCCTCCCCGGTTATTGCATGGGGGATGATGTTTGCGTCCGCAATACCGATTGTTATTTCGTAAGTTCTATCTCGACCTTTTCTTCCTATGGATGACGATTCGTTTCTATTGTTTTGGCGTCTTCAGATAGTGTGATAGGAAGCATGTTTGTCTCGTGTTCATATGATTGACCATTGCCATGTTCATTGACCGTAGACTGGGAAGGATCCGCTAGTATCTTGCACTGATTGGCGTTCGGATCAAGTGACGTTGCTTCCCTGTCGTGAACTCTGTTTGTCACCGGCACGTGCAATTTTAATCGTGTAGGCCGTTTGAGGTGGTCGGTTGTATCCGTGAAGAAGTGTCGGTAGTACGAATTTTCTACGACGAATTCGTTCTTGCTGTTGTTAGCAGCGATAGATATTTTATCTATCGCCTCCCCAGTTGTTGCATAGGGGGCCAAGTGCACCTTCGCGAGGTCGATTACTGCAGTGACCTTTGAAGCATAGCTTTTGAATGTCTTTTTAACGGACAATCGGCGAATGTTGTGTGAATTTTTCCGAGATTCGTTGGAAACGTTGGTTGCAGATATGGAAGCGCTGATTCGTGCGTAGCTCTGATTAACTTTTGGATCAGATGGCGATGCTTCGTGGTTCTCACCTTCGTGTGTCAACAACTCGCACGATTTTACTCGGTGAGGCCGTTTGAGATGATCAGCTGTGTCCGAGAAAGATCGTTGACGGCACGAATTTTCGATGTCTAAATCTTTATCGATTATTGTGTCGTAGTTAGGTAACGAACTGCTTGACGATGTCGGTTGAGGTGATGGTTCCCCAACGTCGTTTTGTATCGACTTATCGGATTCTTCGTTCGCGATGATTCCAGATTCCCACAATCTCTCATTCGAGATACATGGTGCTGATGACGATCCTTCTTTGGAAGTAATCGATTTTGTAATCGCCTCCCCGGTTGAGGGAGTTGATTGTTTTTGAATATTCTTTTCCGTTGCAGTCGATTGCAGATGTGTCGATTTCCCTTCCGTAGACGGAGTCGATTTGTTCGGCTCGGGATCCACAACACGGTCGTCTCGTATCAGTAGTTGCACTGTGTTAGGCGGAGGCTGCTGTTTTGTGATGTCAGCGAATTCCAGTGGCGGACGGTCGACATCGTGTGTTCGCGTGATAGTTGTTTCTTCGCGCATTTTTTCTAGCGCTGAGTGATAGAAATAATCACACAATTCGTTGTACGAACACGTGCAGTTCTTATATCGATGCAGCATCTTATTATTATCGTTTTTAAATGCGCCGAATGCTAGACTTTCGGATGATGATAGAGCGATACTCGAGTCAGTAAGTTCGGATATTTGGTATTTGTCCGAAGTGTTTTCTGAGAGCGGTAGACAACGAGGATTTGATTTTAGTGAGTTTAGAGTATTACGCCTCGGTGGCTTATTCAGAGGTACGAGTGGAATTAATTCTACAAACGGTATGACTACATCTACGAGTTCTTTTGTGGTGTTAGTAATATAGAGGTATGCAATTCCGTTCCGATTTTTGACAACAGCGTCTCCGTAATACACGCCCTGCGTGATTGTTTTTAATGGGACGTAGCCCGCGGAAATTTCGTTAAGAACGCGAATACACATGGGTTTCCGGGTGTTGGCCGGCACCGTAACGATTTCAAGATGGTTAGGAGGATAGGTTTCGCCGTACATGGCTATCCAACTCTCAAGGTATAGGACTCCTATAAGGCCGTCTTCCTTGATTGGAAATTCATCAGTTACAACGTGAAAAATTGCGTAAATTCCGTTGACGGACATCGCAACCGCTCCTAGAGAATATTCGCAATCAGATGCGCCAGTATCGATCTCGCAAATTATATTGCGATTGATGTGTAAATTCGGCGGTACGTAGCTTTGTTTAATGATGTTAATTTCTGTAGAGTAATTTATGACGTACAGCGTTATGATTTTCCGAATTTCGGAATTACTGAAATCTATAAAGCTTTGCGACTGAGGCAGCCGACTGCTACTTTTGATACTAGCGTGGATAATTTTTGTTTCATCGAAAGGAGCGCTTTTTGAGACTGACTCAACGTCGCGCTGTCGTGCTGAGTCTCGTGATAGTTTAAAGACTCGTAATGACTACGGTCTAAATCGGAATCTAATTTGTCGTGTCTATACTCAGGCTCGTCGGGCGAGTGCCATCTGTGTCTGTTTTTACGTTCGTCTTTTTCTTGCGAGTACAGTCTTTCTAGATCGTCCAGAATCTCTTGTACGGAGGTATATATATGACGTTTCGGGTGGATTTGATTATGTGCGTCGCCCGTCAGTTTATTAAACAACAAGTAGCAAAATTTGACAAAATCGCTAACGTCCAGAGTGGACATGGCGTACTGTACATCGGATATGAATTCTTCGATCGGTATATTTTTTCCGTCGAAGCAAGGGATTGGGGAAAGCACTGTCGTTAGCCAATCGTTATCACTGCGTATATTCATTCGATGGAAGTTCGAAACCATCTCGACATCTCTCATCGGAGGTGGAGCGGGACCGTTACAGAAATTTATTCTTATGTTTTGTTGATCGGGAACGCCCGTTCCAAAACTTCCGTTGAAGTGAACTCGCGCATTTTCTTGTGAATTTTTATGGGTATTGTCGTTGTGCATATTGCAACAGTCGTGATCTCGTATGTTGGTTTTCGACGTTCGATTATGGTAATAATTTGTTCGATCCGACATGTTTGAGTTTTAATATTGGTCTAGTACGTCTAGACGAATAGAACACTCATTTCGGATATGAAAATCAAGAACGATTTTTTTTTTTTTTTTTTTAAATCATGGATCAATATTGATAATCGCTGCAAATAATTGGCAGTAGCGTTGAAAACTCGAAAGGATGTTAAACTTCAAATAATTGAATAATCGAAAAATTAAAATTTACGAAAAATAGAAATTTCAAATAGTTGCAAAAATTAAGAATTTTGGAGATTATAAATTTCGAATAATTTCAGATTTGCAAAATTATAAATTTCGGCGATTAGAAATTTCGAGTAGCACTCAATGAATCGAAAAATTTGCAATTTCGAAAATGATCAATCTGCAATAGCTGAAAAATCGAAAAATCAAAAATTTCGGAAATTATAATTTTCAAATAATTTGAAAATAAAAAAATCATAAAGTTTCGGAAATAATAAATTCTACGCAATTAGATTGGCAAAAGCAAAAATAAAAAATAGCGAATATTGTCAGTTCGACTAGTTGAAAAATTGAAAAATGCAAAATTACACAAATTACAATTTTCGGATAACTGAAAATTGACAAGTTGAAATATGCGAAAAAATTTGAAAATTACGATTGGCAAACTGAAAAGTTTAATTACTCGAAAAATTCAAAAATTTTAAATTGAAAAGTTTAAACAATCGAAAAATACAAAACTTGGGAAAAATTCAGAATTTGTTAATTAGAAATTGGAAATGTTAAATATTCGAAAGATCAGGGTATTCTAACTGTAGAAAATTAGAAATATCAAATAATCGAAAAATAGAATGTTAAATATTGAAAAACGTGAAGTTGCAGTACTTGAAAATGTTGAACTTTAAATTATTAAAAAAATTTCAAATTTAAATATTCGAAGAAAAACAAAAGTCTTAGATCTTGAAAATTGGGAAATTTTAATATTCGAAGATTTTGGAATCGGAATCACTGGGTATTGAGAAAACTTTGGAATTCAAATGATTGAAAATCGAAAAATCAAAACGTTCGAAAATTGTTAAATTTCGGATTATCGATAAATACCACCATTTGGAGTTTCCAAACGTCGAAATTCGGGTGATCCGAGTATTGGGGATTTTTGATAATTTAAGCAGCGGGAGGATGGAGTTTATCCCGTAAATTTTCCGAAAATCGGAATTCTCGATTGGCGAGATGTTTGTATATTTTACCCGAAAATAAGATTTTCGGTTGACGAAATATATTCGTCGAACGATCAGTGATCGTATCAAAGTAGGTAGATGGTACTTACGTGAAAATCGGTAGAAACAGCAGAATGATCGGGCTGAACATCAGCATCTTTGTAGATATCCGGTCGATCTGCTTATCGGTTCAGGATGGGCACCGCGCGTCTTTCTGCTTTTCCGTGGATGTCGATTATTTTCTTCGATTTTCTTTCGATGTTGTTTCTTCTTAAACGTCACGCACTCACTTTAGCACGCGTTACACTGGAAACTCGAGGAAGGAATCCCACTTCTGACACCAAAAATTTCTCTGTTACGTCTCAGAGGTTTACTAGCAAGCGCGTCGACTTGGACACGACAATCGCAGCGGTCGCGCGCACGTTTAACTTGATAACGCAATTCAGGAATATTAAAGATTTAAGGGGTTCGGTTCCTCGAATAAGATCGAAAGATCCCGTTTCGAGAGTAACAACTTCGCGTTTTATTTCGTTCAAACGAAGCTACGATTGATACAATTATAATTCGCGAGAGTATATGTGTGTGAATGAATGACTCTAAATTATAATCTAACTTAATCGCGGAGGAAAGTCCCCGCTCTAGATGAGTCCGACCGAATAGTTTGAAGTTTGAAGTAAGACTAAATTTTGAGTGAATGAAAGTGGCCGTTGCGAAGCGGCCGAAAATGCTGACAGTGCGCGACACGCGCTGTCGCTAAGCAAGAGGTAAATCCAGCATGAGGGAAACCTCGAAATGCTGATTTAGATATGAGACGGAAGAGTGAGTGTCCCGAGAAAGAGAATAGAAATATGCAGTTCTCAGGTAAAATCGCGAGCGCTCGCCAATTGTCGCGAGCGGATACGTATTGGCGAAATTTGATATTAATTATCCGGTCGGATGATCTAGCGTCTGAGCTCCTTCCTTTGCGAGTGGAAATAATAAAAGAAATTAAATCGTTTAATTTCAAATAACGATAGGGAAATCTGAAATACGTGTGTATTAAGGGTCAGGACGTAACAGTGACTCAGCCGCCTTAATCGTCCGAGATTCAATAAAGAAACTTCATACCGTTGTTAATGTCGCCTTCGACTTCCGGAATTTTGGGATCGACGTAATATACCCTCGCGGGATGATCAAAAATCTCGGGAAGTGCGACGTTGTCGCTACCGTCGCTATCCACATCGGAATCGGTGTTTCGATTAATGATCGGATGACGTTCCACGATAATATCGATCGGTTCATCATAGTCGGTAGATTCCCGGATCATAATCGGTGGGCGGGGGTGCATTTGGGGGGGATTGAACTCACTATCGCTACTCTCAGCTTCATGAAACAATGGCAATCGTAAAATATTTGTAATGGCTTAAAAAATATTAACATTATAATCAAGTTCTCAACCAATGTAATAATTTCGGTAATAACATGTAGGTAGGATTAACGGTAGACTATCTTCACATTGTACAGCTCTACAGTGAAACCTCGGTTATCTGAATCCGTCGGAACTGGGTGTAGTTCGAATAATCAAAATGCGATTTCCTTTGTATGACACATCGATACAAGATCATAACACGTACATCAATAAAACATACATCCCTAAAATAATAGTATTGATGGATTTGGAGTTGAAGCCATGATACATGTGATTTGCGTAATGCGATTAAAAGTGATGAAAATAGTTGCTGCGCGGTGTCCGACTTTGCTCGTAAATTTGCTTTGGAAAGATAGTGTGCGGACTAACGCTGGGAAAGGAAAACTGCGGAAAAATTCGAAACATATATATACCGCGGTAACATTCGCATAACCGAGCGTTCGGTTAACGTAGAGACACGGTTCGCATAATCGAGATTCCACCGTTTCTGTGAACCCTCAAGTGATAATACTTTAAGTATAACTCACTGCTGTCTACAACTATATCTTGGCGTGCTGGCCTTCCACGTCTGCCGCCTCTCGCGCCGCGACCACGTCCACGTCCACGTCCCCGACCGCGACCACGGCCGCGACCGCGACCACCTCGATTCGGGGCAGGTTCATCTATTTTATCGAGGGAGTATGTTATGAGGGAGTTGATGTTTTATGAAGAAGGTTTTTTCTGGGAATGTCATATACATGTCATGTAGAATGACACAAGAATCCTCTCCTAAAAAGTTGGTGTATCACGAGATATCGCATGCGAGTTTCGATGTATCGCAATGCGATATTTGTATTGTTGTCGGTTTATTCGTGCCGTGATTGGTCGACGAGTTTTGACAGGAGGTTTTGGGCGCGCGCAGCGCAGCGCGCCCGTAACCGCCTAGTCCACCCTTAAAAAATTGGTATGTCACGAGATATCGCATGCGAGTTTCGATGTATCGTATCGTGCCGTGATTGGTCGACGAGTTTTGACAGGAGGTTTTGGGCGCGCGCAGCGCAGCGCGCCCGTAACCGCCTAGTCCACCCCTAAAAAGTTGGTATGTCACGAGAAATCGCATGCGAGTTTCGATGTATCGTAATGCGATATTTGTATTGTTGTCGGTTTATTCGTGCCGTGATTGGTCGATGATATTTGATAGGAGGTTTCGGGTGCGCGCGTAACCTTCTAAGCCGACGCATTTCATTGCAGTTTTGCGGGACGGATAGTGAAATGTCATATCATTTTTCGTCCCAAGCGACAAAAGTAAGCTCCCAAGGAATGAAAGTGACAATCGCGACCTGCAGCACATGCGGGAAGCTATATTTTCACTACTATTGCTATCGACCACTTTCGTCCCACAAAACTGCTATACAATGCACCGCTTTCCATGTACGAGTTACACAAATTAATATAAAACCTTTGGAATGCTCGTTTATGAGAAGGTTTAAGGAATAAAAAAAAGGTTCCTTATAAACTGACGTGCCTGCGCTAGTATATTGCATAATTTTTATTTTTATTAGAATTTTATACATTTGAACAGAATTGAATTTAAACTTTAACTCACTATCGTCGCTAACCCCGTGTCGCCCGACTCCGACCCCTCCGATTCCACCGACTCTCCCGCCTCGACCCCTTCGGCCTCGACGCATCGGACTTCGTTGACGTTCAGCTGTTTCGAAAACGTTTGGCATTAATACTCGGTATTGTATAATTCTAAGAAGCGAAGAATACCAGATAGAGATACATAGACAACAGGTTGATGGGATGGAATATACGTTCAGATTGTCGATAAAATCTGCACGGTTCCATCATGCATAAATTACTTCAACCTTTCAATTGCACATGAAAGAATCCGTGTGGATGTGAAATGACGGCCTTCTCAGAGAAATATTGAACTAGAAAATCTTCCTCTACCGTCCCATCAATAATTTTTTGTTAATTAGCTACTCACCATTATTATTTCGTGCAGGCCTGCCAACCCTACCGCGTTGGACTGCACGCCCCCGTCGCGGACGATTTTGTTCAGATTCAGCTATTTTAACATAGTTCCAAAATTATGAATTCAATTTTTCGTACCTACTTTTAATCTTTTGTGTATAACACAACGTTCGACATTGACCGACACTGCGGCAATATCAAATGTCAAACTCGCGCGAGCCATACGAAACCCTAGTGATAATATAAAGAACCTTAATTACTAGATAAATAGTCAGTGAGTTTCCACCGAGACTGACCATGTCAGAGATCGAACTAAAAAGGGTCGGGATCTCGTAGCGAAATTCTTGCAGAACCGATATTTGAGTCCACGATTGGCTGCTTGCTAGTGAACAACCAATTGCGTACTCGAATATCGGTTCTGCAAGAATTTCGCTACAAGATCTCTGTCACGGTCAGTCTCGGAGGAAACTCACTGACTACTGATTATAACTAGAGTTTTGTATGGCTCGAATGTTACGCGCACCCGTCACCGCCTGGCAAAACCAGGTGAACGAAAAGGCCGACAATAGAAACCGTTGCTATGGCAAGCTTTCTAATTGCGATATCTGTGACATTAGGTACTCTACTCTACTCTACTACTCAGTAATTGTAGCCACATCCATTACTACAGCTCGTCCGTGACGCTAGCTCCTCCGTTCCTCCAACCCCTCCATGACTTTAGCATATTGTCTGCCAGTTCCTGCACAACGACGGAGGCCGCGGCGAGTTACTTTTATAATATGGACCAGAGCTGGGCAAAAACTATCAGAACCTACATGATATACGTAAGTACTTAATAACTTGGGGTGGTTGGTATGTACGGTATTCGTGGGGAGCTCCAGATCTAGCATATTATGTATTTGCAAGACTTTTTGGATTGCTGTAATTGCGTATATCATGTAGGTTTTTGTAGCTTTAGCTCAGCTCTGATATGGACAGAAAATGCAAGATAATCGAGAAATGGCTAACTTAAAACTTTAACTAACTTCAGACCTTTGCTAACGTCATAGCTACTCATTTCACATTGCTATAGCAACGGATTCCACAACTATGGTTTAGGGGGTTTGATTGATTTTAACGAACGGCCACGTGGGCGGGTAGCGCGCGAGGCCTACGGATTCCTTTCCCCGATGAAAAAATGACAATATTTAATCCGCTTTTGGTTGTAATCGCCGTGACATTTTAAGATCGGTGATACTTTGTTACCGTAAACATTATAAGGCTTTGTCTTTTTCCAATTCACAGAAGACGGTAATGCAAAATAATCTCAGTCGAAAGGGCCCGTGAAAGTTTAAAAGCAGTTCATATTGAGTTCTCACTGATATTTTACCGTCACTTTCAGGCTCGTCGCCTTCTTGAGCCCGGTTCTCATCCGCCGATACTTGCGGATTCTCATCGTTTTCTTTAATTTGAAAAAAAAAAAAAAAAACAGTTGTTTGCAGTTCTTAGGTCGTTTCTTTATATGTAGAATTTAAATTTTGAAAGCTTACCGCCACTGTCTGATCGACCTTCGGCTCGTTCGCCGCTGTTCCCTCGCGAAGGTGGGGGATCGACCCGATGGTCCGCCAAATCGGCTTAAATTTAAGAAATGGGTTTCTCACATGTCCTATTATAAATACGGCACATATTGAATCGATTGATAATATTAACTTACCAGCACTGTCTGATTCGTCTATTTGATGATAAATGTTTACAGCAGCCAACATCAGCATATGAAATTTTTAAGGAATCGATTTATATCATGACATTTCATCATTTATCATTGACAATTATTTTGTTAGAAAAAATACTCGTACCACCATCTCCCGCTTGAATTCGGCGTCTCCGCGCGTTAAGGCGAGGCCTCGGTCCCCGTCGACGACGGACGACTTCATTCTCTTGGGCAGGATCGTCTATAAAGACATCAAGTTACTATCGAGAGTACAATACTTAACTATAAAAGCGTTAAACACATGTAATTAACAACCGAATTCTATATATACGATCTTTTTTTAGAATTGCGTGATACGGATTGCTCATTTGATCTATGTTTACCTGGGAACACATCTTGCGGATTCAGCATGTGGTGAGGTACCGGTAGCTCGTGTTGTACTTCCCCATCTGAAAAAAGATAAGTTCTTATTGAAAACGAGCAGGTTATTGTGGCATGCGCGTTTCACGTGTTCGCATTGCGTTTTCAACCATTTTAACGAACAGTTAACGAATGGGCGAATGGTCAATTGTACAATATTGTATTGTAAACATTTTCAATGTTATATATATGTTAAAGCTTACCAGCTCGAAGCGTTCGAGCCGCGTGATGCAAATCCAGCCGTTGGTATGGCGTGTTTGCCGCCTGCAAAAATGCTTCTACGTCGTATCTGTTAAAAAATGATAAATGTATACTAGATTTCTTTTCACCATATTTTGTACTTTCATGCACAATATGACTAAGATTCACCGTCCCGTCCTCAGCAATCGCCGGTTTTCCGCCAGCCTTTCGTCGCTCCTCACCCACGCTTTATGCTGGGGCTTGTGTCCCGATTGGCCCGTCGTTCGCCATCGGTTGAATTTGAGCAATTCGTCGCCGATTGTTTTCTTTAACTTTCCTGCAGATCACATTAATATTGATATACTATGCTTCATATCCTATGTATTGAAACGGAATTCTCGGTTGAGCATAAGGGCATCAGCATACCCAAGAAAACCCAAATTCGCGGATGGACTCCACCCATTTTCTTCGTCGATTGCCGGTTAAACGCTTCCGCAACGTTGTTCGTCCGTATCGGCGTTGCGTGTAAGGACGTAACGTTTGCGAGAGGTGCCCATTGCTGACGGAGGTAATGGGTGAACGCGTTGAGGGGCTCGTGAGGTCCGACGGCTTGGGGATCGGCGAGCGCCGTTATAACGTGGCAACCCTCGACGAATTGATCCGCAGGCAGCAACGGAAGACCCCACGACAAATATAAGATTTCTGTCGGTGGGTCGATCATCCGCAGCGACTTCCATTTTCGGTAAACCGCCTATGCCAAATGAAGTCTATTACTAAACACTAAGTTTCGCTAACCGTCTAATGGCAATCACCACATGAAATATTTAAGGAAAGAGTTTGGCCACAATTACGTATTCATTTCTTGATTACCAATACTTGGTAATCAAGTTGAATCAAGTGGGGACTTGCGAGCGTGTTTTTTCATAAACATGATTAAAATGTAGATGATTTCAAGAAACAATGTAAACAATTTCTTGTGTGCAGGTGCATGTTTGTTAACCCCCGAAAACTGTTGCTTTCAATATCGATGGATAGACAACATGCAGCGTAGCTATAGAGAGATTGATATATTTTACTTTAGATTATATAGAGTTAAAACTCACGCGACAGAAATGGAACCAACAGCCCCGGATCCGGATCCGCGGGAAATTAGTCCGAAGACTCGCGACCGCGGCCCGTTCGAAGTCGGTCCATACCGCGTGCAAATTTTCCCGAAGGTCGGGAACGAGTTCGAGTATATGATGCCATAGGGCATCATATAGCGCTTTCGATCGCCTCTAGCATAGTACGAATACTGCTGCGTATCCCTATAACGATATTTTACAATTGTAATGAATAGTCATGTACTGTTACGGGTGACCCAACTTTTGATCTGATGACATAATATTCCATGTGTTTTTAATCCCTCGACGAAATACTCCCACCCAAAAAACTTCCGGTCACAAAAAATTCGATACTAGAATATTCCATATGCCAAAAAATGCCATTTGCAAAAATATCCCATATGCAAACATTTTCCGTGACAATATCTCCAGCCTTCTGATTCAACATGACTAATGTTGTCCCGTGACTATCGATACATAGTTCTTTTCGCGAACTTGCGCTGCTTCTTAACTGAACCGAGAGGTGTATCGCTTCATGTGTAGGCTCGCGGGGCGAGGGACGGAGAAAGTAAGGCCGTGTGGAAATATGCATCGATAAATTGGTGATCGAGAACTGTTTAACAAATGTCAAGAGCGACTGTGCCGAGGGGGATCTATAAAGAAACCTGTTGTTAACTGATAGTTCGATGCAATCAATATCTCTAGAGGGTTTCAGTTACCCGAGCATTCTAAAGAACTTTATTTGTGATCGATTTCAGAACGTTATCTGGATCATGGAAAATGAACGTGTAGCACTAATATTCTGCTGCATGTCACTACGAAAAGATAAACACACCAAGCCCCCTCCCCCTTCCGTAACTAAGCCGAAGAAAAGACGCTGCGGGCGGCAAGGAGGAGAGCGCAAAGCTAGATTGACAGCGCAAGGTTCACCTTCACCACTGCCCAGCATCGGTATCTCTGAAATCATTATGCTTGTCATTGGGACAAGAGAATCGGCCAATGGCCAACTTGCCAACGTCGGAAGGGACTAATTGAGTACTGGTTAGTCCGGGGTCTGAAAAGGCCCAGGCCATCGGATTCCACTCCACCTGAGGTTCACAAAGACTCCAAGAAAGCCCGGGTGCTATCATAACCGACAGATTATGGAGATACGATAACGGTGGATAAGAGGATAGCTATAGCACTATTTGACTGCTGCGGTATAAACCTCGGCCAGAAGGAGATCAAAGTGGTTGCGCAAGCGCTACTCGGAACTTTGGACTCTGTACACACACAGCTGTGGAACACAGCTAGTAATAGCATCGACATTGTTTCAATACGATTACGAGGGCCCTCCCCCAAGGAAACTCGCTGTCTCCTACAAGGAAACTCACAGAATTGATCGACTACTGCAAGAACAAGTAGCTAATCATTGTAGTGGAGTGCGAAGCCAACTTGTACCAAACCGTATGGGGCAGCTTGAATACAAACAAGAGACTTTATTAGAGTACCTGTCTACAACCGATTTTGTGATCGTGAACAAAGGATCGAAGCCAACGGGTGAGTCAAGCGACAGAAAACTGGTCGCTCAGCAAAGAGAACACGCTCTCTGTCAACTGTCTAATAACTTTTGCTCGGCAGACAACAACAGTTACATCCCGACGAAAATCTTCAGGAACTCTAAGACCGCAGATTGGCTCGCATTTCAGGAAGGGTTAAAAAACAGGCTTGGGACCAGTGTGATTAGCCGCGGATGAATCAAAGTGGGTTATCACTTACTGCGGAGCCACTGCCTCTACGTTAATTCGAGTCCAGTCAGTTGACTTACAGGATGTCGGAGTGGATGGACTTTTACGCTGTGCAAAGTAAGCACATTCAATGCATAATCCTTCATAAGGATGCCCCCGGCGGTGGTGCAGGGGGCGCAGCCCTCACTAGGGGGTCCGACGATTTTTTAGCATGAGGGGAGATATTGGCATGGGATATTTTTTGTGTTATCATAGTTGCGGGATAATTGGACTGGGACATTTTTGCCCGAGATCTAATTTTCTGCACAAAAAAATGGGTATATGACTTTCAAAGGAAGTATTAAACGCGATATGGACTAACAAAGATATTTAGACTGTTGGAGAAAAAAGTACAATGATCAATTAATTACAAAATAAATGCTGACCTTATCACCCTCTCTGATAAAAATAATCCAAAGCTGGGTAGCTGGCGGATTTGACGGAACGACTTATTTGAACGTCGATAAAAATTGTGGATTAAGACACACTGTTTTCAGTAAAAAACACTTATGTATCATTTACTCAACAAAACAGCGAATGAAAAAGACGTAGAAATAGCCCATATTACGGGAAATATATGAAGTTTGATAACACATGTAAATAATAAGGACTAACCGAAAACGTCCCATCGATGTGCAGCCAACGAGCACGCGACAAAAACTCGAGCATATTTACGTTAGCAAATACAAGGGCTGACGAGCCATCAGCGAGATTTACGGCGCCGCGATATATTTCGCGTGTGGGACCGTAATCTAGCAGCACGTTTCCTAGTTCCCAAAGAGTGTGCGGTATCGGCGGCTGTAAATCTTTTCGGACGCGCTTGATAAAACTAATTATCGCTGGAACCGAACACGGTTCGCCTGCTCTGGGATTCCTGCACAGCGATGTATAATGTAAGTGAAAGCACTTATAACTGTAATTGTTATTTGTTAGAAATATAGCCATTCTAATATTTATAGTTTTTTAATACATTTTGTTTTCCAGGTATGCAAGAAAAATGGGCTAAAAAACGAGCGCAATCCGGCGTGCATGAAGATATACAGTAGGAACACTACAATTTTTAAAACATATTATACAAATTTAATTTGATTTAAAAATGAAACTTCTTTAGGCCCGTTTTAAATTTTCAAGATAGAGTAAATCAGGGCGTTATATGCTGGGAGTTACGCGTTAAGCTCACTGTGATATTTTCAAGGTACAGTAAGACGGAGTGTTACGCGTTACGCATTACGCATTACGCTTATTGTGCTGTCTTCAAGGTCAGTAGTCGAAATGATATGTGTTACGAGTTACAAGCGTTACGCGGCTGTGCTGTTTTGAAGTTACCGTAAGTCGGAGAGTTACGCGTTACGCATTACGCTTATTGTGCTGTCTTCAAGATCAGTAGTCGAAATGATACGTGTTACGAGTTAAAAGCGTTACGCTTGCTGTGCCGTTTTGAAGTTACAGTAAGTCAGAGTGTTACCCGTTACCCATTACCCTTATGGGGCTGTTTTCAAGATACAGAAAGTCTGATTGTCATGCGTTACGTATTATACTTATTGTCCTGTTTGCAAGGTACAGTAAGTCGAAATGATACGCGTTACGCGCTTCGAGAGCATTACGCACTGACGCGATGACAAAATTAGTTTGATATGTTACGAATAATGTGTTAGCAAGCGACGGTAACACACCTTATTAGGGAATAGCTATAATAAATATTGATAATCACGCAACGTCGCGTCTAGCTCGCGGTCGATTCTGTATGATCATAAGGATGAAATGGATGAAAAACGAAAGTAAAGAACTTTTACTTCAACTACGCGTAAAGGTGACACGCACGTTTTTTTTTGTATGGATTTTGCATTTCAAAGGTGGAACTTGTGCAATTTTTTTCATTCGAATATCTTATTTGCCTCTCTAATAAAAAGTAAATGAAAAAATGTTCACAAACTGTCGACAAGCTTGTCGAAGAACTTCATCCGGCTCGAGGAGTATGTCCCGCGCCAGTTGCCGAACTTCTTCGCGAAAAAGGCAGTCGTCTCTTGCATTGCGGTCAAACGGTTGATTATGCACGCCAATTGTCGTGAATTCGCTTCGTTCGGACACGTATATTGTCGCAGAGCACTGCGTGTCCGTAGACCGATGTACGCATCGATAATATTTATACTCGGTATCGCTATACCGCGAGTCGAGATGATACGGTTCGCCTCGGTAAAAATAAATTCGCGAACCCGGTCGCTGCCCTGGAAGTTCCTCCATCCTATGATAATTAGCACGTTTGTAACACGGGAACAGCAGTTTATTCGCGAATTTTTAAAGTTCACGAGTGTTTTTCCCGAGTTCATAAATAAAACAGTGCGTTTAGTGCGTGGGTGGGAGCGTGTCACACCTTTAACACGCCGTAAAAATCGAAGTACTTTCGTGTTAATGGCGTAATTCGGGAAGCGTGAAAACGGCGGAATAAAGTTTTCACCGAGCATGTTTTTGCATGCACACATGGAAGAATTGTGGGCCGACAGGTAAGTTAATTCTATATAAAAATACGATATTAATAGGTTGCAGGTATCAGCGGATCATCGACGGAAGGTGATGAATGCGGCACGCTGAAGGATATGATTGAGCGACGCAATCGATCAACGAAACAACGTAACAGGTAAGGAAGATTCCAAAATTCATTTAATTTTATAATCGAATGGTAATATGTGTTTTTCTTTTTTTCAGGTATCGGTGGATAATCGATGAATTACGATCGTTGCGGTACAACGAGAGATGCGATCCTAATGGACCAGCGAAAAAACCGAACCGGTAAAAAAAAATCCAGAATTCATTTAATTATATAGCCGAATGGTAATGTATTTTCTTTTTTTCAGATATCGGCGAATCATCGATGGAACTCTGTCACTGCAGCGTGGAAGGCATAAGATCCTGCAAAGTAATAGATCAGTGAAACAACTCGATTGGTAAGAAAGATTCCAAAATTCGCGAATTATGCACCCAGAAAAAAGATTTATTGCGATAACAAAAATTTAGTTACCATAACTAAATTCTTTGTTACTGTAACTCAATTCTTGTTATCGCACCAAATTTTTTGAATTGGAAGCTCTCTTTCCTGTCGATTTGTTTCGCTGATCCATTGCGTCGCAGGATGGAATCCATCGTTGTGCCGCAGCGATTGCGTCCCATTGATGATTCGCCGATATCTGAAAAAGAGAAAAACACATATTCAGTTATACGCAAAGAAAAAAGATTTATTGCGATGACAAAAATTTAGATACCATAACTAATTTCTTGTTATCGCAACATACGCCGTAGTAGCTTGTAGTAACGCGAATTATCGGCCCACGCGGCGAAGAGCTTCAGCAGAGCCGTAGGACTGTGAATTTCTTCAATCGGCAATTTTTCCAATAACGGAAATATCGCGACATCAAAAAGCTTTAATTGTTCGTTTTTCCGAGGGTAACTTTCGAAATGAGTGAAAAATCGCGCCACGACGTCGATACTCGTCGTACGAAAATTCTTCATCATCGGCAAATATCCCGATAAAACTTTTTCCGATCGTTGAAGAAACATCGTCTAGCAGTTTCGTCAGATCGGCGGGAGAATCATTGATATCGAGAGAAATATATTTTTCGAAGGATTTGAATGCCATTCGCGTGAATATCATCATCTCGTCCTCATGGCTACCGGCGAAAAAGCGAAGAATTATCTTCCGATGCACGAGAGCGCTACCCTTACCGCCGGTTTGCGTGCCATCCATCATTACCATTTTCATTACCATCTTCACGTACATTAAAATCGCAGACTCATTAAAATCGGCATAAGACCCTCGTGATGTTCGTCTTTCAACATACTGCTTTCATCGTCGATTCTGAATCTCACCAATTCGTTCTTAAGATTCTTTCTCGCAATAAGGCGCGAGATACTTGTGTTTGTAAGAGAATAAACAGTCGAAAGCTGATTTTTGCAAATCGACGTTCTTCGACGTCAACGGATCTTTGACAATTCTTGTTCGCGGTAAAGAGTCTTAGGATTGTTTAATTTGGAAAAAACGTTAAGCTGCGCGACGATAAGTTTCACCTCGAAAGGTTTTCCAACGTGAGGCAAAGGCTTCTTGGATACTTGTTTCTTCACGACGTCTTCGTTTTCCTTGTCGTCGTCGCTCTCGACTTCTATTGGATGGACGGCTTCGGACTTTTTCTCGATTCTCCACGATCGCGCGCTCTCGCTGTTCGACTTGAAATAATTATTTTCCTCGTTGTCGATCAGTATCCCCGTTATATCGCGATTTTTCGTTTTGCAGTAATCGACAAATTCCGGCATACATTTCCAAAGCAATAATTAATGATTCGTATAGTCGGGTCTGTCGTCGGAAAACAATTGCTTCTTCAGTCCCGCGATCACATCGCAAGCGAACGTATTTTTATTCACATTCGAAGTACTCGAGGAATTTTCCGGTGGAATTTCGCTTTTCAAATCTTCGAGGAAAATCGTCCAAAACTGTGGACAATCTTTCGCGGCTCACGTGGCGATCGCTTTGCACCCCGGATCCCAGAGAAGCGAAAAATTTATCCATAGATTACCCATCAAGTATCGAAGGGAAAAATCGTAATACTTTTTATCGATGTTCGTCAAGGAATTACTGTGAAAAGTCAGCGCTTGCAGATTGCGGAGTCTGTCGCGATATTTGTGAACTGTGACTTCTTTCTTTTCGGCGAGACATACGAGTTTCAACGCGCCAATTTCTCTCTGATTCGGTTCCCCGAGAAGTTCTCCAACGTTAGAGAACAACGAATAAACGTGAGCCGCCGTCAAGCGCGTTCTATGAAACGGCGACAATTTCGTCGACAAAAGTTCGTTTGTCAACTCGAAATTTTGTCTCGTAAAAAAAACGTCGCGACACTTAGATTCGGCTATTTGAGTCATATAAAAATGGAGAGCATTTAAAAGGCTCGGATCGTTCGGATACTTCCGAAAAATATCGAACAAACTTCAGTCCAGAGTTTCGACGAAGTCGTGAAAAGCATCGGATTCCAAAATATGCGCTGCCGATTCTATTGCCAATAGAAAAAGAAATGTCCATCTTTCGATCTCCTCGTCCTTCATGCGTTCATCGTCGTTCGCGAACTTTCGATAATCAAAAACTATCGAATTCTTCAGTGTATCGATAAATTCACTGGCGAGAGGACATAGATGCGGTAAAATTAGAATTGTTTTTAGCGAATCTTCGATAACTTCGTTATTTCTGTTTATCGCATCGGGCGATTGTTGAAGAAAGTCGAAGCCATTTTTCGTAGTTCCGCGAGTGTCGAGAGGACTTTTTCAAATCATTCGAAGAAACTCCTCCGAGAGCCGGAGGTCCTGGCGACGTTACGATTTCGGCGAAAAGACGCAAATTCGAAGCATCCAAACCCTGACGGATCGTTCGTCTCAATACGTGCGGCAAAACGATACTCTCGAAGAACGAGTAATCGATGAGATTCTCTACTGTTCGCAGATACAAATTTCTTTGTGATATCGATAAGAGCCTAAGGTCGAGTTCGCGAGAAGTTTCTTGGGTCAATTTGATCGACGAACCGAGAAGAATCGCTGTAGAAACGTCGACGATAGATCCCAACGTTTCCTAGTCGCTCTCGTAAGTTTCGACGGCGTGAATGAGTTTTTTTATCAATGGTACGGGATCGATGAGCATTCTACCGTTTCTGTGAGATACCGCCAAGTTTACGAGACGGAAAAATGGCACTGCGATGTTTTCGCTTCTCGGAGGATTCTTCGACGATTTTTTTTCCTCCACGTGACGATCGACGAAACGAGGCAAAACGCTCCATAATATTTCCGATTTTTGCGGATGAACGTAGTTGACAATGCAGTTCAAAATTTGCTCGAGAGCCGAATAAACGAGTTGAGGATCAACGCTCTCGTCTTCCAAGGCTTCGAGATAAAGATTAAGCATCGGCTCGGTACACGAGTGCAATTGTTCCGTCGTACTGCAAATAACTTCGAACATAAGTCGCCCGCATCCCGTAACTACTTTACCCTGATCCTGGAGCTTTCGTAAAACGAGACGGAAGAACGAATTGCAATCGCGAACTTTGCGCACCTCATAGGCGAAATTATCGGCCGTAAAATTTCCAACTGCTCGGCGTCCTTCGTCTGCAACAGATCGATTAATATCGTTAAAAATTCGGGAAAATAATCTTAGAATTCTTTCTGCAGATGTCTTGCAATGGCGATGATCAATCTGTAAAATGAGAAATTTTATTTATTTGTGTAAAAGAAAAGAAAAATAAATCAGAAATAAAGCAATTTTGAATTTTTTTTTTTCAATTTTTTTATCTGCACGAATAAAAAATGTTTGCGTATTTTATACTTACTCCAAAATCGGTTGCAGGAAAAGCTTGTTATCCAGCCGTGTCAGATAAATCATAAAAATATCTATGACTTCCTGTTTGCGATTCAGCAACTGCGGTGGCGTAACTATGTTCCGAACTTCTTTGTTGATGGCGGTGTAACCTTCGGTGAGATTTCGCTTACTCCATTTTTGCAGCGTCAGGTAGAAAAACGTTTCAACGTCGCCTTCTCTCTGTTCCTCATAGCGATGTGCTACGTGATGAAGTACATCCACGTCGATCTCGGAAATGCATTCCAAAAATTTTTTAAGCTGCGAATATTTATTGGATTACCTGTGAATGAAAGAAACACCGGAAGAGGTTAAAGCAGCAAAATTGTTCACTCGTCGTATAGATGGGAAAAGACAAATTTCAGATCCTCTCGGAAAGAGACGATTAGCTCCAGAGACGATTGTATATGCAATCTGCGGTGTGTGAATGAAGACGTCCAAACAGATTCACCGAAATGCCACGAGTCACGATATCATACAATATGCTATAAAAATAAAAAGAATTATCGACAACAATAAATTTACGTTTTTTTTTTGTGTTTTTTTTTAACAATTTTCGGGGAAAAAAAAAATTTAATTGTGTAGTTGCGATTCACGTGTCAATCGCGAACCGTGACCCGCAAATCGATTTTTATTAAAAGTTTTAAAAACTTCACTTCCACTAACCTTCAGTCACTCGTTAACCTCACTTATTAACTTCACTCACGCCGAATAATCGCTGTATTTTTTTTTTTCCGTCGTCACTTTACCGACGCACGTCACGCACGAACATACAATTTTTTATTAAATTTTAAAAGTTAACACTTCGCACTTAACCGTTCGCGCTCTCGACACTTCGAATAATACGACGATACTTCGGTTTTTTCCGATATCGTTCGTCGCATTCTCGATGTTTTTCGTGACCCTGGGGTACGTTCCGAATCAGCGCCGAGCGAACTTTCCTCTCATTCTTTCATTCGCGGTGAGACAGAGAGAAAAGTCGCCCGGCGCTGATTCGGAACGTACCCCTGAATAGGTTTCCGCGAAGCGGGAACACAAACGAATACGCGCGACGAATTTTTCGCGATGACGCGAAAGAAAAAACACCCACGCACTATCGCCTAATGAGAAAGGGAAGCGAAACACAACCGGAACGGAAAATCACTCGCGACATACAATAAAATACGCGACATACGAAAAAAAATTATGAAAATAAAATAAAACGAATAATAATCGAGATCGCTACATACGAAAAAGGGCACTTCGAGGGCGCCGAACCCGATTTTTTTTTCTTTTCGTCGACGCTTGTAAACTGGAAGATCCGGTTAAATCTTCCCACGTCTCTCTTCGGTAAACGACAATTCGATTCAAGAACGACGGCGAAGGATCACAGATCACAATCTTTCTCTCAACGCGTTAAATTCTGATACGGAAAAACTTCTTTTGCCACGATATGTCACGTAAATAAATAAACATCATGCCGATTGTCTGACGTTCGCAGTCGCGAGAAGGAGCGCAGTTACAGTCGATCTTTTCTTATACAGTGTGTATACATTTAAAACAAGCGTCTCAGCGCCCTGCGGGCGCAGATGCTCTTGTTGGTGGGCTCCGCCCCCCAAACCCCCCAAAAAATGTCCCGAAGGGACATTTTTTAAGGCACTCACGGGGGTGCACGTCGCGCTACGCGCTCAGTATCGAGTGTATTTACACATCGCGCTATGCGCTACGGATGAAGTATGTTTATACGTCGCGCTCTACGTTTCTTTTCGAAAGTACGTATGAGGGAAAAACATTTATTAGTCACGTAAATTACGTAAATAAAAAATAGGAACAAAGATTGAAACGAGATGTCGATTTTTTTTTATTTGAAAATCATCCGGCCACAGAGTACGCGCGCCGCGACGTATGGGCATCTGTGTATCGTCTGCTACGAAATTGTCATCTGCTTCCAAAGTTTGACAGATAGAATAAAACGAAAAAATATATACTCGCAATTTTTTTTAGTTCTATTTGGAAAATTGTAATTATTTTGGATATTCGATGAATCTTTTTTGTGAGATTACTACCAATTTTTTCAGTAAATACGTGAAATTTATCATTTTTATTACGAATGTGAATAAAATATGGTAAAATATTGCGAATGATTTTCGGTGATAATATATTATTTTCGAAATAAAAAACGCAAACATTTGTGAATCTGTGTATGACATTTCGTGTTTTATTTTTCACAACCGAAGTTTTTTTTTAACATGATGAAAAATGGATTTTTGGCAAATCTAAATAACATAACCTTTAAAGCAAATCTTGTTACAACCACTGTTTTTGAATTATTTTATAATTAAAATTATATTTGTCAGAATGACTCAAAATTTGTTGTGCATAGTGCTTTCGATGCAATGAAATATTGTTGCGAAAGAGAAAAGAATTGGTTTCCAGGATTTTTTAATTGGAGCACCGTACGGACATCAGATGTGAGAAAGTAATTTTTTTATGGAAAATTGTGATGAATAAATAGTTAGAGATGTAGGATTGTCTCCAAATTTGCTGTGCGTAGTGCTTTTGATAAAACAAAATGATGCTGCGAAGGAGAAAAAAATTGGTTCGTAGAGTTCATTATGATGGCACCGTACGGACACTTGACCGAAGGCAAATGCAAATTGTGGCCAATAATTTTTTAGAAAAAATACTTAAAGGCCTTAGATTGGTTTTAAAATTAATGTGCATACTGGAAATAATGTAATAAAAAAACCCTGCGAAGGAGAACAAAATTGGTTCGCACCATCTAAAGTTACAGTGTGATACGGACGTCCGAGAAGAAAAATTCAGCCAAAAAGTTGTTTTCATTGCACCGCAGGCTAAAAAAAATATTTCTATTCATTGCAGTCACTTCAAAGTAACTACGCATGATGTTGGAGATACACTGAAGCAAATGGTGAAAAATAAACATTTTTGGAGTATGCACTGCGGAGTAACCCCTTCGACAGACTCCGAAGAGCAACGGATTTTTATCTTGGAAACTTGGTCTTTAAAATCCGTGCACGACTTTGAATCGAGTCGATACCTCGTTTACCACCAAAGAAATGAATTTTTTTTAGCGCGATTACTTTATCGCGAAAAAAGAACTAAAAACACAAAAATGGATTGAATATTTGCATTTATTTTTTCAAATTTAATTGAGCCGCTGGTCCAAACATGATTTTCTTGCTCAATAAGTCATTCGCAGTGGAGAAATCGTAATTGACTTGAAAATCGACTGACTGATAGAGTTTTCGCCATCGAAGACCCATCGCAGTGAGAAATTGGTGAATTTTTCGAAACCCCAGCAAAGGTAGAAAAATCCAATGTGCGACGATGAAAATTTTTATCTTGGAAACTTGGTCTTTAAAATCCGTGCAGGACTTTGAATCGAGTCGATACCTCGTTTCACAACAAAGGTATGAATTTTTTTTTAGCGCGATTACATTATCGCGAAAAATGGACTAAAAACACAAAAATAGATTGAATATATGCACTTATTTTTTCAAATTTAATTGCGCCGCTCGTCCAAACATGATTTTCTTGCTCATCTAGTCATTCGCAGTGGAGAAATCGTAATTGACTAAAAAATCGACTGACCGATAGAGTTTTCGCCATCGAAGACCCATCGCAGTGAGAAATTGGTGAATTTTTCGAAACCCCAGCAAAGGTAGAAAAATCGAATGTGCGACGATGAAAATTTTTATCTTGGAAACTTGGTCTTTAAAATCCGTGCAGGACTTTGAATCGAGTCGATACCTCGTTTACCACCAAAGAAATGAATTTTTTTTAGCGCGATTACTTTATCGCGAAAAAAGGACTAAAAACACAAAAATGGATTGAATATTTGCATTTATTTTTCCAAATCGTATTGCGCCGCTGGTCCAAACATGATTTTCTTGCTGAACTAGTCATTCGCAGTGGAGAAATCGTAATTGACTTGAAAATTGACTGACCGATAGAGTTTTCGCCATCGAAGATCCATCGCAGTGAGAAATTGGTGAATTTTTCGAAACCCAAGCGAAGGTAGAAAAATCGAATGTGCAACGATGAAAATTTGTATATTGGAAACTTGGTCTTTAAAATCCGTGCAGCACTTTGAATCGAGTCGATACCTCGTTTCACACCAAAGATTTGAATTTTGTCTGGCGCGATTAATTTATCGCGTAAAATGGAATAAAAACACAAAAATGGATTGTATATTTGCATTTACTTTTTCAAATCGTATTGCGCCGCTCGTCCAAACATGATTTTCTTGCTCAACTAGTCATTCGCAGTGAAAAAATCGTAATTGACTTGAAAATTGACTAACCGATAGAGTTTTCGCCATCGAAGATCCATCGCAGTGAGAAATTGGTGAATTTTTCGAAACCCAAGCGAAGGTAGAAAAATCGAATGTGCAACGATGAAAATTTGTATATTGGAAACTTGGTCTTTAAAATCCGTGCAGCACTTTGAATCGAGTCGATACCTCGTTTCACACCAAAGATATGAATTTTTTCTGGCGCGATTAATTTATCGCGAAAAATGGAATAAAAACACAAAAGTGGATTGTATATTTGCATTTATTTTTCCAAATTGTATTGCGCCGCTGGTCCAAACATGATTTTCTTGCTGAACTAGTCATTCGCAGTGGAGAAATCGGAATTGACTTGAAAATTGACTGACCGATAGAGTTTTCGCCATCGAAGATCCATCGCAGTGAGAAATTGGTGAATTTTCCAAAACCCAAGCGAAGGTAGAAAAATAGAATGTGCCACGATGAAAATTTGTATATTGGAAACTTGGTCTTTAAAGTCCGTGCACCACTTTGAATCGAGTCGATACCTCGTTTCACACCAAAGATATGAATTTTTACTGGCGCGATTAATTTATCGCGAAAAATGGAATAAAAACACAAAAGTGGATTGTATATTTGCATTTATTTTTCCAAATCGTATTGCGCCGCTGGTGCAAACATGATTTTCTTGCTCAATTAGTCATTCGCAGTGGAGAAATCGTAATTGACTTGAAAATTGACTGACCGATAGAGTTTTCGCCATCGAAGACCCATCGCAGTGTGAAATTGGTGAATTTTTCGAAACCCAAGCGAAGGTAGAAAAATCGAATGTGCAACGATGAAAATTTGTATATTGGAAACTTGGTCTTTAAAATCCGTGCAGCACTTTGAATCGAGTCGATACCTCGTTTCACCCCAAAGATATGAATTTTTTCTGGAGCGATTAATTTATCGCGAAAAATGGAATAAAAACACAAAAGTGGATTGTATATTTGCATTTATTTTTCCAAATCGTATTGCGCCGCTGGTCCAAACATGATTTTCTTGCTGAACTAGTCATTCGCAGTGGAGAAATCGTAATTGACTTGAAAATTGACTGACCGATAGAGTTTTCGCCATCGAAGATCCATCGCAGTGAGAAATTGGTGAATTCTTTTGAAACATTCTGAATACGGTTTCCGGTGTAGACCTTTCGGAGTGTTGAGTTTTTGGTGTCGACTTTTCGGCGTGTCGAGTTTTCGGTGTCGACATTTCACCGTGTCGTGTTTTTTTATAACGGTGTACAGATGTTTATGTACAGGTTTTATCGGTAGGATGTGTAGAGTTTTTAGCGCAGAGTTATTTGGTGTAGACCTATCGGCGTGTAGGACCATTCACTGTAGACCAAATGTATTAACCCGTCGACGTGCACCGTTACGTTGTGTACGATTTTCAGTGTGGAGTTATTTGGTGTAGAGTTTTTCTCGTGTACAGTTAGTCGGTGTACACTTTTTATGCAGACTGTCGGCGTGTACAGTTATGCGATGTTAAAATTTCAGTGTGGAGTTATTTGGTGTAGAGTCTTTCGCGTGTACAGTCAGTGGGTGTACACATTTTGTGCAGACCGTTGGCGTGTACAGATATACAATATGAAAAATTCAGTGCCAAGTTACTTGGTGTAGACTTTGTCGAGTGTACAGTCAGTCGGTGTACACTTTTGGTGTAGAGTTGACTTTGTGTAGACTTGGGAGGTGTAGAGTCGGTCTCCACCTGATACACGTCGCGCTACGCGCTCCTATCGAGTATGATTACACTTTGCGTTATGCGCTGCGTATCGAATATGTTTGTACGTCGCGATGCGCGTTTCATCTCGGAAGAACGTATGGGGGAAATCATTTATCACTTATGTAAATTGATTCATAGTTTAACCTTCATCGAATATAAACATTTCGTTTTTATACTAATTGATTATTATTATTCACAACTGACATTTCCATTTTGTTTTACGATCTATATAACGAATTGCATCGCGTAGAACTTGATGAAATTAATGTAACGAATCAAATGATATCTAGTAAAGGTCGTTTTATTGGCTTAACACTTCTGACCAGATTAAATGAGTATAAAACAAACCCAAAAAATATATACCAACCCGAACAGCATTACCATTTACCATTCGGGTCTAATGTCCCCTTTAAATGCATCTCTTTAAATGTTTTTTTTTACTTAAAATAGATAGAATCACTTTATTATTGCCTCTGGAAAAGACCCGAAGTATTGGAGCCGAATATTTAAAAAGATTGCTTTTTGTTATGATTTTCAATGAAATTTACTTGATATTGATTGTTGTAGCAAAAAAATTATAACTCGAACGAACATAGATATCGTCTTTGTTCTTATCGTGTATTGAAGAGGAAGTAGTACCCTGCTCAAATAAAAAGTTGTAATGTCTTGTATGCGTCCAAAATAAAAAAAAATTCAATTTCTCGATGAATTCGACGGCGAGGACTCTTGAACTGTCGATGTATAAGACAATCCGGTTATAACACTTTAAGCATTTTTTCTATTCCCTATAATATACAGAATCAATTCGTTATTGTCACTGTCGGAGAGTAAAAAATTGCAGACGAGAAATTCAAGAATTTTTATTTTTCTATCGTTTTATTTTGTTTTGAAGTAGGTATATTAAAACAATTGAAAAAAAATAGAAGGGTTGTTAGAAAAATATGAGGTGAAATTTGCATTTATCTTTGTTTCGAAAAATCGTTAGAGATTTGAAAAAATTAAATTGCAGTTTCCCAATATTTAATGTTATATACATTAAACAATGAAAAAACAATGAGATTTTTATTTTCGATTCAAATCATCCCGCCATAGAATACCAACGTCGCGGCGTATGCAAACTTTATCACATCTGCTATCGAATTGTAGTCGGCTTCCACGGTTTGACAGATAGAATGAATGGAAAAAATGAATGGTCGCGATTGTTTTCAATTTTATTTGACAAATTACAATAATTTTGGATATTCGATGATTCTTCTTTGTGGAATGGTAACCAAGTTTTCAGTGCATCCGCGAAATTTTTTATTTTTATTATGAATGTGAATAACGTATTGTAAAATATTGTGAATGATATTCGTTCAAAATATATTATTTTCGAAATAAAAAGGATTAATATTTGGCAATCAATGTGTGATATTTCGTATTTCATTTTTCGCAACCAAATTTTCTTTTTTGACATGATAAATTTTTTTTTTTTATTCGGAAAATTAAAATAATATAACCTGTAAAAATCCTGTAAAACCTGTTCCTCACTAAAAATAATTGGAGAATAAAAATATTAAGAAATGTCGGAATGTCTTCAAATTTGCTGAGCATAGTGCTGTTCATAAAACAAAATAATGCTGCGAAAAAGAAAAAATTAGGATCGTAGACTTCATAATTGGAGCACCGTATGGACATTTAGTGGAACAAAATTTAATTTTTTTTAAAGGCTTCGCAGTAGTTTCAGAATGATTGTGCACAATGGTGATGATATGATACATCACCTTTGCGAAGAAGAGCAAAATTGCTTCGCACAGTCCAAAGTTACAGCACCGTACGGATACTTGTCAAAGCAACAATGGATTTTTTTTGTTAAGCAAATATTCAAATGATTCACAGGGTCTTCAAAATGTATGTGCACAATGGTGATGATATGATACGTCATACTTACGAAGAAGAAAAAAATTGCTTCGCACAGTCCAAAGTTACACCGTGATACGGATGTCTAAGAAGATAATTTCATTAATAAAGGTATTTTTATTCGACCGCAGGCGCAAAAAATATTTCCAGTCATTGGAATCACTTTAAATTAACTACGCATGATGTTGGAGGTTGTGACGTGCTTTTCGAAGTTTCGAACGAACGAAAGTCGTTTGCGTTCAAAAACACAATTACTATGACTCGCGGGACTCGACATAAATTATTTCCTCGATCTGTCGTCGACGCGTCGAGAATTATCCGAAACTTAACCGCTAATTTGCCGAGTACGGGCGAGAAAGCACTCTGCGATTTCGCGTATCGCTCTCGGCATAAAGTAACCAAAGATGGTGTGCACCACGTGCACCTACCTTGTCAATTATCCCCGAAGATATGCGATCGTCCTTCTACTTCCTCGACTATTCCTCAAGACAACGGTTTTCTATCGGCCGTCGACACGGCGTTAATTCTTCTCGGCGGACGTTGATTTTCGATACTTCTCCCTCACGGAGATGAAAATTCACGGAATCCCTTATCGCTCGTGTATAGTTCTCACACAAAAAATGTACTGCGGATCGACTAACTAATGGCACGCGTTAAGCGAGAGTGAGGCTCGCTCGCCCGTACTTCGTTACGCGGACCGATAGCTGAGGGGAAGGGGGTCGCGACGGTTCCCTTGCTGTACTTCCGCAATTTTTATTGGTTCCTCGCGGCTCCTCTCCTATTGTCTTCTCCTCGCGCGGTAACCGGCGTAGCTACGACTTTTCGCGTATCTGAAAAATATAATACGGCTCTCCGGCAGACATATGTTCTATATTTTTCTATTCCCTCGGGTACCGCGGGGATCGACTCTGTGCGCGCGCTAACAAAGACTCTCGCGCGTGCCCTACCTATAGCGTGATGCGAGAGCGTTTACAACGCCTCGTCACAAGGTACACCGAAGTGAATACTGAAAAACTACATTTTTTGGAGCATACGTTGTCCAGAATCCCCATCGAATGCTGTGTGAAGAGGCTTCGCTGGGCATTTTAATAGGCACTCTTTGCCTATTGCGATAGTGAGTGCCTAATTACATTATTAATGACTCACATATTAGAAGCTGAAATTATTACCGATAATACAATCCGCGAACATGTGTTAATACCACGCATACCCATGATACCAGCGAATTACCAATTCGAATTCAAACGGATCCAATTTCCAGTCAAACTATGTTTTGCGATGACAATCAACAAATCACAAGGTCAAACTTTTGAAGTTGCCGGTATTGATTTACACGATGAATGTTTTTCACATGGTCAATTATATGTAGGATGCTCACGCATAAGTTCAGAAAAAAAATTATTCATTCACGCACCTGGAGGTAAAACACCTAATTTTGTGTACACAGAAGTTCTCCGATAGGGCGGCAATTTTGAATTATGGTTTTGATTTTTCAAAATTGTGTTTCTGAATCTAATTTGTAAATTTGGTTAACAAAAATGAAATTCAAATTCAATATACTTTATAATTTTCAATTGCTATTTTAATTCGAGAATGGTTACGTAGTACTTTTGAAACTCGCTACGTAATCAATCTCGAATTAAAATGAGATGCTTAGTTGGTTTGGCTTCCCGCGGTGCATCTCAAAAACAAATTCTCAACACAAAGTCTATGAATCAATTATGAGTGAATTTGACCAAAAACCAACAAATAAAAATCTATCAATTGTAGTATCACGTCGAATTTTTTTCGTTTATTCTTAAATATTCTCATACTCAACCGTTTACTTAGATAGTTCTTAGATAGATAGCACAAGAACCTGCTAGTTTGGTATACAGAGGAAGGCGAAAACGAAATTACCGACTGATGAAATCATTAGAATTACAAACTGTCGGTATCTCCTAGAGGGCGCCAGAAGAAATAAGACGGCCAATCAAAACACAACAAGTTTACTAGAATTATGTTAGTACAGAAAAACGATGAAAATTTATAGGGGGCATCCCGGAAAATATGTCCGCTAATAAGGGAAATATGTCCGCTCGGGGAATTTCCAGTCGGCCAATCACGGCTCGGGGAAAATAAGACGACCAATCACGAACCAAAGAATTTCCCACCCGTCCTCTTATTAGCTCCCTATAAAACAAGGGGGGGTAGCTTAAGGGTCCTTAGGGGGTGGAGAGGGGACCACAGGCGGTAGGGGAAGGGTGGGGGTAGACGGTGGTGGTGGGAGTTGGCGCTAGTGGTCGCGTGGAGGCGGTAAATCCCCTCTCCCTATAGCTGTACACTACTACTCGCAACGTTATTAATCAGGGGAGTAGAATGCCCGGGACACATGAGGGAGGGTTTTATTCCCCCTCTGGTTCCCCTTTTTCTAGTGTATAAGAGGCCGCGAACAGAGGGCACAATAGTAACCATGTTAAGGAGTAGAGTTCAGGAGTAGAGTAAGGAAGTCAACGGAAGCGCCTAAGAGCGAGCGCGCAATCGGTGCATCCGATCGGTACTCTGGTGGTCCGGCTTAGCGACGAGAGAGATACAGTCAGAGACCGCGTTCTCTGTCTCTCAGGGAGAGATCGCGGGTCCGTTCGGGCCAACGAATGGAATAGTTATAATATTATAGTTATAATATAATATGAATAGTCATAATATTTTCCATTTACAAAAACTGTACTCATTTTCAATGTGACCAGAGTTTTCTTGACTCAGTTTAGTTCATGAACTTATCATTCTCAATTCATCGACTGGAACGAAGTCATCCTTCGCTCCACCATCGAAATTTACTCTTACACGTGTAACAGAACGGCCGATATCTTCAATGAAGTGGTGGGAGACGATGATGTGACGGTAGGGCCAGAAATAAATGAAAATATGGTGACCCCGGCATTCGAACTCAGGTTGATCAGGTACTAATTAAGAGCGCTAACCACTGCGCTATAGTCACCCATATTTTTCTATCATTCGTGTTGTCTCCTTATATGCAAAGCTGGACTCGTCCGTCACACCGCCACACACGATTGTCAAAAGAAATTTCTGTACGACTCGCGTTTCGACATCCAACTGTATTATGCAGAGATCGCATCTTTTTACAAAAAAGTACTCTTTGAATTTGCCTGAGATATTTTCTTTGAGTAAATCTTGAATATTACCGCGTAATTTCGCGTGAAATTTGTGTTCAACCGACCCATCTCATCACAACGATCATCATCATCATAACGAACAACATAAGTACAATTTAATTCAATTTCTTTGATATTTCTATTATTGGAAGTGTTTGCAATGTCCTCTGTTACTCGAACTCCTCGATAATTCGCTTAGCCGTCGCCAGACATCATTTACACTACTCACAGAATATCATTCAGATTATCAAATCGTTTGTACCGCACTGAAATAATTCTACATAATTCAAATCACCGACGATCATCATTTTAATTACACAACAGATCAAGAAATTTCGTAATACCTCTCAGACAAGTGAACAAATAGCATTCGAAGCCCTGTCCTTTGTAAAGTTCCTCACGGTTAGACTAGAAAATGGGCAGTTGCGCCGATAATTGATGCCAGGAAGAGGAAGAAGGGAGAGATCTCTCTTAACCAGCGCGAGTAGGTAATGTACCTATACGGATTTTTTCAAGATGGCAGCGGCTGGTGGTGGGGGCTGCTGCTAGCCGCCGCTGTTATGTATGCGGAGATGATTGGGTGAGCCGCCCCCACCACACCTCGGCGTTCGGGGCCCTGGATGCCCAAAGGGCTAGGGAGTTCGGGAAAGATGTTGCTTCATCGGCTGTCAGATCCCAACCAGCCGCTCTCACTCGAATATTCGACTAGCTTGACCAGCTGTGGAATGGTGGGAGGCGTGTGTGAAGGGTGGGAGAACAAGAATGGAAGCGTGTGGGGATGCGCGTCTCTAGCGCCACGGCTGTATAGCGTCGAATCAGTGTACTATGCCGTGTGATCGCTGAAGGCCAGCGGTTCGTGGAGCTACGACGATGCGTGGAAGGCTCAGTGTTGTGGCGCGCAGGAATTGCATGTCTAGGTTGGCCTATCGGTTAAGGTGAAGGATTGAAGCTCCATCTTTCCTTGTGGGGTGAATATGGTTCGAAACCCGCGGCTAGCAATTATTTTTTTCAAGAAAAATGCACAAGCTTTTATTTTGCTGTGAGAGGAAAACGTGATTTCGATTCTCGCATGAGAATGATTTTTATGATTTCACGCGAATGATGAGAAAAAGATTAAAAAATAAATAGATGCTTAACGAGAGAAGGTAAGTAAGAGAAGAGAAATTTTCTCGATATTTTATTCGATTTAAATGTCCATACGGTGCTCCAATTATGAAGTCTGCGAACCTAATTTTTAGGCACTAGCTATAACAATAGGCAAAGAGTGCCTATTAAAATTATCATCCGTTGCTCTTCGGAGTCTGTCGAAGGGGTTACTCTGCAGCACATATTCCAAAAATTTTTATTTTTCACCATTTGCTTCGGTGTATCTCCAACATCATGCGTAGTTACTTTGAAGTGACTGCGATGAATAGAAATATTTTTTTTAGCCTGCGGTGCAATGAAAACAACGTTATGGCTGAATTTTTCTTCTCGCACGTCCGTATCACACTGTAACTTTAGTTGTTGCGAACCAATTTTGTTGTCCTTCGCAGGGTTTTTTTATTACATTATTTCCAGTATGCACATCACTTTTAAAACCAATCTGAGACGTTTAAGTACTTTTTTCTTAAAAATTATTGGCCATAATTTGCATTTGCCTTCGGTCAAATGTCCGTACGGTGCCATCATAATAAACTCTACGAACCAATTTTTTTCTCTTTCGCAGCATCATTTTGTTATATCAAAAGCACTATGCACAACAAATTTTGAGTCAGTCTGACAAATATAATTTTAATTATAAAATAATTGAAAAACCGTGGTTATAACTAGATTTGCGTCAAAGCTTATGTTATTTAGATTTGCCAAAAATCCATTGTTCATTATGTTAAAAAAAAAACTTCGTTTGTGAAAAATAAAACACGAAACATCATACACAGATTCACAAATGTTTGCGTTTTTTATTTCGAAAATAATATATTATAACCGAAAATCATTCGCAATATTTTACATACTTTATTCACATTCGTAATAAAAATAATAAATTTCACGTATTCACTGAAAAAATTGGTTGTAAACTCACAAAAAAGATTCATCGAATATCCAAAATAATAACAATTTCCTAAATAGAACTAAAAAAAAAGCGAGTATATATTTTTTTGTTTTATTCTATCTGTCAATCTTTGGAAGCAGATGACAATTTCGTAGCAGACGATACACAGATGTTCATACGTCGCGGAGCGCGTACTCTGTGGCTGGATGATTTTGTTACGTCAAAAATGTGGATGTTTCTCTTTTCACCCTAATTTTTAACGCGTGGTTGCGTCGAGTACGATTGAATACGCGCTGGTCAAGAGAGATCTCTCCCTCCTCTACCACTCCTGGCATCAATTATCGGCGCAGCTGCCCATTTTCTAGTCTAACCGCGAGGAAATTTACTAAGGATAGGGCTTGGAATGCTATTCGTTGACTTGTCTGAGAGGTATTACGAAATATCTTATCTGTCGCGTAAATAGAATGCGGATCATAGGTGATTTTAATTATGTCGAAATATCTCAACGCGGTACAAACGATCTGGTAACCTGAATGATGTTCTGTGAGTAATGTAGATGATGTCTGGCGACGGCTAGGCGAATTATCGGGAAGGTAGAGTGACAGAGGATATTATACACACTTCTAATTATAGAAATATTGAAGAAATTGACTTAAATTGTACTTACGTTGTTCGTTGAGGTGTTGATTGTTGCGATGAAATCGGTGAAACACGACTTTGTACGCGGGATTCTCGTAATATTCAAATTTTATTCAAAGAAAAATATCTCAGGCAGATTAAAAAAAAATGCAAGAGAATGCGAGTTTTGGAAAGTACAATTGATTCCAAGACCGTTATTCGTACAGAAATCCCTTTCAACAATAAAGTAAGAGAGGATTTTGACGGTGAAGCGAAGCTGACTTCGTTACAACGGATGAATTGAGAGTGACAATTTGGTGAACTGGACTGGACCAAGAAAACTCTGGTCACAGTGAAAATGAGTACAATTTTTGGAGATGGAAAATATTATAAACAAACTTCTCCAATAGGAGAAAGGTTGAATTCTATTCGTTGTCCGAGAAGTACCCGTGATCTCTCTTTCTAATGGTGGTAAACAGAGTGTGCGGTCTCTGACTCTATCCCTCTCGTTGCCCAGCCGGAGCACCAGCCTACCGATCGGATGCACCGGTCGCGCGCTCGGTTTGCGGCGCTTCCGTTGACTTCCTAACTCTACTCCTGATCTCTAATCCTGACCGTAGTTACTCTGCCCTAGTACTCTCGTGACCTCTTTTCGCGGGCTCTTATATACTAGAAAAATGGTAATCAGAGGGGGAAGAACCCTCCCTCATGTATCCCGGGCATTCTGCTCCCCTGATGAGTAACGTTGCCCCCTTCGCTATTCTCCTCTCGGCTTGTTCAAGATTCCAGGATTTCTGGAATATTCGTATTGTGAGATAATTGTAAATTTATCCCGTTCCCATTGAATTCCCTTTCCTTTCTTATGTCTAATTATTTGGCTGAGTTATTCGTAACTTTAATACTAATAATTCGTAAACAAATTACTTAAAATAATTAAGATTTGATATGTTTAACATAGGAGAGAGAGAATTAAATGATAGTTGCTGTTTGTAAAATTCTCCGGTATGTACTCGTATTCAGAGAACGGTGGTAAGAGTCGAGAGATATGTACATTTTATTACTGATAATTTCGTAGCATTATCATCGTTTAGATGTTGCGTGTCAAATTATTATATACCTGAAGGGTAAAATATTTCTCGGTTCTTGTACAAATTACTTTATTATAAAGTAACAGCCTCTTCCTAATTTTCCGAGGTATTGGTAGCATAACCGGCCCGATATCTTTGGGCGTTGCCCCCCTAAGAGGCGTGCTGCAACTATTGCGCGTGCCCGGTAACAACGTCGTACGATCGTCTTATTCCCTTATATGGTCATTCCGGAACTACTCTTCCGTTTCCCGGGCGAGCTGTATGACTCCCCTCTTTCGGTGTACCTGCTAGACCTTCCCCTATCGTCGTGAACTAACCTTGACGCTATGCAGCTTAGCTTACGCAACTCGTTCCTTGCCCGGGCCCCTTTTTTTATCTTTACCGTTCGCCGATCCGACTTATTTTCTGTCTTTGGAGGTGAATCCTGGTCGAATGTTAAATAATATTGACAAACTAATAATTCCATGTTAAAGGTGGAATGTTCTTGAACATTTTGATATAACCTGCGATGTTTTATTTTTATACTATAAATTGGGTGGGGGGGGGACCCAGTCAACTATATGTGACGTACGTTTTCCTGCTACATATACTTTGTAGTTGCTCGCGTTACGATTTTTTCCATAAATTTTGTAAAAAATTGTTGCGACATAAGAATAAGGAAATATTCCTGATTGATTTATAAATTTTTCCACCATGAGCCGAGAAAACGAAATTCCAGGAGTACATCTTTGCTCCTAATACCAACTTATACGGTGAACATTATCGGAAGGATAATAGTTATATTAAAGTATCATTATTTCATTCTCCCGATCGTAGAGAGGCATTTCTTCTGCGCGAGGTATGTGATTTTTTTTCGACGGAATTGCGTCTTCGCGCTCGGTGGTTGAGCCGCCTTGCCTTCGTGACTCATCGTCGAGGCATACTTGTGTTGCATTCCGCGCTACCGCAACTCGGTTCGGCGGTTCGGAAATGATTTAGGACTCTCTTCCTTGAAATGTTTAGCTTTAGTAGTGTAAATTTTCTGTTTCACTAGTTTGTTATTTCTCAAATTTTGACCATCTTTGCCTTCCCTTCACCGTTGCATATTGTGTTATCAAACATTATGGTAACTGCAACACGTTTTATGAAATCACAGACGTTTATTCGTCTCGACTATTTTTCGTGGCTTTGCTTAATTTCACTAATCGGCCTTTGTACGATCATATTTTATTTCTTGTCATAAATGATATTTTACTCTTAACTAGTATCGAATAGCACTTCTATGTTCAAAAACAATTTTGTTGTTTTGAATTTATTGATATTTTCATGGCATTAATAGCGTTTGCCAATAGATTGCATCGATTATTCTTCCTGTAATTCTGGACAATTTTACCATCTTTGATTCATTTGATACTGTAATTTATAAATTACTTGCAAAAATTTTTTAAATGATCATCTTCATTAATTAGCGTTAAATTAGAAAGCGTGTAGGAGTATGAAACCGTATTTCTTTTAGGATCGTGAATGAAGAAAATTATGTCATTATAATGACGGGTGATTAGATGATGTGGGGGATGTTCTGACTCTCAATCGCGTGACTCGTATATTCAGAAATATTATGCAATGCTGTTCAGTGTCGAAATTCCGAAACTATTTCGGTAGTCAGGGTTAATTTCCATACATAAGGTAATGTAGGTTCCCCTTTTTACGTTGGAGGCCCGTTTGACCTTCAGTTAGAAAACTTTAATGGTCTGGCCGCATGGTAAAAGCTTAGATCTATACTCCTTGGGTCGATGCAGTGGTCGATTGTACCGACGTCGGCAGCGGAGTTCGCTGTTTCACCGAGGGTAGTGCGTATGTCGAGGGGGATTAAGACCTCTGTCCGCATCTAGCTCGTGTGGTAGATAACTTTATCATCTATCTTTTACCCTGTTTTTAGCTTTACATGCTGAATATTTTAACCTTCCTGAACATATTTTTTTTCCAATGGAAAATCATTCCTGAAGTACCGTTCACCGATTGATGAGAGAAATCATTTCTTCTCGTAATTTTTATGAGGATGAGTAATATTTGGATTTTCCGTGGGATGTATGAATTGTTTTGGAAGGAGAAAGGTTTGCATATAGTAAGAAAATAAGCAGAAAAATGAGTTGCGAAAAATTGTTATTAATGAAAAATAAAGAGAGTTACGTCAGGACGTAACAATTTTCAAATAAAAAAAAATCGACATCTCGTTTCAATCTTTGTTCGTATTTTTCCTAAATACAAATGGATTCTTCGCGCTATAGCGCAGATAAAAAGTGTGCAATCATAAAAAAAAAAAATTTCTATCCTCCGACCGTCGAAGAATCATCGCAGTCGAAATCTTTGGCAATTATGTGTACCCGATTTATTCGTTTAGAGTTAATAATAAAAACTGTTAATTTTGCTTCTGGCAAAGTATGTTCTTCTCTTCAAAACTAGACAAGATAAGAGTTGATATCTTTTGTGACGTATTTTTCTTCGAAACGATAACGCGAACTCTTAAAGCCAAAAAAAAACAAAAATTACGAAACGAAACGAAATCCAAGCCCAAACCACACGGGGGCATAAACGCGAAATCGAAAATTATGTCACCTTCGGCCGTTTGCCTCCGCGAGTGCAACGAGATCCCGGGGGCGCCAGTTAATTTTTATTTCGCCGGTATCAACAACCGGACTCGATCTGGAGGCGGTGGAGCGTCCAACCTCCGAAGGATAATTTTTGTTTCGCCGGAATTATCAAACCGAACGGAACTGGAGGTTGACGGAACGATCGACCTCCGCAAGGACAAAACGAAACGTAAATCTAATCCTAACTCTCACCGCCTTCGCGAATGCAAATGGTTACGGAAATGCGCGGTTGCTCAGGATGCGGGTTATGGTAGAGGGTGGCGATCCTTCGCCAATAAAATAACGAACGGTAACAAAACAACAAAAAAAAATCGAACTCTCCAGCCCTTGCGAGCGAAAGTAATTTTCTTATTGGCTATAAGCCACGGGAACGCACGCGAGTGCACCGAAAACGCTCAGCTGATCGAACGATCGAAGCGAGCTAACAAGAACATAACAAGAGTGGATCGATAAGCGATCGACAAATTTTTATAATCGAAAAATTCACCGAAACTTCATATTAATCCTGTAATGAGCGGGACCTGTATCTCACGATACACCGAGAACCGAATCACTATCACCGCTGCCCAAAGAGCATTATTTCTAATGCTTCACTCACGCACGGGATCGCGAAGAATTTATTACAAAATTCTTTCGCTGCACTCAACTCACGAAACTAGAGCGATAGCCAAACGCGAACGAAAATGTGACAGCTAGGCCACACTGTGTGCGCAAGAGAGATAGCCTCACTCGAGCGCGCGAACAATAGGCCGAACGTCAACAACACGGGAGCGCGAGAGAAGTCCGAGGTACCTCGAGGGCGTCTCTCGGTAGACTAACTTGCCTGTTATACTATCTCAACGAAATCTTATTATTATTTCGGAGATCGCGATCGATAGCTACTGCCCTCTCAACTATTTCACGACGTTATCGATACGAGAGTCGAAATCCTTAGCGGTAATCGGGGATCTAAGAGTGATCTTCGCAATCGTTACCCCTAGTCAATGCGGGAGAACAAGGCACTCACCTCGACTGACAAAACCGCGGCAAGGTACTCCAACCTTGCCCGGGACTCGAACCAAACCTCCGCCTGTTCTTCCAAGCATTGCACTATGTCGCGGGGTGCCGGGTTTGCACCGGACTTTGCCGTCTTGCAACTATACCTTGTCGGGACTCACCTTTACTCGGGCTTTTAATTCTTCGCGATTCACCACCGAGTAAAGTCAAGTACGCCGACCAAACTAAACTTGACTGAACAAAGCTGAAGCTAATAAATCAAAACCAAATTCATAGACTAACTGCAACAATCCTGAATCGAGAACATACGGGAACAAAACCGTAATGCGAAAGTTAGTGAGAGGCAGCAAAACCGGAACTATAACAACAAGAATCGATATCCGTAGAAAATTGTACTTCTTGTGTTATTTGTGACGATGATTGAAAAAATCACGTCACAACTCCTCACCTCTTACGCGAGGTTTCGAACTAAGGTTCGAAACGGTAGCCAATCCGGGGATTATGGGAACGACAACTCAAGAACGTTAGGTCTTGAGGTTAACCTGATGAGGTTGCGGGAACTCTTCGGAATCTTGACACGCGTAGCGTGTATCGGTAGCGGCTCGTCTCTAACACGGTTAACCAGCGAATAACTCGCGAATTCTTCGTGGAGGAGCGGACGAGAGGTTTTGTTCCCTCTCAGTACGGGAATCATCGGAAGAGACCCACGGCCCGTAGTTCCGTCACCATGATCTCTTGCTCCTACCCCTGTTGCTCGTCGGTAACTAAAGTTTGGAGTAAGACGGGAACCTCACGAAGGACAAAGTCTCGATCGTAGAACGGGAAGTTAAATTTTTGCTTGTTCAACGGGTACGACAACCCACCACCCCTTTTCAGACAACCACAAGTAGTCATAGAATTTTTCTACGTTACCCCAACATCCTCCGGCGTAGATTCCGGTGGTCGGTGGCACCGTAGCGGGGTCTGATGGTCCCTTCACCCGTCGAGATTTGCGGCCCGGAGGCCTGCAAAGCGGAAGCTGCGACTGGCATCGCGTGCGAGAGCTTGGACTTTCGTCCATTTGGCGGAAACTGAGGCCCGGAGGCCGTCAGAGCGGAAACGATGACAAGTGTCATGTGCGGTAACTGGACCTCCAGCAGCTCGATCGTCGAGACCTAAGGCCTCCAGAGCGAGAGCCGCGAGATCAGGGCCCTTTTAGGCCCTATGCGGAAGCCCGAGGGGTCGGTCCAGCTTTTGCTGGTCGCCTCCTTGGTCGTCGGCGAGGCCTGCTGCCGGGCGCCGTGGGTTATGCGGGGGCCGATATCGCGGTGGGCTCCCTAGGGGGAGCCGTCCTCGGTCGGTCCGTGTCCATCGGTAACAGCGTTCGGCAGCCCAGGGTCTTGTACATACTCTCGGTGTTGCTGGGCGGTGGCGAAGAGAGTCGTTTCCCCTAGGGGCAGATCCAACTTGCTCAGCGATCCGCTTCGGCAGGGAGAGCAGGGTTTTTCCAAACCTCGCGACTCAACATCTTACGCGAATTCTCCTGGTAGTGGTTGAAGTGTTAGGAAGTAGGGAAGACTGGTCCTTTGGACCAGTGTTGCGTTTGCTCTTACGGGCGAGAGGTCTTTTGGCCGAGCATTGGTGCGGACTGTCGGGTCCGTTGCCATTATATTAGTAGTCCATCGGTTGTAGCCCGTGGGCTCGGGCCGTCGCCTTTAGCTCCGCCCGTGGTACGCAACGACCCCCTCGTGGGATGTAGGGTCCCTCCCTCTGCCATTGCCTCTGGCACGCCTGGCATGTGCGCAAGGTTTTACCCTTGCGACCACGCCGGCGGCAGAATGTCAATGTCGGGGGTCCGAGCGGGCACTGCGAGTATCGGTGCCCCCCCCCCAACTCCAGCACGCACGGGCGATCTAGCGCGGCAGTGGGCGAATGGGGCCCACCGAGCGTCGAGCCTCGGGTGGCGGCGTGCCGATCACCTCGGCGATGGTCGCTCCGACCGCCGTGGGGTTCGGACCCGGGGGTGGTCTGGTCACCTTCGGGATCCTATACGGCGCTGGCCGAGCTTTTGACGGCATCGGGCGCGGCGTCGATGGCGCTACCATAGCGGCCGCAGTGACCGCCGCGTAGCTCGGTATCGGTGGCGGCACAGGCTGCACCGGGCGAGACGTCGTCGGTGCCGCGGGAGGTGCGACCAAGGGGAGGACCCCTTGTGCACTCGTTCCCTTATTTGGCCGACGTTTGCGGGAACGCCGAGTCGTCCTTTTATGGCGTTACCCAGTGGGAGCAACCCGCTGACGGATTCTTCGCGGGGACAGGGTTCGGGGACTGGGGGGAGTGGGCCACCGGACTAGTCCCCTCGTTCCCGACTATCCCCGCCGACTCGTCCACCGCTGGTGGAGCCGCCACGGGCACTTCCACGGGCTTTGTTTTTGCCGCCGGCACCAACAGCATCGGCGCATCGACCGGGTTTCCCAAGTCGACGAAGGGCAGGCGCGGGGATCGGGGGTCCTGGCTGTGGACGGCCAGTTCCTCAATCGTCCGCACCAGGACCTCCGTCGACCGGTCATCGAGTCGCCCCGAGCCGGCGAGTGTGGCGGCGCACGCCTGGGCCATCTCGGTCATCGGGGGCCGGAGGAAAAAATCCTTCCGGTCTTCCACCCCGTAGGCCTCCGTGACCATCGCGTCGAACCAGGCGACCTTGTCGTACCCGGCCACGGTCAGGACGTCCTTGTCTACGGCGGGAGGAGTCCTGCCGGAAGTTGGTGGTCGCTTGTCGGGACGCATGATGGATTGCCTGTAACATAGAATGTCAGTTAGGCCGGTACCTCCGGCGATCGGTATGGTTTCAAGTCCGTCACCGAAATTTTTCCTATAGATCGCCCATCGAGATCAGATAATTCGTAAACTACGGGAGATATCCTTTTCGAAATCATGAACGGCCCCTCAAACGGAGCGTTCAACGCGGCCGATATGTGTCTAGCCGCGTTCGAGAGCGTGTGCGATCGTCGTCAAACGAGATCGCCAACCGTGAACGTACGATCTCGGTGATGGAGATTATCCTGTCCGGATTGTCTGCGGAAGGCCTCGTCGAGAGCGTGGGTGAACGCTATCCTTAGAGTATCTAGACGGGCCATGCGCCTCATCCACTCCTCGGGAGGACGCGGTACCACCTCGAGACCTCTTCGACCTCTCGTCGCATCGAGGTGGCGGATGGAGGTTCCCGTCCAAAGTTCGCGAAGGCCGGGGTGGCCTGCAGCGAGCTATGGAACGCGGTATTGTACGCGGACCGGAATTCATGTAAGTGGTGGTCCCACTCCCGATGATTTCCTTCGAGATACGCGCGGATCATGGTCTTAACAACCCGGTTCACGCGCTCGGTAGGGTTTGCTTGATGCCGCATCCCGACCCGTTCCGTGAGCTGACGAATGTCCCGGTTGATAAACTCGGTACCATTGTCCGTGACCAGTACTCGGGGTGCGCCCCATCGAGTAACAATTGTCTCATCGATGACCTTCGAGATCGCTTTTCCAGTTGCCTTCCGAAGAGGGCAGATCTCTATCCACTTCGTATAGAGATCCCGGATAACGAGAACGTACGCGTGTCCTGTGGAGGCCAGCGTAAGCGGTCCCATGATATCGGGAGCGATCACGGTCAAAGGACCGTCGACCACGTGATGACCCATGAGGCCGGCGGGAGCCTGTTGTTCGACCTTACAATGTTGGCAGGTTTCACACGGCCGAACGTAAGCGACAACATCTTAAAACATGCCAGGCCAATAGTAAAGGGTGGATAGACGTCGGTACGTCTTCTCAACACCCAAGTGGCCGGCGTGCGGGAGCGCATGGCATTCTTCGAGAGCGACATGTCGGGATTCGCTAGGAAGCACAAGCTTCCAGGCGTCGAGATCCTCGAATTCAAGGTTCGCGAGATCTGTTGGTCGATGGAAGTATAGTCGATTATCGACTATCTACCAATCCGGGAACTTAGCGGGTATTCGCAACATATGGCGGAAGCGACGGCAATACCACGCGTCCTGGGTGTCGCGGGCGCACATGGCAGCCTCAGCTTGACCTTCAGGAATTCTCGAGAGCGCGTCGGGAACGCGGTGCAACGCGCCCTTGCGGTGTACTATGCTGAAGTCGTACTCCATCAGTTCCAAAGTCCACCGGGCGAGTCGACCTGTGGGGTTCTTCAAGTTGTGTAGCCAACGTAGGCTACTGTGGTTCGTTACCACGGTAAACGAGTACCCCTCGAGATAGCAACGGAACTTTCGTATCGCCCATAGTACGGCGAGACAGTCTTGTTTCGTGACGGAATATTTCCGTTCGGGAGCTGTCAGAGCGCGGCTCGCATATGCGATAACCCTCTCATGATCTTCGATCACTTGCGTAAGGACGGCACCTAGGCCAACCCCGCTAGCGTCGGTTTGTAGCGTGAACAGCAACGAGAAGTCTGGGCAGGCGAGCGTTGGGGAGCTCGTTAGCCGCAACTTCAACTCATCGAGAGCGTGTTGCTGGTCGGGACCCCATTCCCATGGGTGACCCTTTTTCGTGAGCCGCGTTAGAGGTTCCGCAATCGTGGCGAACTCTTCTATAAAACGCCGGTACCACGACGCCATGCCGAGGAATCGGCGTAGCTGTCGAATATTTTGCGGAATCGGAAAGTCGATGACAGGAGCGACTTTCGCGGGATCAATCTTTAGGCCCTCGCTATTCACGAGGAACCCGAGATATTGGACTTCTGAGCGACAAAACTCGCTCTTTTCGCGATTAATCCCGAGCCCCGCCATCGAAATCTTCTCGAGGACTTTCCGGAGCCACACTAGGTGCTCGTCGAATGTCCGAGTTACGATAATTATGTCGTCTAGGTAGACGAACACATGTGGGTACATTTCTGCACCGATCAGCCGATCCAGCATGCGCTGGAACGTAGCGGGAGCGTTCGTGAGGCCATACGGCATCCGCTTAAAGTAGAACAGGCCTCGACCTGGTACCACAAAAGCGGTTATCTCACGAGAAGCGGGATCCATTGGAACTTGCCAATACGCTTGGCTTAAGTCCAACGTCGAGATATAGTTGGACTGTCGCAACTCATCGAGAATACCGGTCATGTTCGGGATGGGGTAAGCATCCTTCTTCGTAACGGCGTTGACCTCCCTGTAATCAATGCAGAATTGGTATTTGCCGTTTGGTTTCTTAACCATGACCACGGGACTCGCCTAGTCACTGCTGGAGGGTTCGATAATATCGGTGGCCAACATTCGATCGACCTCTGCCCACATGATGTCGCGAATGACCGGGGTAACAGGATACGGCTTCTGCTTCACTGGGGGGCTGTCGCCTACGTTAATGTGGTGCGACACAAGAGTAGTGACGGCCCCGTCCGCAGGAATATCCGGTACGTGAGCATCGAGGAATTCGCGCAACCGCCTGCCCTCGTCGGAATCGGAATCGGAGTTCGTAGTCCACAGCACAAAGCTAGGTTCGATACTCTCTCCTCGGGAACGAAAGTGTGTCGGATCTCGGGAGCATCACAGAAGAACCATTTCTCCCCGAAAAAGTCAACGACCATTTTCGCAGAGCGTAAATAATCCAACCCAAGTATCAGCTCTTACAAGAGCGATGCTAGGTGGAGTGCGAGAACGGTAGAGCAACGACCCTCTAGGATCGTTGGTACCTCGGAAGCTGCCCTGATAGTTTCCATTTGACTATTCGCAGTCATTACTGAGCGGGGTGCAATTCGTTTGGTTTACAGGCCGAAATCTGCGAGGAACTTGATTAAGTTCGAAGTGCATTAACGACCACGTCGTCGAGTGACGTATCGGGAGCGGGGCCGACGTCCGGTAGTGGCCTCTGCCTCATCTTGCGAGTTTTTGCGCGACGACAGGGCGTTTTTGTACGGGAGCTTGACGGGATCGTTGGTCTTGGGGCGTGGCTTGAGTTCTGCGGAGGCGCGGGCGTATCGCTCACGCGCCTCATTGTGCGTTTCCCCGGTTGCACTGGGTACAACGAGCCGAGGTCACCCCCGAGAGCCCGCATCGGTAGCAAAAGAGTCGTCGCGACTCCTTGCAATCCCGATGGCGATGACCCTGCTGGCCGCAATTCCAGCAGTGGCCATTTCCGGAACCTGCCGGGGTGGTGGTTCCCCGTGCCGGGGTTTGTGGGGCCGCAGCGGTAACTTCCCTTGGCGGCTGAGAGCCGCGCGGGGGTTGCTGGGACTGTGGTTGCTGGGAAACCCCACGGGACACAGGAGGTTGAGCCTTCCCGTCGGTAACTCGTCTCCGCGGATTGCGGGGCGGAACGAAAGCGTTGAGGAAGTCGAAGGGTTCTTCGCCTTCCTCCCCCAGGAGTTCATCCCTCGCCTCGATCTCCTGCTCCTGAGCGGCACATACGCGTTCGCGACGAGGAGCTTGCGGTGTCGAGTGCCGGGGGTCACGATACGCGAAACCTGGGCACAGCGAGGCCTCTGGTTTCGGGGGCGGTCGGCGAGAGTCCAGGCTTTTTATCACCTGTTCTCGGCGTCCCGCTTCCCTCGCGAGATCCTCCATCGTCAGCCGATCGTGATACGAGATCATGATCTTGAACGGGGGTAGCATATTACGATATGCGTACCGCACGCATTCTTGCTCTGTCCATGGCGGGCTAAGACGCGAGAACAAGCCGCTCATGCAGCTTAAATAGGCGCGAACCGACTTATGGGAACCCTGAGTCCGGAAGGCTATCTCCTCGCGACGCGCGATTTGATAGTCGGGATCGGAGAAGCGCTCTCGGAATGCAGCCTTGGCCGCTTCCCAGTCCTGTAACAGACGGCGCTCCTCCCGGTACCACATCCGGGCGAGACCGGTTAGGCAGAACGTGATCGTCTTTAAGAGATCTTCGCCCTGAATCGGGATTAGTGAACGGCCTTCCTTGATGAGGGCAAGAAAATCTTCCACATCCTCATGCGGTTGACCCGAGAACGTCGCGCCCCATCGTCGAACCTCCTGGAGGACGCGATGAGGTGAGAGCCAGCGTGGTCGAGACCCGGGTACATCCCAGTCCTCGAGCACTGCAAAACCCTCCAGGTCCAACGTCACGCGGCGTCGGACCTCTTCGGCCAGCGGGACCTGTCAGTTCCCTCGACCGCCTCCCGGGTCGACGGGAACTACAGCCTGTGGGGACGGAGGTTCGGGAATGCCCCCTTGCATTGCCTGGGGAACGGGAACATGGGCCGGTATCGGTACGACAACGGGAGCTGTCTCCCCCCCTTGCTGGGTCATGGGGGGCACGGAATTGGTCGGCTGGGCGTCCCAGACTCCGGCTCTACGCCGATGTCGAGCCGCCCGCTCCGCATTCCCTCTCAGCAACTGGCCCCGATGCCGCTGCGAGGTATCTCGGGGTCTAGGCGTCAGACCCTCCTCGGGAGAGGAGTCCGAGAGAGGTGCGTCGTCGGTCTCTGCCTCAGTGGCTCCCTGCCCGGGTCTCCTTTGCCAGGTCGTCCCCGGGGTCAAACCCACCCACCGCGCCGTCGTCCGATATAGAGGTCGACGGTAGCAACTTTCAGAGGGACGTAGCAACCGGAAGCGACTCCCGGGCGTCGAAAATTACTTCGCGTTTGGAGGATCGAGAACAATTTCGAGCGACGAAATTTAATTCGCGCTCGAAAATCGGAAAGAACTTTTTCGAATGTTGAAAATTAATTCAAGTTCGAAAAGCGAGAGAATTTCGAGCGGCGAAAATTAATTCGCGCTCGAAAATCGAAAACAAATTTTCGAACTCTGAAAATGAATTCAAGTTCGAAAAGTGGAAGAATTTCGAGCGGCGAAAATTAATTCGCGCTCGAAAATCGAAAACAAATTTTCGAGCTCTGAAAATTAATTCAAGTTCGAAAATGTAAGAAAGTAAAATTTATGGTATAAAGAAAAGGGGCGAAAATTAAAAGGAGCGCCACCGATAAAATCGGGAATACGACACTGCGAACGAGAACGTATCGAACCAATAATAAAGGCTCTCGTTCCCCCGAAATCGCGATCTTGTAAATTCTCACAAGAGTCCGAAATAATAAAACGGAACGTAGGCAAGGATCGAGTCTCTTTCGCTCTGGGGACGTCGTGCTATAAACATCAACATACGGACTTCGAGGAACGGTTGAAGGCTCCGGATCAAGTGTCGACGGTGTGGCCAGCCGTCTTCGTATTCAGGGAGAATCCTTCTCAACGATAACAGCGAGCCCCAGAGGATAACCAAAGAGCTATCGATTTAAAGATAAGTTCTCCGCATAAATATATCTCTCTATATATATAAAGTTTCCGCCGCTGTCGCCGCCGCCGCCGCCGTGTCAGGAATCGAGACCCCCGCCGCCTCGATCCCGCTCGCTCAGGGGGGACTGAATATTTTCAGTCGATGGGGTCGGGGGGGAAATATTCTAAGTCCCTCTAAGGAGGACTTAGAATATTTGCTCTTCTCCTGGTCCCGCTCGACCCTTCCCCTGCCGCCCCGCTGCCGCTCGCTCAGGACTTAGAATATTTTCGGTCGAAGCGCCCGGGGGAGGGGGATATTCTAAGTCCCCCTTAGAGGGACTTAGAAGGACTTAGTCCCCCTTAGAGGGACTTAGAGGGACTTAGAATATTTTTGCCTGGAGGGGGGGATCCCCTTAGCAACGGCCATAGCAATGGTTGCTACAGCAACGGTTGCCATAACAACGGTTGCCACAGCAACTGTCACCATAGCAACTGTCACGATGGCAACGGTTGCCATAACAACGGTTGCCATAGCAACTGTCACGATAGCAACGGTTGCCATAACAACGGTTGCCATAGCAACTGTCACCATAGCAACTGTCACGATAGCAACGGTCGCCATAGCAACGGTCATAGCAAGGAGGCAGCCGCGGCGGTCGGCGGCGGAGAAAGCAAAAATATTCCCCAAATGGGTCGTAACTCAAAATATTTCACGATTGACGAGCGAGTGCGCGTAGCGCGCGAGCCCGGGGAAACTCTAGTATATATATATCTTTAATATTTGACGAAAAGAACAATATAATTTTTCGGAGTACATAAAAAAAAAGAGTATAGACACGAGATACCGATACGCAAAGTTTATTTTGTATAATTTGGAGTCGAGAATGTGTATCTTATTTTACGATATATCAAAGAATATAGTGCGTTCTGTGTGTGCGGAGTGAGATAAAAAAAAAAAAGAAAATCGAATTTATTATGTTACTTATTATTTTTTGAAGAGAAAAGAAAGTTGGGATTGTAAAAAGAACAAGCGTCTCAGCGCCCTGCGGGCGCAGATGCTCTCGTTGGTGGGCTCCGCCCCCCAAACCCCCCGAAAAATGTCCCAAAGGGACATTTTTTAAGGCACTCACGGGGGTGCACGTCGCGCTACGCGCTCCGTATCGAGTGTATTTACACATCGCGCTATGCGCTACGGATAAAGTATGTTGATACGTCGCGCTCTGCGTTTCTTTTCGAAAGTACGTGTGAGGGAAAAACATTTATCAGTTACGTAAATAAATTCATAGTGTTTAACCTTCGTCGAATCAAAATATTTCTTTTTTGTACCAATTGATTATTAATATTCACGACGGATATTTCCTTTATGTTTGACGATAAATTGTCAAATATTGAGACACGAGACAAATATAACGAATTGCACCACGTAGAAGTTGATCAAATTAATTTAACGAATCAAATCATGTCTAGTAAAGTCGTTTTATTGGCTTTAAAACTTATGACCAGATTTAATGAATATAAAACAAACACACAAAACATGTACCGACACCAATACGATTACCATTTAGCATTCAGGCCAAATATCCCCTTTAAACCCTTCCTCTTTAGTATTTTTTTCTTCCCCATAATTGATGGAATCAGTTCGTTATTTTATCTGTAGGAAACCAAATCATTGTAGAAGAAAAGTTCAAGAAATTTGCTATTCTTTTTGATTTTCAATGAAATTTTGTCGATATTTATGGATGCTGCAAAAACATGCTATCTCGAGAATGAAAAAATATATCGTTTTGGTTTCTGTCTTGTATTGAAGAGGAAGTAGTACGTTACTCGAATCAAAAATTTGTCATGTTGCATAGCTCCGAAATATTTTTTTACAAATTGATGAAATTCTTGAAAAATTCGACTTTGAAGGCTCTTTAACAGTCCTCTTATAACAAATTCCATTTCTACCATTTGAGATATATTTTTTTTCTTCTTCGTAATACATGGAATCAGCTCGTTATTGTCTCTGTAGAACAGACAAGTATTGGAGACGAGAAGTTTGAGAAATTCGATAATTCTTTTCGTTTTTCAATGAAATTTTATTGATATTTATCGTCGCTTAAAAATATCAAATTTAGCATCATATCATATCGAATTTTTTTTTATTTTATTTAATCACAAACGACGATAAGTTTTCCGATACGGAATAACTCGTAAAATCGACAAATTCAGTGTTTTTCACTTTCTTGATAAATAATTGTTTATAATTGTTCTTTAAGAGTACTATTGTTTTTTTTTTTGCGAAAAAAAACTTTTCAAGACGTGGGCATATGAAAGAAATTCGTATTTCGACGAAAATTGGAAAAAATTTGAAAAAAAAAAAAAAAAACGTTGGAAATACATCCATAGAATAATCATTAGCAGTTTTCTTATCAAATGTAAACGAATAAATCCAGCGAACAAAATTGACAAAGATTTCGAATGTGATGAATCTTCGACGGTCGAAGTGTAACCATTAAATTTTTAAACATAGCACACTTTTTATCTGCGCAATAACGCGGAGAGTCAGTTTGTAAATACGATTTCTTTGAGAGGAAAGGATTAGAGACGGCAATTTCGAGAAATTTGTAAAAACGATTCGTTTTTGACGAAAATTCGTAAAATTAGTCTTTGCTTAAGAAAAATCATATCTCGGCAGCGAAAAAAGATTTCGACTCTTATTTTGGCTTGTTTTGAAGAGGAGAAAATACGTTGCCAGAAAAAGAATTTGCAGTTTTTATTATTAACTGTAAACGAATAAATCGGGTGAACATAATTGACAAAGATTTCGGCTGCGATGAATTTTCGACGGTCGAAGGATAGAAAATTCATTTTTTTATGATTGCACACTTTTTATTTGCGCTATACCGCGTAGAATCCATTTATATTTACGTAAAATAGGAACAAAGATTGGAACGAGATGTCGATTTTTTTTAATTTGAAAATCATCCGGCCACAGAGTACGCGCGCCGCGACGTATGAGCATCTGTGTATCGTCTGCTACGAAATTGTCATCTGCTTCCAAAGTTTGACAGATAGAATAAAACGAAAAAATATATACTCGCGATTTTTTTAGTTCTATTTGGGAAATTGTAATTATTTTGGATATTCGATGAATCTTTTTTGTGAGTTTACTACCAATTTTTTCAGTGAATACGTGAAATTTATCACTTTTATTACGAATGTGAATAAAATATGGTAAAATATTGCCAATGATTTTCGGTGATAATATATTATTTTCGAAATAAAAAACGCAAACATTTGTGAATCTGTGTATGATATTTCGTGTTTTATTTTTCACAACCGAAGTTTTTTTTTTTAACATGATGATAAATGGATTTTTGGCAAATCTAAATAACATAACCTTTAAAGCAAATCTTGTTATAACCACAGTTTTTGAATTATGTTATAATTAAAATTATATTTGTCAGAATGACTCAAAATTTGTTGTGCATAGTGCTTTCGATGCAATGAAATATTGTTGCGAAAGAGAAAAGAATTGGTTTCCAGAATTCTTAATTGGAGCACCGTACGGACATCAGATGTGAGAAAATCATTTTTTTATGGAAAATTGTGATGAATAAATAGTTACAGATGTAGGATTGTCTCTAAATTTGCTGTGCGTAGTGCTTTTGATAAAACAAAATGATGCTGCAAAGGAGAAAAAAATTGGTTCGTAGAGTTCATTATGATGGCACCGTACGGACACTTGACCGAAGGCAAATGCAAATTGTGGCCAATAATTTTTTAGAAAAAATACTTAAAGGTCTTAGATTGGTTTTAAAAGTAATGTGCGTACTGGAAATAATGTAATAAAAAAACCCTGCGAAGGAGAACAAAATTGGTTCGCACCATCTAAAGTTACAGTGTGATACGGACGTCCGAGAAGAAAAATTCAGCCAAAAAGTTGTTTTCATTGCACCGCAGGCTAAAAAAAATATTTCTATTCATCGCAGTCACTTCAAAGTAACTACGCATGATGTTAGAGATACACCGAAGCAAATGGTGAAAAATAAAAATTTTTGGGGTATGCACTGTGGAGTAACCCCTTCGACAGACTCCGAAGAGGAACGGATGGTCATTTTAATAGGCACTCTTTGCTTATTGTTATAGTGAGTGCCTAAAAACGAGTATCGTGAACCAAATAAAAAAAATTAATTAAAAATAAATAAATAAATATAAAATCGTAGATATTCGCGTTAAGAACAATTAACCGTTGAAATTAGACTCGAGTTAAGTGTATGGAAAAAAAAACTAACGGAGTACGTAACTCAGTCAGGGCGAATATCCAAACAAAAATACAAAAATTTATCGAAATTCACAGGTTAGTCGAGTGAATTGAAATTGCCTATATTAGGAGACGATAGACATATAGGGGCCGAGGAGGCTCGGAGAATAAGAGAAGAACAAGAAAACATAGCGAGACAGCGGCAGGAATTGGAGCGCTTGAGGACCGAGTTAGAGGCACAGCGAGCGGCTTTCGAAGCCGAACGACAACAACAACAGCCAGCGGTCGCACCGGGCAATCCGGTAGATTTACCTCAACCGCGACAACGCGATACAAGGGTTGAGGAGATAACGTCGATTGTAAATAGCGTTCAGAATTGTAACATCGAGGTAAAAGTTCCCAAATTTAAAAACTGTGACGTATTTTTCACCTAACGGAAACTCTAACTCAAACTCTATAAATAAAATAAAAAAAAAACCAAAATCGAAAAGCTCAAACCAAACGGGAACAAAACGCGATCGAAACTTACGTCACCTTCGGCCGTCCACCCTCACGGATGCATCGGCGTCCCGGTGGGCACCAGTTAATTTTGTTTCGCCGGTATTAACAACCGGTCTAAACTGGAGGCCGGTGGAACGACCTCCGCAGGGTAGATTTTTGTTTCGCCGGAATCACCAATCCGGACTAAACTGGAAGTCGGTGGAACTGCGACCTCCGCAACGACAAAACGAAACGAAACGAAAACGATACGAGAACTAACGCCGGCGCATTCGCGAAAGCAAACGGTTGCGGAAATGCACGGTTACTCAGGATGCGGGTTGTGGTAGAAGGGTCGCGATCCGAGGTCAATACAATAGCAGCGGGAAACGGAGATCGAAATCTCAACGTTAATTTAAGCGGGACCGAAAAATAATAATTTGGCTAACAAGCCACGGGATCACACGCAAGTGCATCGAAAACGCTCAGCTGATCGAACGATCGAAGCGAGCTAACGAGAACGTAACAAAAGCGGATCGATAAGCGATCGACAAAGTTTTATAATTCAAAAACTCACCGAAACTTCATATTAATCCTGTAATGACCGGGAACCTGTATCTCACGATACGCCGAGAACCGAATCACTATCACCGCTGCACAAGGAGCATTATTTCTAATGCTTCACTCACGCACGGGATCGCGAAGAATTTATTACAAAATTCTTTCGCTACACTCAACTCACGAAACTCGAGCGATAGCCGAACGCGAAGGAGAAACTGACAGCTAGGCCACACTGTGTGCGCGAGAGAGATAGCCTCACTCGAGCGCGCGAACAATAGGCCGAACATCAACAACACGGGAGCGCGAGAGAGACCCGAGTTACCTCTGGGGCAGCTCTCGGTAGAATGTCGATTTGCCTACGAAAATTCGTAACGAATTATGATAATTATTTTCGGGAGCTTGACCGATGACTACTGCCCTCTCAACCATCTCATGACTTTATCGAATCGAGAGCCGATACTATAACGCGGTAACTTGAACGAATCTTCGCAATCGCTTCGCCCTAGTCAATGCGTGAGATACAAGGCTCTACTCAACCATAACGCAGCGCAAGGTGTTCCACCACTCTTGCCTGTACCAAACGATACCTCCGCCTGATCTCAACGCATTGCACTATCTCTTGGGGTGCCGGGTTTGCACCGGACTTTGACGTATTCGCAAGACTCTTCGCCGAGTCCTTTCTCTATTCGGGCTTTTTATTATTACTTCTTACACCACCAAATAGAGTCGGAAACGTCGACTAAACTGAACTAAAAAGGAATCGGAAATCGTGAACCAACTAAACAAACGGAATCTCAAAACTCGAACTGAACTAAAATAATAACGATAATGAAGCTAATTGGGAATAATTACAACAAAATGATACAAAATAAACTGCAAAATTCTCGATCGGTAACTCAACGAGAGCGTGACGGTATCTTAAGTCGCTGGGAGAGGCAGTAACGCGAAACTTCAGCACTAAAATCGTAATTTCCATGCGAGTAACGGTAGTTTTGGGTTTTTGTGACGTCGATTCCAAAAAATCACGTCACAAAACGAAATTGAAAGTAATCCCGCGGAATTCATTGAAGAGATCGAAAGAGTTTTTAAAATTAAAAATATTAAGGAACAGAGAAAATTATTAATGATTGAGAATGCGTTAGAGGGAAAAGCCGCGTTATGGTATGAGACCCGTAATAACTTCGAGAATTATGAAGCGTTCAAGGTGGAGTTTTTGAGTGAATTTTACTCGATACCGATCCGGGTAGTGTTTAAAAACCGTTGGATGGAACGACGCTGCAATTTGAGTGACGATACGTTACAAACGTATTTCTATAGACAATTGCGGGACGCGAAATTTTTTAGACCGCAATTAACGCCGTACGAAGTCAATTATAATATAATACAGCAATATCCGTTGTGGGTTCGAGAGGCTTTAGCAACCGTAGATTATAATAACGAGAATCTCATCGCACAATCTCTGGCTAGTCTCGATTCGACGCGTAGAGAGCGAACGAAAATAAAAGAAAATAAACACTGGAATAATAGCGACGCGCCAAATAATCCGAATACCTGTCGCGTACGAGCGGTGAGAGCTCATCGGTCATCGAATAGTAGTAACTTTCGATACAGTCACTTGTCGCAAAGGGTACAAAGACCGTATTATAATACAAGAGCAAATAATACCGTATATAGTCAACCGCAGTCACATTCCAATAATCCGCAATACCCGAATACGCGATTTCGCTTGCCGGATACGCGCTTTCCGCCATCGATTATGGCACAAACAAACAGTTCACAAAGAAACGGAGAGAATTTAAACTAAAATGTGACACGTTGAGACGTGGTCCGCCAACGTGTCACGATTTCGATTTCGTCGAAGATTTGAAACAAGGTATAGATGGAAAGGGGGATAAGCAGGACCAAGAAAGCGTGAATGTATCGGTACAAAACTGTCCGCATATTCGTGTAAATATTTTTGGAAAAGAGTTAACGATCCTGTTTGGATTCAGGTAATCAAATTACAGCGGTATCTGAAGATTTTTACCGGGAAATTGCGCAAAAACACAACGTAAAAACGTTGCCGGTGTCAAACCTTTACGTGACAACGGCTATCGGAAAAAAATCCACAACTATAAAGAAACAAGTGTGGCTCGACGTCGGGATTGATCAAAGAAATTTGCAATCGTCTTTTTTAATTATTCCGTATTTAACGTCGGTGGTAATTCTCGGAAATGACTGGATGAGTCGAAACAAAGTCGTATTGAGTTATAAAAACAAAACTATCGAAGTCGCGGGTAAAATACTTTCGGAGTCGTCCGTAATGTTCGATGGAGACGTCTTGGAAACTCTCGTGTGCTCACGGAAAGAAACAGGACCATTTGTTTATGTAATTAATTTACATCGTAGTTGGCTCCAAGAATCATGTGATGCGATCCATGAAGAGAATAAAATAAAAAAACTCGAAAATCGGAGTTCTACCGTAAAAATAGTAGAGATAGAGTCAGAAGTAGTAAATCAATCTAAAGAAGTAGTTAAAAATAAATCACATAGCAAGGTACAAGAGCAAATAGTGCACGTGAATGAGATCCATACCGATCCAAGTAACGACATGAAATTCGACACATTTAATAACGAAGCTCAAACTCATTACGAAACGAGTCCGGCGAACTCAGAAAAATTTAAAATAGAATCGGCGAGCGACAGAGACTTTCTAGAGGCGCTTCGAGCGATCGCGTCAAGACTAACATTAATGGACGACACCGAAAACGTAAAGATTAGCGAATTATTAATGACAAACACAGCGGTTTTCTCGAATAAACCGGGATGTGCGAAGGGTTACGAACATAAGCTCAAACTCGTTACAAAGTGCCCGGGCATGCGACACTCGTATCCAATTCCATATCAATTAAGAGAAGCGACGAAAAAAGCGATTGAAAAAATGGTAGACGACGGCGTAATCGAACGCGCAGTCAGTCAGTACTGCAATCCATTACGAATCGTAAAAAAACCCGATAAAACCGTTGGGGTGTGTTTAGACGCGCGATTTATTAACAAATTAATTGAAGACGATCACGAAATACCACCGTTAATTAACGAGATATTGCAAAAGTTTCACGGAGCAAAATGGTACTCGAAGATCGACTTGACTCAAGGTTATTGGCAAGTGAAACTCGAAAAAGAATCGAGACAGTTCACGTCGTTTTTATTCGATTCCAAACTATACCAATTCTGTCGAATCCCTTTCGGCCTCAAGACGGCAGGAAGTGGGTTCACACGAGCGTTAAGCCACGCGCTGCGTAACGATTTTGATCCGTTCATTGCATGTTACATCGATGATATTTTAATAGCGACAAAAACGTTGGAACAAAATATCGAAATTTAAAAAAAATTATTCGTTCGATTAATCGAGTTTAACTTCACAATAAAAATTTCAAAGTGTGACTTTTTTCAAAGCAGTGTACCATTCTTGGGTTTTACGATGTCGCACGACGGTGTAACTCCGGATCCTGGAAAGTTAAGCGTGATCACAAAGTTCGAAGAACCCAAGAATAAAAAAGAATTGCAGCAAATCCTTGGTATATGTAACTACTATCGTCAATTCAATGTGAGTTATAGTAAATCGATCGATCAGCTAAGGGAATTATTAAAAAAGAAACCGAGTGGAATTGGAGGGACAAACATTCGATCGCATTCGAAAAATTGAAACGAGATTTTGCAGATTGCATAACTCTAAAACACATAATACCAGATCGACCGTATCGATTACAAACGGATGCTAGTGATAGGGGGATCGCGGGGATTTTGTATCAACTGGATGACGAAGAAAATCATAACGTGATCGGAGTAGTAAGTCGCTGTTTAGGTAAATCGGAAGTGAATTATACAACTACCGAGAAGGAGTTGTTGGCGATAATATACTCCATAGATAAATATCGTATGTACCTCATCGGCGTGCGCTTCACGATAATAACTGATCATCAATCACTAACGTTTTTAAATTCAGCTATTTTTCAAAACTCCAAAATAACGCGATGGTGTCTTCTCTTACAAGAATATACTTTCGATATCGAATATTGTCGCGGCGTAGATAATATAGTAGCTAATTTTTTTAGCCGCAATCCCGAAGGAAAATTCATCGAGGATTCCGCTAAACAAATAGTTATTTCGGCCCTCCACATAGGGATTTCGCCCATTGATAAAACGTCGAATGCAAATGTTCTCCAAATGGTGGCCGCATTGCATAACAATAAAGTAACGTTAAAGAGTTTTAAAGAGCTAGCGAAGTGGCAAAACGAAGATGTAGAAATCAAAAAAATCATAGACAACGAAAATATCGAATCCGAAACATCGCGATACATGATATACGATAAAATACTATTCTATAGAAGCGAAAAAAATAATGAATGGAAGATCGTGGTCCCGAGAACGTTACAACGCGATCTTTTATCCATTATTCATGTGAAATTAGGACATCCTGGTGTATATAAGACGTTAAGTCATTTAAAGCGATTTTATTACTGGCGCAGGATGGCAGAACAAGTTAAAAATTTTGTAACGCGATGTGACATGTGTCAAAGAGTAAAATACTTGACGATCTCCATGGAGGGCGAGTATAATTTCGTATCGTCGGAAAAACGCAATGACCTCGTTACAGTTGATTTTTATGGACCGCTTCCGATAGCACGAGGCGGGGTGCAATATATTTTCGTAACGCTTGATGCGTTCTCGAAATATGTTAACCTATATCCGCTTAAAAATGCAACTGTACGAATGACATTAAAAAAGATAATGACACAAATTATACCAATATTCGGAAAGCCCAAGCGTATACTTTCGGACCACGGAACGCAATTTACGTCGCATCATTGGAAATCGGAACTCGAATCAATAGGAATCAAAGTATTGTATAGTTCAATCCGCCACCCGCCATCAAACCCGACTGAAAGAGTGATGCGCGAACTCGGGAGATTATTTCGCACGATATGTGCGGATCGTCACACGAAGTGGGCGGAATATATTCCGGAAATTGAAAGAATATTGAACGTAACGGTACATCAGAGTACGAAATTTGCCCCGCAAGAACTCCACTTTGGTAAACCGATACAAGAAGAAATTCACAAAATCATTAAATTCCCGGAAACGCAAACTCAATCACACGAATACATGATAACTCTCGCGCGTGAAAACATGCGAAAAAGTTTCGAGAATAAAAAACAATCGTAAAAATCGATATCAAAAGTTCCTTTACTAGTCGGCGATAAAGTTCTCCTTCGAGTGAGACACTTGTCAAATGCGCTCGATCGGGTAATAAAAAAATTCTTTCATCTATTCGAAGGTCCGTATCAGATTACGAAACGAATCGGCGAGAACGCATTTGTGTTAAGCGATCCGACAAATAATATGTTAGAGGTTGGGACTTACAATCGCTCGAATCTACGGAAATACTATGCATAAAAAAAAAAAGAATCAATGAAGTATAAAATAAAAAAAAAAAATTAGACAACTGCTATGCAACGACAGAAACAACCCGCAGATCTCACTATGTTTTCTTTCTTCGATAAGTAATAACAATATTAAAAGATAAGATTGTAAATAGATAAATAGTATATAATAAGGACGCATAAAAATGTTAAATAGACGACTCGCTATAAATCGCGATAACTGTAAGGACGGTATGAACGAATGAAAAGAATGGGAGTGATTACGATTAAGAGATAAGGTTAATATTTACGATGACGCAGAACATTCCGACAGTAAAAAGGAATCGGTTATAATGAGGTTTTCTGTACATCACAATCAAATAGCGTTCTGCAGAAAAAGGGGGATTATGTAAGAAAGTAAAATTTATGGTATAAAGAAAAGGGGCGAAAATTAAAAGAAGCGCCACCGATAAAATCCCGAATATGACACTGCGAACGAGAACGTATCGAACCAATAATAAAGGCTCTCGTTTCCCCCGAAATCGCGATCTTGTAAATTCTCACAAGAGTCCAAAATAATAAAACGGAACTTAGGCAAGAATCGAGTCTCTTTCGCTCTGGGGACATCGTGCTATAAACATCAACATACGGACTTCGAGGAACGGTTGAAGGCTCCGGATCAAGTGTCGACGGTGTGGCCAGCCGTCTTCATATTCAGGGAGAATCCTTCTCAACGATAACAGCGAGCCCCAGAGGATAACGAAAGAGCCATCGATTTAAAGATAAGTTCTCCGCATAAATATCTCTCTATATATATAAAGTTTCCACCGCTGTCGCCGCCGCCGCCGTGTCAGGAATCGAGACCTCTGCCGCCTCGATCCCGCTCGCTCAGGACAGAATATTTTCAGTCGAGGGGGTCGGGGGGGGAAATATTCTAAGTCCGTCTAAGGGGGACTTAAAATATTTTCTCTTCTCCTGGCCCCGCTCGACCCTCCCCCTGCCGCCCCGCTCCCGCTCGCTCAGGACTTAGAATAGTCCCCCTTCGAGGGACTTAGAATATTTTTTCCTGGAGGGGGGATCCCCTTAGCAACGGCCATAGCAACGGTTGCCTTAGTAACGGTTGCCATAGCAACGGTTGCCTTAGTAACGGTTGCCATAGCAACGGTCACCATAGTAACGGTCGCCATAGCAACGGTCACCATAGTAACAGTTGCCATAGCAACGGTCGCCATAGCAACGTTCACCTTAGCAACGGCCATAGCAACGGTCACCATAGTAACGGTCGCCATAGCAACGGTCACCATAGTAACAGTCGCCATAGCAACGGTCGCCATAGCAACGTTCACCATAGCAACGGTTGCCATAGCAACGGTTGCCTTAGTAACGGTTGCCATAGCAACGGTCACCATAGTAACGGTCGCCATAGCAACGGTCACCATAGTAACAGTCGCCATAGCAACGGTCGCCATAGCAGGGAGGCGGGGAGAGAAAAATCTTCTAAGTCCCCCCTCCAGGGGCGTTTCAAAGGAGGCAGCCGCGGTGGTCGGCGGCGGAGAAAGCAAAAATATTCCCCAAATGGGTCATAATCAAAATATTTTACGATTGACGAGCGAGCGCGCGTAACGCGCGAGCCCGAGGAAACTCTAGTATATATATATATCTTTATTATTTGACGAAATGAACAATATAATTTTTCGGAGTACATTAAAAAAAAAGAGTATAGACACGAGATACCGATACGCAAAGTTTATTTTGTGTAATTTGGAGTCGAGAATTTGTATCTTATTTTACGATATATCAAAGAATATAGTGCGTTGTGTGTGTGCGAAGTGAGATAAAAAAAAAAGAAAATCGAATTTATTATGTTACTTATTATTTTTTGAAGAGAAAAGAAAGTTGGGATTGTAAAAAGAAAACGGAAAAGACTAAAAGAAAATCATTTAAATAAAATATCTATATATTACAGTTTTCTGATTTGTAAAAAAAGAAAAATTTAACGAGAAATATTACAAAAAGCGGAAAAATTACGAGCGGCGAAAATTAATTCGCGCTCAAAAATCGAAAACAACTTTTCGAACTTTCAAAATTAATTTGAGTTACAAAAGCGAGAAAATTTCGAGCGGCGAAAATTAATTCGCGCTCGAAAATCGAAGCCGAATTTTCGAACTCTGAAGATTAATTCAAGCGGAAAAATGCGAAAAGCGGAAAAATTTCGAGCGGCGAAAATTAATTCGCGCTCGAAAATCGAAAACAAATTTTCGAACTTTGAAAATTAATTCAAGTTCGAAAAGCGGAAAAATTTCGAGCGGCGAAAATTAATTCGCGCTCGAAAATCGAAAACAAATTTTCGAACTCTGAAAATTAATTCAAGTTCGAACTGCGAGAAGATTTCGAGCGACGAAAATTAATTCGTGCTCGAAAATCGGAAGCGAGTCCCGAACGTTGAAAGTCAATTCGAGTTCGGAGCGACGAGAACACACAAATGTTGACTGTTGAATATTAATTTGAGTCCCACAAGAAACGAGAGGAAAGAAGAGAAAAAAATGATTATTCGGAACCCGCGCGGAAATCGATGGGCGATCGTAGGAGCAAATTTTCACGGCGTGTACCTCGACAACGGGGGTACTTACGAGAACCGGTGAGAATTTTCTAAGTCCCACGATAGTTTGGAATATTTTCGAAATAATTCGAGAGCTCGTACGCACTGATCACTGGTATCACTGACGATAGAATGATCGAGGACGCCCTCATTCCGGCGGTCGTGAACAGTGGTGTGAGGGGAAGGCCCTTTTCGAAATTTGGGAGAAAACAAAAAAAATTGTCTCATTTCGAGAACCTTCGCACTATCGCACGAAGCCTACGAGCGTAGCCTCGCTCAACGGTAGCTTCCCCTTCCCCACCGCGCGCAACGCGCGAGCGTCAGGGGAGAGTATTCGCAAATTTCGAAAATTCGAAAAATGCGAATATTTCCGAAACCTGACTGAAAATATTTGAATTTTCAGGACACGGGAACGGACGCTCGACCAGATGTTGAGAGACACAAAGAACAACAAAAAAAAATTTTGGAAAGAGAAAAAAAGGAAAAAGAAGAAAAAAAATTAAATTTAGATTAATTAATAATAAAAATTCTATCTCTCAACTCGGCGAGACGTTATCGAGAACACGTGGGCTCGTATGAACATCCACAGCGGGAAAGCGTTAATAATAACGCGCGGAAACAGAAAAGAAAAAAAAAAAGAAAAAAAATTCTATCGGAATCGGAACACAGCAAAAAAAATAAAACAAAAAAATATATTCGATAGCGATTATTTTATTGGCGTGGCCCCGCGTTGGGCGCCATTTGTGACGTATTTTTCTTCGAAACGATAACGCGAACTCTAAAAGCCAAAAAAAACCAAAATTACGAAACGAAACGAAATACAAGCCCAAACCACACGGGGGCATAAACGCGAAATCGAAAATTATGTCACCTTCGGCCGTTTGCCTCCGCGAGTGCAACGAGATCCCGGGGGCGCCAGTTAATTTTTATTTCGCCGGTATCAACAACCGGACTCGATCTGGAGGCGGTGGAGCGTCCAACCTCCGAATGATAATTTTTGTTTCGCCGGAATTATCAAACCGGACGGAACTGGATGTCGACGGAACGATCGACCTCCGCAAGGACAAAACGATACGTAAATTTAATCCTAACTCTCACCGCCTTCGCGAATGCAAACGGTTACGGAAATGCGCGGTTGCTCAGGATGCGGGTTATGGTAGAGGGTCGCGATCCTTCGCCAATAAAATAACGAACGGTAACAAAACAACAAAAAAAAAATCGAACGTAATTGTCTTATTGGCTATAAGCCACGGGTACGCACGCGAGTGCACCGAAAACGCTCAGCTGATCGAACGATCGAAGCGAGCTAACGAGAACGTAACAAGAGCGGATCGATAAGCGATCGACAAATTTTTATAATTCAAAACTCACCGAAACTTCATATTAATCCTGTAATGAGCGGGAACCTGTATCTCAAGATACACCAAGAACCGAATCACTATCACCGCTGCCCAAAGAGCATTATTTCTAATGCTTCACTCACGCACGGGATCGCAAAGAATTTATTACAAAATTCTTTCGTTGCACTCAACTCACGAAACTAGAGCGATAGCCGAACGCGAACAAAATATGACAGCTAGGCCACACTGTGTGCGCAAGAGAGATAGCCTCACTCGAGCGCGCGAACAATAGGCCGAACGTCAACAACACGGGAGCGCGAGAGAAGTCCGAGGTACCTCGAGGGCGTCTTTCGGTAGACTAACTTGCCTGTTACACTATCTCGACGAAATCTTATTATTATTTCGGAGATCGCGATCGATAGCTACTGCCCTCTCAACTATTTAACGACGTTATCGATACGAGAGTCGAAATCCTTTGCGGTAATCGGGGATCTAAGAGGGATCTTCGCAATCGTTACCTCTAGTCAATGCGGGAGAACAAGGCACTCACCTCGACTGACAAGACCGCGGCAAGGTGCTCCAACCTTGCCCGGGACTCAAACCAAACCTCCGCCTGTTCTTCCACGCATTGCACTATGTCGCGGGGTGCCGGGTTTGCACCGGACTTTGCCGTCTTGCAACTATACCTTGTCGGGACTCTCCTTTACTCGGGCTTTTAATTCTTCGCTATTCACCACCGAGTAAAGTCAAGTACGCCGACCAAACTAAACTTGACTGAACAAAGCTGAAGCTAATAAATCAAAACCAAATTCATAGACTAACTGCAAGAATCCTGAATCGAGAACATACGGGACCAAAACCGTAATGCGAAAGTTAGAGAGAGGCAGCAAAACCGGAACTATAACAACAAGAATCGATATCCGTAGAAAATTGTACTTCTTGTGTTATTTGTGACGATGATTGAAAAAATCACGTCACACTTTTTTCGGTGCCGAGATATGATTTTCTTAAAGCAAAGACTAATTTCACGAATTTTCGTCAAAAAACGAATCGTTTTTTTTTTCAAATTTCTCGAAATTGCCGTCTCTAATCCTTTCCTCTCATAGAAATCGTATTTACAAACTGACTCTCCGCGTTATTGCGGAGATAAAAAGTGTGCAATGTTTAAAAATTGAATTTTTTACATTTCGACCGTCGGAGATTCATCACATTCGAAATCTTTGTCAATTTTGTTCGCTCGATTTGTTCGTGTATAGTCGATAAAAAAACTGTTAATGACTATTCTATCGACGTATTTCCAACGTTTTTTCAAATTTTCCAAATTTTCGTGGAAAAACGATTTTTTTTTTCATATTCTCACGTCTTGAAAAGTTTTTCTTTCGCAAAAAAAAACAATTGTACTCTTAAAGAACAATTTTAAACAATTATTTACCGACAAAGTGAAAAACACTGAATTTGTCGATTCTACGAGTTATTCCGGACCAAGCAACTTATCCTTGTTTGTGACTAAATAAAATTTAAAAACAATACGATATGATATGATGCTAAATTTGATATTTTTAAGCGACGTTAAATATCAATGAAAATAACGAGCTGATTCCATGTATTATGAAGAAGAAAAAAAATATATCTCAATTAGTAAAAATGAATTTTGTTATAAGAGGACGACTGTCAGTCTTCACAGTAGGATTTTTCAAAAATTTCATCAATTTGTAAAAAATATTTCGGAGCCATCCAAGATGACAAATTTTTGATTCGAGTAACGTACTACTTCCTATTCAATACAAGACAGGAACCAAGACGATATATTTTTTCGTTCTCGAGATAGCATTTTTTTTGCAGCATCCATAAATATCGACAAAATTTCATTGAAAATCACAAAGAATACCAAATTTCTTGAACGTTTCTTCCACGATGACTTAGTTTCTTACAGATAAGATAACGAACTGATTCCATCTATTATGGTGGAGAAAAAAAACACTGAAGGGGAAGGATTTAAAGGGGATATTTGGCCTGAATGCTAAATGGTAATTGTGTTGGTGTCTGTACATGTTTTGTGGGTTTGTTTTATATTTATTAAATCTGGTCATAAGTTTTAAGCCAATAGAACGGCTTTACTAGACATGATTTGATTCGTTAAATTAATTTATTCAAGTTCTCCGTGATGCAATTCCTTATATTTGTCTCGTGTCTCAATATTTGACAATTTATCGTCAAACCAAAACGAAATATCCGTCGTGAATATTAATAATCAATTGGTACAAAAAAGAAATATTTTTATTCGACGAAGGTGACACTATGAATAAATTTACGTCACTGATAAATGTTTTTCCCTCATACGTACTTCCGAAAAGAAACACAGAGCGCGATGTATAAACATACTTCATCCATAGCGCATAGCTCGATGTGTAAATACACTCGATACGGAGCGCGTAGCACGACGTGCACCCCCGTGAGTGCCCTAAAAAATGTCCCCAAGGGACATTTTTCGGGGGGTTTGGGGGGCGGAGTCCACCAACAACAGCATCTGCGCCCGCAGGACGCTGAGACGCTTGTTTTTCTCCGATACTCTCTCAATCCATCAAAACGTTTTTTCAAATTTTATTAAATTTTTTCGTGGAGATTATTATATTTAATTTTAAAACGAAAACCTCATTACTGGCGGAGTATAATCGGCTCCAAGAGGCGGCACGAGAATTTTACAACCACCTCGCAATCGTCGTTTATTAACCCGAGTCCTATTGGAGCCAATTAAAAAATGGAAAATTTATTTGCCATGCCAGCGCTCTGTCGTGGTCAACCGTGGCAGACATCTGCGTGAGGTTTGGCAGGTATATTGCCCATTGAAGTTGAAGACTGGCAGTCTAGCACATGTGAGATGCTCCACCGAGCGCTCGTCAGTCGCGAGATCATCCTACGCACTCTGTGCTCGGTCGAGATTGCCGAAGTCTTGTGGATTGACCTTTTCATAAATGTCGATGAAGAGGGAGTGAGCTCGATAACCGATGAATTATTGAAATTTGAGCTTGCAAGATCAACAAACGAGCCACTAAAATTCAACTGGGGCAATGGCGTTGGAGGTGTAGGCGACCGTCGACGAGCTGCAGAAATCGAGAGGAAACAGTCATTACGAATGGCTCAACAATGGTTTGAAAACAGGGAAAGATCGGAGACGGTGCATACGAGGACAGAGGATTAATCTAATAGAGCAAGAAACACGATGCTCAGTCGATGAAGACTGGGACATTCCCGCGGTGTCAAGCGGGTCATTTTGGTATGAAAACCATGTGAATGTATTATTGAAATCATTTTAAATTATGAGCTATGATTTCGAGTTTACGAATTTTTAAAATCATATTATTAGAAAATCTAGTATTCAAATTTATATATTATCTCGTCATTTTCGAATATCAGCGTATGTACACGTAGATTTAAAAATAAACGGCAAACAGTATTACAAAATCTGTAATCAAACTTTATTCTTTTTAAAATGCGGTTCGTATTTATCCCGATGTTCAAATGTTTATACTTGAAACTTAATTTTGAACTTGAAAATAACTATTGGTTTGTAGTTCGAAAATAGCGGTTGGCGATAACTATTATTATTTTTCAATTAAGTGACCTTTCAATAATGCAGCAAATTTAAAAGAATCACGAAGGAACACAATCACATTTTTTACATAGAAAATGTTTTATAAAGATTCATGAAATTTTGAAAAGATAACTTTTAATAACAACGAAAACGTTGGGGTAGCATTCTAGGCAAAGTAAAGGAAAGCGGGGTCCAGAAATCTTTGAGAGGAAGAATTGGAGTGGGAAGATTAAGTCTGGGACTCGGCACTGTCTCTCGTCATTACTAAAAGTCTTGAATGGAAAAATTTAAGTGGGGACGATTGGGCCTGAGACTCGTCGTTGTCGCTCGTCGTATTCGTTCATCGGTCAACGTTTTTTCAGACATGGAAAGGTGAGTTTGATATTCCACCCCTTCTCTAGCCTCCTATCTTTTTGTGTATTATTTTGAGCTTTAAGAAAATTTGCTCGGTACATTGTGTGTATTTATTATGTTTATCAGTCACAAGATAAACACGTTCGGATCATTCAATTCAACATCTTGGCGATATCCCGCTAAGAAAGAAAAAAGAAATGTGGATTATCATTCGGAGGATAAAAATATAAGCATTGTTCCACCGTCCACGGATTTTTGGGGCTGTTACGAAGAGCCGAACTGGGATTCGGAGGAGGAACCGGATCTCTTTGCGGAAATCGTGGAGCGTTTCGCGGCCGAAGTTGCTGTCGACAGCAAAGTAACCTGTGGGCCACTCAGGTGCCGCCGTAATCGTCCCCGGGTCACATTTGCCGAAGCTACATTTGCCGAAAATTATTCGCGGTGTTTGTCTTTCGTTTTTGTTTACAGGAATAACCATAAAAAACGTCAAAGTCAACCATACGCCCGACACGGAAAGAACTCAACGAGAGGTAGAAACAAAAGCGCGAACGAATGAAAGACAAAAAAAAATGTACAGTGAAAGTGATCGATAGTGGAGTTATGAATTTTAAAGACATCCCCAGATGCTCTTTGTATATACTGTGAGGAGATTTTCCTGACTCCAACACTCTATGGCACCGACAACCCCGTTCCCGCCGCTGGGGAGAATACGAAACGAACCCACGACGAGATCCCAATACTTTCCCGATCGACTCGCACAGAGACAAAGGGACTCGGGCTCACCCCGTATTCCGCTCAGCCGAGAGCACAATCGAAGACACTTGCGTTCGCTTCGTCGGTACGTCCAGAACTGATTATTCGCACTTCTACGGTGATCGACGCGACCCGTTGTCTCTCTCCCCCAATTCTCAGGCGATACCTTTGCGTGTCGTGTGCAAAGGAATTCCGGGAATTCGGCGAAGTCGTACGAGTCGCACAATAGGCAGTAGGTAATGTTTCTCTCCTTATCTTACGCGAGTAGGCATAGGTAAACTGAGAGAGAGACAGGTATACTTTGCGAGGAGAGCCATGCCACGCCGAGCGCGCGGTTGTGCGCGAAGTACAGTCAGGGCTTCAAGTATACGAATTACTGTTGAGAATTTTCGAGAATCTTTCTCGAAGGACCCGACAATGGTTGATTGCAGCGGGGGGAGACCTCCCTCATGAGTATGAAGCCTTCTTCTCTCACGGTGGGTCCACACGTTACGAAATTCAACTGCACCCCGCTGCATCCTTCCGACTCGAGCCCCATTAGCAAGACGCCGCTCTTCACGGACCGCGATACCCTAAATTCTCGGAGGGATGGTTCAGCTCCAGGCTGATAAGTCGGGAGTGAATAGGCGGCTCTGTATCTTGGCCATTATACCACAAAACTCCGGCATCAATTTTCTGCGAATACTAGTGATTCGGTATTCGTTCGCCAAAACCTTGAAACTCCCTTTTGAATTTACGTGAATTGACGGTAACTGCATCGCGCGCGGCACGCGACGGTACGCGACACCGCTTCCCTGCAAACATTATAGGAGGTACTTTCTTCGCCGAGTGTCTCCCGAAAGTCTCTGAGTTCTGGCGCGATGTAAAAGGTAAACAATTCGCCGAAGGCGAGAAAAAGAAAAAGGAAAATACTGTTTGAGAGTAGTTTCGATATAGGCTACGCGATTAAATAATTTTGCGAGGTAGGTAACAATACGAACGGACTTAATGCTAAATGGCAGTTTCTAAAATTAATTTAAATAATAAGGGTACGATACGGAAAACGGTGAGTTCCAGACGACCGACTCGATGTGCGACGTCAAATGGGTCGTAAAGGCGACCCACCGCCCAATGCCCCCTCCGTGCAGGTGGCGAGACAAAATGTCACGTCAGAATATTTATATTTACGGTTTATAGTGAAGGTATTTGTAGTGGTTTATATTTTGTGTGTCTTTATGAATATACGTTCCATTGGAACAATTTACAACAAATCGTTGTGTCATGATATGTCGTCGAATATTCCTTAACAATGCTTCATACGTACCATTCCAATAAAAAACAAGCGTCTCAGCGCTCTGCGGGCGCAGATGCTCTGGTTGGTGGGCTCCGCCCCCAAACGCCCCGAAAAATATCCCTTCGGGACATTTTTTAAGGCACTCACGGGGGTGCACGTCGCGCTACGCGCTCCGTATCGAGTGTATTTACACATCGCGCTATGCGCTACGGATGAAGTATGTTTATACATCGCGCTCTGCGTTTCTTTTCGAAAGTACGTATCAGGGAAAAACATTTATCAGTTACGTAAATTAATTCATAGTGTTTAACCTTCGTCGAATAAAAACATTTCTTTTTTGTAACAATTGATTATTAATATTCACGACGGATATTACCTTTTTGTTTGACGATAAATTGTCAAATATTGAGACACGAGCCAAATATAACGAATTGCACCACGTAGAACTTGATCAAATAAATTTTTTTTCCTCATAATTGATGGAATCAGTTCGTTATTTTATCTGTAGGAAACCAAATCATTGTAGAAGAACAGTTCAAGAAATTTGCTATTCTTTGTGATTTTCAATGAAATTTTGTCGATATTTATGGTCTATCTCGAGAACGAAAAAATATATCGTCTTGGTTTCTGTCTTGTATTGAAGAGGAAGTAGTACGTTACTCGAATCAAAAATTTGTCATCTTGAATAGCTTCGAAATATTTTTTACAAATTGATGAAATTCGTGAAAAATTCGACTGTGAAGGCTCTTTGACAGTCCTCTTATAGCAAAATTCATTTCTATCATTTGAGATATATTTTTTTCTTCTTCATAACACATGCAATTAGCTGTTTATTGTCTCTGTAGAACAGACAAGTATTGGAGACGAGAAGTTTGAGAAATTCGATAATTTTTTTCGTTTTTCAATGAAATTTTATTGATATTTATCGTCGCTTAAAAATATCAAATTTAGCATCATATCATATCGTATTTTTTTTAATTTTATTTAATCACAAACAAGGATAAGTTGCTCGGTCCGGAAAAATTCGTAAAATCGACAAATTTAGTGTTTTTCACTTTGTCGATAAATAATTGTTAAAACTGTCCTTTAAGAGTGCAATTGTTTTTTTGGCGAAAAAAAACTTTTCAAGACGTGAGAATATGAAAAAAAAAATTCGTTTTTCGACGAAAATTGGTAAAATTTGAAAAAACGTTGGAAATACGTCGATAGAATAATTATTAGCAGTTTTTTTTACCGACTGTAAACGAATCAATCGAGCGAACAAAATTGACAAAGATTTCGAATGTGATGAATCTCCGACGGTCGAAGTGCAAAAAATTCAATTTTTAAACATTGCACACTTTTTATCTCCGCAATAACGCGGAGAGTCAGTTTGTAAATACGATTTCTATGAGAGGCAAGGATTAGAGACGGCAATTTCGAGAAATTTGAAAAAACGATTCGTTTTTTGATGAAAACTGGTGAAATTAGTTTTTGCTTAAAAAAAATCATATCTCGGCAGCGAAAATTGATATCGACTCTTATCTTGTTTTCAAGAGGAGAACATACGCTGCTAGAAAAAAAATTAGCAGTTTTTTTAATCAACTCTAAACGAATAAATCGGGTGAACATAATTGACAAAGATTTCGACTGCGATGAATCTTCGACGGTTGAAGGATAGAAAATTCTTTTTTTTATGATTGCACACTTATTATCTGTGCTATACCGCGTAGAATCCATTTGTATTTAGGTAAAATACGAACAAAGATTGAAACGAGATGTCGATTTTTTTTTAATTTGAAAAAATCATCCCCCCACAGAGTACGCGCGCCGCGACGTATGAGCATCTGTGTATCGTCTGCTACGAAATTGTCATCTGCTTCCAAAGTTTGACAGATAGAATAAAACAAAAAAAAATATACTCGCGATTTTTTTTATTTCTATTTGGGAAATTTTAATTATTTTGGATATTCGATTAACTTTTTTTATGAGTTTACAACCAATTCAGTGAATACGTGAAATTTATAATTTTTATTACGAATGTGAATAAAGTATGGTAAAATATTGCGAATCATTTTCGGTTGTAATATATTATTTTCGAAATAAAAAACGCAAACATTTGTGAATCTGTGTATGATATTTCGCTTTTTATCTTTTACAACCGAAGTTTTTTTTTTAACGTAATGAAAAATTGATTTTTGGCAAATCTAAATAACATAACCTTTGAAGCAAATCTAGTTATGACCACTTTTTTTGAATTATTTTATAATTAAAATTATATTTGTCAGAATGACTCAAAATTTGTGGTACATAGTGTTTTCGATGCAATGAAATATTGTTGCGAAAGAGAAAAGTATTGGTTCGGAGGATTTTTAATTGGAGCACCGTACGGACATCAGATGTGAGAAAATAATTTTTTTATAGAAAATTGTGATGAATAAATAGTTAGAGATGTTGGATTGTCTCCAAATTTGCTGTGCATACTGCTGTTATACCGCCGAATCCCGGTTCGCTACTCCGAGGTTAGCGATAAGCTATATTCTTTCTATTATTTTTTGGGATGTGCATCGGTTAGGGGTTGGAACCCCAGTGAAAGACTGAACACAGGAGATGTACGTAAAAATGTCTATCTTTATTTATGCGTTGATATGCGTACTCAAATTATCACATAAGATATCGTTACACAGAACTTGGACTACTGTCCGACCAAAGATATGGAGTACTATTTACAGACCCTTTGCACGAGTCTCTATACTTTTCGCAACCAACCGCGCGGTATCGGATGTCAAATCGTACTCCCCGCTTCGTGCTCACTCTCGCACTTTATAGGAGATAAAGTGGAGCGAGCAATTCGGCAGTTTCTCGAGATTTGGAAATGATGTTTTCCTTATCGTCGTCCCAGTATGCGACACAGCGGCGATTGGCGCAATAATTCGCGATCGCGCGCCTCGGGTATTGCGTAAGCATAACCTCGGCTGCGCTCTCATTACTCGGGGATAACACTGCTTTTGATAAAACAAAATGATGCTTCGAAGAAAATAAAAATTGTATCGTAGAGTTCATTATGATGGCACCGTACGGACATTTGACCGAAGGCAAATGAAAATTGTAGCCAATAATTTTTTAGAAATAATACTTAAAGGTCTCAGATTGGTTTTAAAAGTGATGTGCATACTGGAAATAATGTAATAAAAAAACCCTACGAAGGAGAACAAAATTAGTTGGCACCATCTAAAGTTACAGTGTGATACGGACGTCCGAGAATATAAATTCAGCCAAAAAGTTGTTTTCATTGCACCGCAGGCTAAAAAAATATTTCTATTCATCGCAGTCACTTCAAAGTAACTACACATGATCTTGGTGATACACCGAAGCAAATAGTGAAAAATAAAACCTTTTGGAGTATGCGCTGTGGAGTAACCGTTTCGACAGACTGCGAAGAGCAACGGATGGTCATTTTAATAGGCACTCTTTGCCTATTGTTATAGTGAGTGCCTAAAAATCATCTGCACTGAAGACGTAAAGGCCAATGATTTTGCACAATAACAATGCGAAAATGGTATAAACACATAAATAATTTCAAAAAAAGCCGGTGAAACTTTTTCGCTTTTCAAATGAATCTCTTTATTTTTACCAACCATATGAATTTTTAGAATTTTCTTATATTTTGAAAGTTTTGTTTTTGAAATTTCTAGTGTACTGCTGAAATTTATATTTCCAAACAATTTATTACGATTATTTATTACGACTTTGGATTTGTTTATGTGAATACTGTAATTCTCGTAAACTTTTGTATCTAAATCTTTTCTTTTTGGCAATGACGGATATACCTTTCTCTTTTCAAATGAATCTCTTCATATTTTAGCAACCATATGAATTAAATTTTATTTTGTTTTGAAAATCTCGTTTTGACATTCTTTTAACACTATTGTTTCGTTAATTTTGGTACAACTATGCCGACACTTCACGAGTGTGGGGTAAAATGTTTCTACGGAAACATATTCACAATGTGTAACCTTGTATTTATTTTCAAAATTTATCATTTTTTCCCTTTCTTAAGAAGCTTTATTTGTTTTCGTGAAAATTTTTCCGGATTTTCATGTAAACGTATTCAGAATGTTCTGAAACATCGGAAAATCAGCGGGGAAGACTATTATTGAAGAAAGCGACGCAGCATTATGACAATGCAATTGTCAACTTTTTTTAAATATTAGAAGAAGTATGTTTCCTAAAAAAAAAAATTTAACGCTATTGTCACTTTAATTTTCGTACAATCACTCCGAAACTTTACGAGTATGGTGTGAAATGTTTCTACGCAATCATATCCAAAATTTGTGATTTTATGTTTATTTGTCAAATTTTTGAAAAATGTATTTTACATACCTACCATACATCCCCATCAGCTCTACCCTAATCCCTCTTCAAAAAATCCGTGGCTAAAATATATCGAAATTTCGATACATGTATTGTTGTCGCTTTATTCGTTGCCTGATTGGCTGTTACACGAGCTTGAAGTTCAAGTCGTTCGACAACCAATTTCAGTATAAACAAATAGTAATACTTTGACAGTTAACTGCTGTCAGATCAGACCGCTGGTATTTATTTTTATAATTAAAATAACAGTGCGTACTGCGAATTATCAAACTAAGGATAAAGAAAAACGATTAAGCGATTAAGGGAATAATGCGGTCTAAGGAGGGATAATATTGATGATGCATCGAGGAGACTCGTGAAATATTTGTCGTCATCGAGGTGCAGATTCAGTGTACGAGACAGGTATGTGGCAGGAACACAAATTATTATTTTACTTGTTATTATTTGTTATTATATTCGAACAGAAGTCCTTCGTTACTTCAACGAGACAGAAATTCGTTCGTATTAATGAGAGTTATTTCGTAAATTGAACGAAAACATCGAGGACTTAGTAAAAAGTTTAGTAAAAAAGTAAAAAAAAAAAGTAAAAAAAGTAAAAAAGTTTAGTAGTAGATTTAGTAAAAAGTTTAATAATCGAGGGCGACAAAGCGGAAGCGAAAGTGGTGGCTCGTCAGTTTGGACGAGTAAGTAATAAGATTTAATATATATATATGCATATTAATAATGTATCAATCAATTATAGTCTTTAGAAAACTGATACACTCGTGGACCAATCATTACTCTCGTCCTGGTGAGAGATTCGGGTTGTTTATGTATTCGTGACAAACTCAACTCAAGAACTCCACGGCTTCGAGTCCGACTAAAAATCATATTTTTTCTCGACCGCGCTAAAAGACCGTATTTCATGCCTGCAACGCGCGTCTAATACAGTTAGCTATCCTTAACCAGCGGGAGTAAACGTAGCTGAGCGGGAGAGCGGGAGTAAAACTAAAAGAAGCCGCGAATAAATAAATAAAAAATTAATTAATTAATTTTTATTATTTTTTGTTGCAAGTTTTTGTTTTAGATATAATTTTTTTTTTGTTGACGTAATTCGTGTGATTACAGCATTCGCCTTCGGCTCGTGCTGCAAACTCACACTCGTTAGAAAAACGTTATTCGCCCTCGTGGAGTAATGTACTATTATTGTTTATGATCGTAAAACTTATTAACCCTATAAAGCCTTTTTTTTTTCTTCGTTGTTGGATTGCATGTATGGCACAAACTTAAAATCAATGTTTTATTATTTAATCGCGTCGTATTTCCCTTTGCCTTCCAAAACGACTCTCTCGAAATTCGCTGTTATTGAATATCTGCACTTTATTATTCTCCCGCTGACAATATTTCGACTGCATTTGCCCAACGTCGTCGGCATAACAGAGCATCCTAGACCTACAATTCAATCGGAATTCAGCCGATCTACGAGTGTGTCAATTTTTCAAAGTATTACTGTATATACTTATGTATACATTTCGAACATTCTTATTTTATATTTTGAAATGTATTTCAGGTCGGTGCCGTGTCCGAAGAAAAGGTGACGTCATTGACGTCAATAGTGATACTGAGATACAGAAATACTAAATGAGATTCTGATAACCGGAGATACTGAGAATAAATAAGATATACAAAGAATTACCAGATGTACCAAAGGAAAAATTATATGTCAAATATATGAAAAAAATATTATTATACAAATTATAAGACAGATTTATTGTTAACAAGTTTTTTTGCCCGATAATTCGTTTAAGATTTGTTGAAATCCTGCTGTCTGATTTGTCGTTTTTCTTGTTGCTGTGTCTACTTATTTCATTTTGCGCGTATGGACATTTTTTCGCGATATCTTAACGTAAGGCTCAAGCCACTTTTTCTTTGTTTGTTGCACCTGCATCGATGGATTTATTTCATTAACGTGATGAGATATCGGTTGAACACTTTTGGCAATGAATAATGTCGATTTTTTAAATATAACTTTCGTTGTTGATGCGCTACCGATTGATGGATTATCCGAAATATTCATCGTATTCGCTTAGTAAGGAATCTCGAAAATCAGCGTCGTCTTCGCGCACGTAAAGCCGCAGAAAAGAATAATATTGTGCTTACATTACCAACACAGATATATAATGATCATGCTTCTCAATCCACGTCAAGAGCGAATCAGCTCAATAATGACGCAAATAACCTACAGACAAGTTTACCTACTCAGGTAGAATTTCCGAACCCGCTCGACAATAATGTTCGAGTACCGTTCAGAATACAGACAAACTGCCATGAAATTGGAACTATGCACAATGATTGTGAGGAACATTACATTGGTCTTATGGACAAATGTTGCATTCATTGTAATGCCAAACACTTCGCAGCAGAAAAATGTGAAATGTAAATAGGTCGATAGGCTGATCGACGTTAGCGAGAGTGCCGAATGATAAACATCCGCACTATTTGTCGAGTGCTAAAGGGAGCGCCGCGGCACGCGTAATAATTTAAGGTAAACATGTAACGACGGTTGCCGAGAAGTGATTCGGCAGTTCGACCCGAGATCTCACGTGAGAATCATGTCTCGATTAATAAAGATTCATGGAACAACAGCGGTCTATTTTATTTGAACGTAGTCACCCCTTACAAAAAGTAATCAATAAAGGTTGGTCTTTCAACGATTGTTGTAGTCATGGAGCCGTAGTTCTTGATGCCCACCCTGAATTCCCCGATGAATTGCGTGAGTTTTACGAATCGACGCATCGAAAATCAACCGATTTTTTCAATCGTATTCGATGCTATAACAACTCATTATCTTTTGCATCTTTTAATGCGAATTTGATCAATTTCAATGAAAGATGTCGAGGCCCATATTGTTTTAAGATTCAGGGTCAAATTTATTATCAAGTAAATACGTCTTTATATCCAGAACACGATAAATCTCCCAATTACGGTCAATTATTTATTGTGGACGTAAATGAGGCTACTGAGCACCGTTTGAACCGCAATTCTGAATTAGATCGAGAAGTTTTAACAATACTCGATCGTGTAATTCGGGAACATAATGTGTTCGCACAGTCCTATCAAATGATGGGAGAAGAAGTCGAAATACAACGTCAGACAGCATTGCAACACAATGAAACTGTGCCAGAAATACAAATGGTCTTTAATTTAAAGCCTGGCGTAGATCGACGCCGATACAATTTTCAAAGGACTAATGAAGTTGCTGCCACCAACTTCCACCATCATACCACCATCTTTCGTTACTATTCGTAATCGTAATACTAGAGCTCTTCAATATGTTAGTACGATGGACCCGAACATTGAACCGTGGATTTATCCATTACTATATCCATACGGTTCACCTGGCTGGCATCGTGATCTCATGCGTTTGAATACTACAAGGCGTGTAACTAGAAATGCTTATGTAAAGTATCGAATGGCTATTCGGAATGATTTCAATCCTTTCTTGATGGGTCGTCGATTATTCCAACAATGGCTTGTCGATAGCTACGTTAAAATTGAAAAAGACAGAATTGAGTATTGTAGATCGCATCAGAAAGATTTGCGTGCAGAAAGTTATCAAGGCCTTGTAGATTACTTGAAAGGAGTCGCAAATGATAGTAATGGTCGCGTGGGTAAAATGGTCATATTACCTTCAACATTCGTTGGTTCGCCATGCAACATGTTACAAAATTATCAAGATGCCATGGCTATCGTTCCAAAATACGGAAAACCAGATCTTTTTATAACTATGACGTGTAACCCAAAGTGGCGAGAAATTACAGAAAATCTATTACCAGGACAAGGGACGGCTGATAGACCAGACATTTGTGCACGAGTATTCAACATTAAAAAAGATTACTTAGTCAACTTGATCGTGAAAAAGAAATTGTTCGGAGAAGGAGCAGCTTACGTGTACGTTATCGAGTTTCAAAAACGTGGTTTGCCCCACATACATATGCCCGTAACTTTGAAGTCAAACTACAAAATAACATCTTCTGAAATAGTGGATCGCTATATTGCAGCAGAAATACCGAATCCAGATGAAAACAAGACTTTACATGATATTGTAATGCGTAACATGATACATGGACCATGTGGTGATTGGTGTATTGTGGACGATAAATGTTCAAAACACTTTCCGAAACCTTATAGAGCAGAAACAACAATGGATGCCGACGGATATCCGTATTATCGACGCAGAGATACTGATGAAACTTTTGAACGACCAGACGGATATGTCGTAGATAACCGATTCGTTGTACCATATTCACCAAAGTTATTGTACTTATTAAATAGTCATATCAATGTTGAAGTCGTTTCAAGCATCAGATCAGTGAAATATTTATATAAATATATCTACAAAGGTCATGACGCAGCTACCGTCACTATTGGTGAAACCCCATCTGGAGAAAATGTTATTAATCACGACGAAATAAGAGATCATATTGAAGCACGTTTGTCGGGCCAGTAGAGGCTTGCTGGCGTATTTTGAACGAACACTTGCACGAAAAGAGTCATTCTATTGTACGTTTACCTGTGCATCTACCTAATCAACACAGTTTAACTATTGACGGTAGAGCTGATGAAAAGGAATTAACTAACGCCTTGGAACGTGTAACAATGCTGTTAGACTATTTCGCTATGAATACACGCGATGAAAACGCTAGACAGTATTTGTATAGTGATATTCCAGCTCATTACACGTTTAAAAAAGTCAAAATTGATGGCAGACAAGTTTCTCGTTGGGAAAATCGTAAAAATCATTTCAATTGTATCGGACGTATGTATTCCGTTAGTCCGTCTCAACTAGAATTACTTCACTTACGATTACTGTTGCTCACAGTTAAAGGTCCTACAAGCTTTATCAATTTACGGACGGTAAATGGCGAACAACAACAGACATTTACAGCAGCATGTTTGGAATTAGGTCTTATTGACGATGACGAGGAATGGAAAAGAGCAATGCATGAAGGTGAGATTTGGATGATGCCGATACGACTACGTAGATTATTTGTTCGTATTTTGATACATTGCCAACCGCTTCACCCAGAACAGCTTTGGGACGAATTCAAAGATGCAATGGCGGAGGATTATGCTCGTCATACAGGCGCATTACAAGCTCAACAAAAAGCATATGAACATATTAGTTATATACTTTCCATCGAAGGTAGAACTCTCGATGAATTTCCAACCATGCCGCCACTGCAAAATATTATCGAGATCGATTATGATGTCTTAGCTTCCGAAGAGGCCAAAGAAAAGGGAAACTCGCTCTATCAGAAGTTGAATAACGAACAAAAAGATATAGTCGATTCTATTTTGAGATGCTTAGACAATACCGATATTCATAGGTGCTCGACGTTTTATATTAACGGTCCAGGAGGTTCGGGCAAGACCTTCATATACAATACTCTGTGGTATTTGCTAAAAGGCAAAAACAAAAATGTTAAAACTATGGCGTTCACCGGAATTGTAGCTACTTTGCTACCCAATGGAAAGACTGTTCATAAAACATTGGGACTTCCAGTTCCTTTATTTTCAGATTCGACTTCGAGCATTAAAGTTGAATCTAAGGAAAGTCAATATCTCAGGGAAACAGATGTTTTTATTTGGGATGAGGCTCCAATGGCACCGAGATATGCCCTAGAAGTTATGGACCGTACATTGCGTGACATCATGGACAAATCTACGTTTTGGTGGAAAAATCGTTGTGTTAGGTGGAGATTTTAGACAACTTCTCCCTATAAAAATAAGAGGAACTAGGAGTGAAACTGTAAATCTATCTATAAAGTTCAGCTCGGTATGGGGATTATTTAGAAAATTCTCTTTAACGCGGAATATACGAGCTTTACCCGAAGAAATAGAATTTGCCAAATTTGTATTAGATGTGGGCGATGGAATACTCAATGATTCTAACGATAATATAGAACTACTCGAACGTATCGTAATTACTAATGCAGATATCGTTATACACACGTATGGTTATTTAATTAGAGGAAATAATTACAAAGCCGCGTCCAGGTGCGCAATACTTTTTGCACGAAACGTCGATGTCGACGACGTCGACGAAACGTCGAATAAATTATTGTTTCTCATAGCTCGGTAAAGTATACTATATGTATTTCGCTGCATACTGAATCATGCGAATAAACAGTTTCGTGAAACACCGCAAGCCATCCGGTAGGATGGCCGGTCCGGTGGTACGGTAGGTTCGAATCGCATACTCGGCACGTAGAATTTTCAATTTTTTCTTAAAGCGTTTTCCCAATTTCCCACGTATTTCAATTACCTCCGGTCTCCCTGTGACAAAATAGTGAAACTTTATCTACACAAGCGACGATTGTGTTCCAATTTTTATATATATTAATTAATTCTAAATTAATTAAAATTACTCGAGGTAACCGCGCGAGGACCGATAGATCCGCGAACCAGTTTGTTTCTTGATGTAACGTTTTAAACAGTTGATACAGGTTGATCAACATTTAAACGTTGATAGAGGTCGGTATAAACTCGTATATATATAAGTGTAAAGGCGGAAAAAACAGAAAACGCCCAATAAAAAAAATCGAAGATATTTCGCGATATATATAACACGCAAACGGTTTTAACGGGCTCCTGATGATCCTTCTGCAGAGCGAAGCATTTTCGACATTGCATCGTCGTTTAGCAGCGATTCCACCGGGAACTCCGAGTTTACCGGCGTCGGGAAAGTCTCACGCAGCGTCAACTCACGACATCGACTTCGCCGAACTTTTGTGTCACTTCGAGAACGTACAGGAGGACCACAAGGAACAAAAACGACGGCAGAGAATAAGTTCATTGATCGAACGGGAGCAATTGAGTTTTTACCAATTGCTCCAAGACGCGGCGTGACAAAACCGCTAAGTTATACATATATATTTAATTTTGTTGCTTATTATCGATAATATCGAAATTTAAAATAAATTTTCTTTCACTTTCGACGTTATTAATTCTGTTATTAAGTTTACTCGTCGCAATCGGAATCCGTCGAGTCGCCGCTCGACAAAGATAACTGATCGATTTCTTGAATCAGCATTTCCGACTCGGAGATTAAACGAGAAATCGACTTCTGCGTTTCGCAAATATTTTGCCATTTTTTCGTTCCTTCCTCTTGAATACATCCGGAGACCGTCGGTATCTGATTTCCAGATTGCCTCTCGGGAAGTCTTTCGATAAAATGCATGAGAACCTCGTGACGCTTGGTGCTCTCACGGGAAAGTTTATAGGAATACGTATCGAGAGATCTCTCGTAGATAATCATATGTTTTTTCAATATTTGCATTTGCAAATACACCTTTTGCGCCATTTTGTACCAATCGGCGAGACACTCGGAGCGTTGCGTTATCGCCGGTACGCATTGGACTGCGCTCCAAAACGTGAAACTGTTCGACGTTGTAAGTGAGACTTCGGGTCGCTCTGTCGCGGAGAAGATGCTGCCAGCCATCGCGCAGTCGATCGACGAGGGTTGCCACTCGTTGACTCGCTTTGCTTTTCCACGGACAGGTCAATTGACGAGTGCCACTGTCCCATTCGGCCGAAAGATTGCTTTCGCGAACTTATCTATCGAGAAAATAACATTTTTTTACCATTTTTCTCATTATAGGGAAAGAGAGTAATTCGATTATTGCGATTCGATACAATCGAAGAATTTCATTAGAAACGAACCGTTGATGAAGTTGATTGATCGCCGGCGCGAGTTCGGTTAATAATTCTTTGCTTTTGGGTTCCAACTCTCGTTTTCAAGTTTTGTTTAACTCGAGATTCATCTTTGCCCCCGCGCCGTATCTCTCGAATATTTCTCTCGCCAATTGTTCGCTTCTCTCGACCGCCGTCGCGATGTCCTCAACGGCTCTTGTTAATTCTTTGGCTCCATTGGATTTATACAGTAACTTTGATAATTGACATGATATCAGCAATGTGAAGGCTTTCACCACGTCTTCCGATAATTTGCTCGACAATGAAAGACGATCGATCTTTCTTTTGCACGAATGGCCCACCGAACACGCGACCTTCGCTTGGCTAAATGCACGTGGATGTGCCACGTGGAAATGGCACATCGTGGCTAAATGGCACATCCACGTGGAACCGCACGTCCATTTTTCAGACCTCCTCAGTCGTTCCATTCTGAAAATAATCCGTACATCCAGAGCAGACCTTACGCACAGCAATCGAACCCCCTCAGATATCCGCCCGCGAATTTTTCATGGCGATCTCAGTCACCACGACAGCCCGGTGTAACGTGGCCTGTCGCCTCGCCGCCGCCTCCACCTCCGGGAATGAAAATTTGTATAAAAATCACCCCCCCCCCCCCCCCCCCCCCCCCCCACCACGACCCTTGTAGAGCCAAATATTATATTTATATACATACGTACGCATTTATAGACGAATAATACACTTGCGACAAAAAAAAATGTATTTTTATTCAGAATACGCAAAAGTTGATTTAAGAATAAACTTCGATTTATAAAAAAACGAAAGTCCGCCGTATCGACGCATTTATTCAACATTCTTCTGCTTCGAGGACCGGTGACTTCTTCTCGAAAAGGGGACTTGAGTATTAAAAGATTGACACGTGTCGTAGTCGTTTTAGAGATTAAAAAAAATCAAGTATTTTATACAGTTAACGAGGAAACAATGTTTTATTATCGTTCGGCTCTTTTGAAATTTAGAATCGTAGAGACCTTAATTTCTCTCGCGGTTTCATCGGACTCACTGATGCATTGAGGAAATATTTTATTCGTAAAAATGCCTCCAGAGTTTGGAAATTAGTAGAAAGTTGCTGAAACGCAACTCGTTTCCTAAAGAATCTTTTGGAAATTTTCCTCCACCGTAAAGTAAAAGTTTCACGTTACAATTATCGAGTAAAAGGTATTATCTCCAATTTTAAACGATATTCGCACTATATACGACGAATAAAGGGAATAATTACATTCAGCGAATTACATTTAAAAAATATGTATTTTTTTTAGTATCCAGTATTTTTTTGTCATCATTTTATTATTAAATTCAACCGGTGAACGAAAAAAAAAAACAATTGCGAGAAAATTCATGAACAATAATCAATCAAATTCAACGACCCGGTTGAAATTCCTTAATCTTTTTTTGATTTTTTTTGCTCCGACACCGATGCAGCGAATAAGTTGCTCTGCGGACCAGACACGCGTTTTATATTTAATTCGTTTACTCCACGGAGTAATGCGAGGAAACTCATCTGTTGATTGTCGATTATGTCGATGTCGTGGAGCGATTGAATTGCGAAAAATGGCGGGTTCGCTGAAAACAAAAAAAAATTATAATTTCACGAATACAAATATTTACCAATGTCTTATTAAATATAAATTATTTACCCGAACGTCTCATATATCCACGAACTCTGATGTGATCTCCTTTATTAAATCCGTGTTCGTCATCGAAATTTGTGATTCGTACACGTAGCATATATGTTCCGTCGGTTATAGATCCGCTTCCGTACGGTGGTCCCGACGAGCCGAATGGTTTGAGCATTGCGAAGTTCACTTTGATGTATCCTTCAACTTCTGAAATGATACATAAAATTATTTAAAGAAAACATTCTCCCGTGTACTCTCGTAAGCGATTAATCGTCATTTCCGGTACGCATAAATTTCCAGAATAAAAAAAGAAATCAGCAACGACGAAGAAAAAATATGGAAACTGAGGAAAAGTGCGATGGTACGCCGAACCGAGAAATGTGGAAAAACCAAATCGATAATAATCGCAACGTATAAAAAAATTTAACGATCTCTATTGCCGATCGTGAATGTTTTTTTATGTTTATTTTTTTTTTGTTTTTTCGACGATCGATATATCGAAGAAAAATTTATTATTAATCGCAAGAAGAGTCAACGATAGTTTTCGCGATCGTCGTAGCGTTATTATGACGGCAGTGTGTAAACAATCGTTCGACGGTGGGGCCTGATGTCGTGATAATCGGTTTACTAACAGCGAGCGTACGCTTCGCGTGCGTACCTTTATCTCTCTATTTTTTTTTTTTTTTTTCGTTTCGACTTCATTTACATAACCTATCAGTTTGGCAATCAACTAAAAAATGTATTTTTACTTACGGCTGTACTCCATGCTACTTCCGATTTGCGTAAGATCGAATGTTTTTGCTGAAGATGTGCTCGGTTTACACTCGACGTCGCGTTCTCATTTCCCCAAAATATTAATTCGAGTATTTTGGTCAATACGCAATTCCACGTCTATCGTGCTTTTTGCGGGAAAACCATCTTTCAGCGGACAAGCATATGCTCCTTCCAAATGGACCATCTGAAATAAATATATTTTTTTATGAATAAATTCGTGTGAATATCAATATAATTGTAAATAAATATATTTTTTATGTATAAATTCGTGTAAATATCAATATAATTGTAAATAAATATATTTTTTACGCACTCACTATAACAATAGGCAAAGAGTGCCTATTAAAATGACCATCCGTTGCTCTTCGGAGTCTGGCGAAGAGGTTACTCCGCAGCGCATACTCCAAAAATTTTTATTTTTCACCATTTGCTTCGGTGTATCTCCAACATCATGCGTAGTTACTTTGAAGTGACTGCGATGAACAGAAATATTTTTTTTAGCCTGCGGTGCAATGAAAACAACTTTTTGGCTGAATTTTGGCTGAATTTCTTCTCGGACGTCCGTATCACACTGTAACTTTAAATGGTGCGAACCAATTTTGTTCTCCTTCGCAGGGTTTTTTTATTACATTATTTCCAGTATGCACATTACTTTTAAAACCAATCTAAGACCTTTAAGTATTTTTTCTAAAAAATTATTGGCCACAATTTGCATTTGCCTTCGGTCAAGTGTCCGTACGGTGCCATCATAATGAACTCTACGAACCAATTTTTTTCTCCTTTGCAGCATCATTTTGTTTTATCAAAAGCACTACGCACAGCAAAGTTAGAGACAATCCTACATCTCTAACTATTTATTCATCACAATTTTCCATAAAAAAATTATTTTCTCACATCTGATGTCCGTACGGTGCTCCAATTAAGAATCCTGGAAACCAATTCTTTTCTCTTTCGCAACAATATTTCATTGCATCGAAAGCACTATGCACAACAAATTTTGAGTCATTCTGACAAATATAATTTTAATTATAAAATAATTCAAAAACAGTGGTTATAACAAGATTTGCTTCAAAGGTTATGTTATTTAGATTTGCCAAAAATCCATTTTTCATCACGTCAAAAAAGAAAACTTCGATTGTGAAAAATAAAACACGAAATATCATACACAGATTCACAAATGTTTGCGTTTTTTATTTCGAAAATAATATATTATCACCGAAAATCATTTGCAATATTTTACCATATTTTATTCACATTCGTAATAAAAATGATAAATTTCACGTATTCACTGAAAAAATTGGTAGTAAACTCACAAAAAAGATTCATCGAATATCCAAAATAATTACAATTTCCCAAATAGAACTAAAAAAATCGCGAGTATATATTTTTTCGTTTTATTCTATCTGTCAAACTTTGGAAGCAGATGACAATTTCGTAGCAGACGATACACAGATGCTCATACGTCGCGGCGCGCGTACTCTGTGGCCGGATGATTTTCAAATAAAAAAAAATCGACATCTCGTTTCAATCTTTGTTCCTATTTTACGTAAATATAAATGGATTCTACACGGTATAGCGCAAATAAAAAGTGTGCAATCATAAAAAAAAGAATTTTCTATCCTTCGACCGTCGAAGATTCATCGCAGCCGAAATCTTTGTCAATTATGTTCACCCGATTTATTCGTTTACAGTTAATAACAAAAACTGCAAATTCTTTTTCTGGCAACGTATTTTGTCCTCTTCAAAACAAGCCAAAATAAGAGTCGAAATCTTTTTTCGCTGCCGAGATATGATTTTTTTTAAGCAAAGACTAATTTTACGAATTTTCGTCAAAAAACGAATCGTTTTTTCAAATTTCTCGAAATTGCCGTCTCTAATCATTTCCTCTCAAAGAAATCGTATTTACAAACTGACTCTCCGCGTTATTGCGCAGATAAAAAGTGTGCTATGTTTAAAAATTTAATTTTTTACACTTCAACCGTCGGAGATTCATCACATTCGAAATCTTTGTTAATTTTGTTCGCTGGATTTATTCGTTTACACTTGATAAGAAAACTGATAATGATTATTCTATCGACGTATTTAGAAGGTTTTTTTTTTTCAAATTTTTTCAAGTTTTCGTCGAAATACGAATTTTTTTCATATGCTAAAAAAAAAAAATTGTACTCTTAAAGAACAATTATAAACAATTATTTATCAAGAAAGTGAAAAACACTGAATTTGTCGATTTTACGAGTTACCGTATCGAAAAACTTATCCTCATTTGTGATTAAATAAAATTTAAAAAAATACGATATATGATGCTAAATTTGATATTTTTAAGCGACGATAAATATCAATAAAATTTCATTGAAAAACGAAAAAAATTATCGAATTTCTCAAACTTCTCGTCTCCAATACTTGTCTGTTCTACAGAGACAATAACGAGCTGATTCCATGTATGACGAAGAAGAAAAAAAATATATCTCAAATGGTAGAAATGAAATTTGTTATAAGAGGACTGTCAAAGAGTCTTCAAAGTCGAATTTTTCAAGAATTTCATCAATTTGTAAAAAAATATTTCGGAGCTATCCAAGAAGACAAATTTTTGATTCGAGTAACGTACTACTTCCTCTTCAATACAAGACAGGAACCAAAAAGCTATATTTTTTCGTTCTCGAGATAGCATTTTTTTGCAGCATCCGATCCGATTTTGCATAAATATCGATAAAATTTAATTGAAAATCACAGAGAATAGCAAATTTCTTGAACTTTTCTTCTACAATGGTTTGGTTTCCTACAGATAAAATAACGAACTGATTCCATCAATTATGGGGAAGAAAAAAAACACTGAAGGGGAAGGATTTAAAGGGGATATTTGGCCGAATGCTAAATAGTAATCGTATCGGTGTCGGTACATGTTTTGTGTGTTTATTTTATATTCATTAAATCTGGTCATAAGTTTTAAGCCAATAAAACGACTTTACTAGACATTATTTGATTCGTTAAATTAATTTTATCAACTTCTACGTTGTGCAATTCGTTATATTTGTCTCGTGTCTCAATATTTGACAATTTATCGTCAAACAAAAAGGAAATATCCGTCGTGAATATTAATAATCAATTGGTACAAAAAAGAAATATTTTTATTCGACGAAAGTTAAACACTATGAATTAATTTACGTAACTGATAAATGTTTTTCCCTCATACGTACTGTCGAAAAGAATCGCAAAGCGCGACGTATAAACATACTTCATTCGTAGCGCATAGCGCGATGTGTAAATACACTCGATACGGAGCGCGTAGCGCGACGTGCACCCCCGTGAGTGCCTTAAAAAATGTCCCTTCGGGACATTTTTCGGGGGGTTTGGGGGGCGGAGCCCACCAACAAGAGCATCTGCGCCCGCAGGGCGCTGAGACGCTTGTTTATGTATAAATTCGTGTGAATATCAATATAATTGTAAATAAATATATTTTTTTATGTACAAATTCGTGTAAATATCAATATGATTGTAAATATATCTTTTTTTTGTAAATAAATGTAAAATGTAAAATAAATTGTAAATTAATATATTTTTTTATGTATAAATTCGTGTAAATATCAATATGATTGTAAATATATCTTTTTTTTTGTAAATAAATGTAAAATGTAAAATAAATTGTAAATAAATTTTTATAAATACCATATTTTTTTTCACGATTGCCTCAATTCTTTCGACTTCCTTGTTCCATATAACAACTTGCACCCTTTCGCCATCTCCATTATCGAGAGCGAATCGGAACAGCAACAAATTATTATTCCCCACAATTTTGGATTCTTCGACATTATCGGCGTATCCAATGATTTCGCTAAAAATATTAAAAAACACAAAAATTCAAAGTAAAATCGCCACCATAGTCTAAATACATGATATACCTTATTCATAATGAATTGATTCCGAAAGTAATATAATTAGTCAATATATATAGTACTTACACCGCAGGGTCGAACTTTTTTATTTTCCTCAGATCCTCGGACGATGTGCAAGGAATCTCGTCAGCATTGCGAACAACATCACGCGACGTTGAATCACGAAAATTTGCCGGACCACCTTTTTTCACACAAAAATCGTTATTAAGATAATAAATATTTAATTCAAAAGTATCAGCGAATCAAAAAATTCACTGTTACTTTTAAGCAATTAAATATTTATTGTTGTAATATCGATTGTACCGGAGTAATTTTCGTCGAATTCCAAAAACTTGGAATCGCCCGATATATGTTATTTCGACATTTCTCGTTAGTAAACCGTCACGAACGAATTAGTAAACCGTCGCGAACGAATAAAAGTCTTAGACTGAGATTCTTCGTTTGGAACAGTAACTATGTAAACAAAGTTTTTGTTTTCGTTGCTGCGGGGAATAGTCGATAAACCTCGGTATCGATCGATTAATAGAACTCGATACTGTATATATTATATATTTGAAAACAAAAGAAAACGCTTAATGAAACGTATCCATATACGTGTTTGTTTAGAAATTTTTTTTTTTTTTTCGTGCGAAGTTAATGATACGCGCGCGAAGCGCGCGCTCAGGCTAGTGCATGTATAAATGCGATGTCGAGCTCATTCGATTACACTGGGAATATTAGCGCAATCTACTGCACTAATTGTAGCCAATCTATTGGCCACAATTGGTACTGAGCTAATCAACGGTAACGATTTTGCTTTGGCTGTAAAGTTCTCCAGCGTGTAATTGCACTCATCTCTACGGATAAGTCCCTCCAGTCGGCAAGTAAAAAATTTACTATTACAATAACTGCAGATAATATATTAACGTTTTAATTTTTAAATAAATTTTACTCTTACCGAATTCTTCAAGTTCGGCGGCTAAAACGATTGCGACAGCTGTTGTGGGGTACGGCGAGTTGTTCACCCGCGTATGTGCCGTGTGCATTGCGGCACAGCAACTAGTAAATTTCCCCGCACTGGCAAGCCATAGAATCTTACGAGTTGTCAAATGGTCCATAAGCGCTTTGAGCCGCCTGACATGCGCAGCACCGCGAAATCTACGCATCTAGCGATCGCTCGATTTTTTTATAAAAACTTCACCGTTTTGGGGGGTCAGCGGATTATCTTCTATTTTTTTTTGTACATTATGTTATTGACGGGCGTCTCTCGGAGCCAGGTAGTCGTCGCACATCCACAACTCGGGATAGCGATCCCACATACATCCAGCGCCTAAATTAAAGTACTTTTTTTGTAAATTTTTGTATTCACAAAATTTGTGTAGAAACAGTTTAATTAGTCTTGACATAGACCGCGGTGGAAGGGGCAACGTCTTCGGTTGAGGCGTGATTTTCCACGCCTTCCTAGTTCTCTCTCTATTGACTGTCAATTATTGATAATTATTCTAATTAACTATTTCCGGATTGATTTTGGATTTGTTAATTAACAAATTATTTCTTTTATCTATTTTGAAAGTGTCTCGAATTTGAATCACCTTTCTAGGTGGAAAATTACGGATTTTAATACTTGATAAAAATGAAAATTTTCTTGATAAAGAATTCATTAATTATCAAATCCAAAAATATTAAAAATGAACTCTATTGATATTTCGCTCTCAATCTTCACTCTATTACATGCATTTTCATTCGGTTTTTACTATAATATGTGAAATATCGATCGATATCGATTTGACAGATCTTATTAAATTGAATTTAAATTCGATATAAATTTCATAACTACCAAGGTGTTCTGGTATTCATTCTTAATGGTTTTTCGTCGGCTTTCAGGATATAATAGTAGATAAGCTAGGCCGGTCCCCCCTCCCATGTCGATAAGCAGATTCCTACCTTACCAACAGTCGGTAAAAAGGGTTTGAGTCCGGGCTAAAAGATTTCTACTTACCGACATTACCGACATTGCCTACTTACCGACTTACCGACTTACCGACAAGAGGAAGAGGGAGAAGGAAAAAAGATGTCAAATTTACCGACCAATGACTATTTGACCCTTTTTATGGAAAATAGCCAATTTTACCGGCCGACCAACGATCGGGATAGCAATGATCAGGATACCAACGGTTATTTGACCCTTTTTGCGGAAAATAGCCAGTTTTACCGGCCGGCCAACGATCGGGATAGCAACAATCGGGATAGCAACGATTGGGATAGCAACGATCAAGATAGCAACGATCGGGATAGCAACGATCAAGATAGCAACGATCGGGATAGCAACGATCGGGATAGCATCGATCATGATATTTCGACATCAGCATCCGGTTTGCCGCGAAATTTGAATTATGCTATCGAAATTACCGACTCGTAATGTTGACATAGCAGGAGATTTGAATTTTTTGGCGGGAAAATCGACCTTACCTAACCTTACTTATCGACTTGCGATATTTATAGTTTGAGATCAGGATATTGGAACTAATCTACGGAGCTTATTTATTAGAATATATGAACTCAATTTAATACGAAAAATCTTGTTTTATTTTAGCAAATTCGCTTTACAGACTAATGATTATTATTATTGATACATTGAATGCACTCTCTCTTCATTGGTGCAGATAATTCGTTTTCCATGGGAAAGTGTTCTCGACATCGCAAACACTCGGCGACTTCAGGGTCTCGTTTGAGGAAATCAGGCAATTTATCCCACGCAAGCTCGACACTTTTTGCAGCGAAGGTGATGATGAATTCTTTGGGCAGCTGCGCAATATCTCTAGGTTCCATGAACGATAGTAGTCCGATGCGATGGAATAGCTTGAGCGATCGTCCCAGAGATGGAACGTTGTTTCGAAGAAATTTCTTCAACAGCTGTACGTTTCGAAGTGCGCATCGAGTTTTAACTGCCAAATCGTTGTGGTGGGGGCATGATGTCTTCACTATCTCGGGGTGTAGCTTCTTCAGCGACGGACAATCCGGGACATCGCGTACATTGTATCCAGACTGTTCGAGCCATTTTTTCTTCTGCTCCCCCTTCACGTAGATGGTACTTGCGTTGTGCAACACGGATCGAAGGACGTTTTCTACTTCGTCGTATGGCAACTCTCCCGAGTACCAGGAGAGATGGTGATAATTGCGTTCCAACCAAAGATTCACGCTCTTGTACTTAGCCGGAAGATCATTCCACTGTGTCGGAGGTTTGAACAGGAAAACCATAGGTGGGAGGTCACAGTTGAGCGGGATCACGGCGAGCTCTTTAATGACAAAGTCGTTCATGGGCTGCTGGAACCCTTGTGTATCCACCAGGTAGTCCATGGCAATTGATTGCGAGTCCGCTCCGTACGCGCCTTTTATAGGCGTCTTTTCACATCCCCACTTATGGGATTATATTCGACAATTCGATCGTGCAAGATCAAACAGTAGGCCGTAGTTCCCACGGGGAAATTTGTTTCAGCCTCCAATTCGAGACGAACATCGACTGGAGCCTGTTTGAGCGACTCGTTCTGTTTCGAGCAATCGATCACGATTAGCGGAGCATGCGTGAGGAAGTCTTTCTTCGTCAGCATGGGTTCCGACTCCTTGCCGTAGTATACATTCTGAAAGGTGGCGTACATGTCGTACAACACAGCGTACTGATTGCGACTCATGTCGAGATTGAGGTTACTGTACGGATAACACTGGGAGTTGAGGAAGAGTTTCACGTTGGTGATTTTGCAATGATCAAAGCGGCTAGCGTTCGCCGTTTTGACTACTCTTCGATTCGTCTGGAAGCCCACAATGACGAAGCGTGGTTTCTCCAACTGATTGGACGTTTTCACCGTCCAAACGTGTTTCGTCGTGTTTGGGAGCATGGGATACTCGTACAATTCCCAGGTGCGAAAGCTCATGGTGACGTCCTTTTCAATATGGCTGAGCAGACGTATCGTACGTTTGTCCGACAACGTCACGTACGGCATCAGCCATTCAATTCTCGTAAGCCCAATCTTGAATTCCTCAAAAGTTCGATTTTCGAGCGCCGTTTGCACAACTGCATTCGTGTCGCTCCTCGATCTCGTGAGAATGAGCTCGTGCTTTGTGTTGACGATGATTTTCTGATAGTCTTCGGCGAAGCCGAGAATCATAGAGAGAGGCATGCATACATCGAAGTACCCACTGCCATCCGTCAGTTGTTTAGTCTCTTCGACATCGAGCCAGCCGGCATTTTCAACTAGTGCAGTCTGACCAGGGCTCAACGATGCATAACCCTTCATGAGACACGTCAAACCAACATTCTTGTTTCGGTCGATCTCTATGGCATTGATCTCGTAACGAATTTCCTCGAATAGATGGGCGATGGCATTGTTCACCAGCTTCGTCGAAGCGGCGACAGTCCCATCCGCTTTGGTCAATCTTCCACAAACGTGCAGCGAACTTCGTGCGGGCAAGAGGCACAGATCTTGATGTTGAATGGATATTCGAATCTCATCGCTATTGTTGAAGGTTGATGAAGTGTAGGGCTGATGCGCATGAATCTCGTAATGCGTTACGGATTCGTCGAATACCACGTTCGACTGAACGTGCAGAACCTCTTCCATTCCAGCAAAAACAAAATATCAGACAGGTTACTTTCTTCTTCCACCAGCGACTCGGAGCCCCAGGCTTCTTAGAAATTGAATGTTGCGACGTGTTAGTGTCTTCAGTGTTCGTTGACGACTGATTGGTGGGCGCCATGTTGACTCTCTTTTATAGCCCCGGCCAACTTTGTTGTAGACGATACCCATGATAACTACTTGACTTCCTTGATGTGCACTCTGATGGTAATAATTTCGCCCCGAAAATTCACCGGTTCTTCGTCTTGATCAACTATGCGTAATTGTACGTGATCAATGACCTTGACGGCGATCGGAAGGTAAATGACTTGCGATGGAACTTCGATGATCTTATATCCTGGCGGCACTGCTGGAAAAAATTCGTGAATCGTGTGCACCTTACGTTCGTTGATGTACGCTCCTGAAGTGATGTTGCACTCTACTCGCAATGCGTTGACCTTGAGGATAGCTACAGGTAATTCCGAGCTGTGAGTCTTATTTCGTGATAGCTCGCGTTGAGTGAAACCTAACAGACGAGCGATTGAGTCTTGCGGTCGAAAATCGACGTTTTGATTGCACTTTATGACGCTGCGCAGCGTATTGTTGTTGGGCTTGAGATTGATGGATACGCCTTTTGGCGCAAGAGCTTCCTGCAAATATTGTTCGATATCTTCGATCTCGTAACTTCCGGTCGGCAACACGATAACCTCGTTCCCCACGTAAAACTTGTTTTTACCAATATCGATATTGGGTATAGAGTTGAATGTTAGTAATTCCACTAGTCCAAGAACGTAGTGTTTATCGGCCGAGAGTTCAATTGGTGGAAAATATTGGGCTTCTAGTGTAGATGACGTTCCAGATAAGCTGAGAGTCAATGAATCTTCCATGACGATGAACACTGCTCGACTGATTCAATGCACGCACTACAAACTCTTATATAGGAATTTCAGACAAAGATGGCCACACTCGTACGTGTTGTAATCCTGATATCGCGCGTGATTGTACCGAACCTCATCAACTCCAAGATACTCCATCAGCTCTCGAGGTGGTTGAAGATCTCCGAAACTGTCAAAGTAAACGACATTACTGCCATTCTTTCGATATGCCACCCAGTGGGTTCCAGGTCCATCTTCGTCATCTAGGTTAATTATAGCTGACTCGCGATAATGAGGTCCACCAGTCGGTAAGGCGTTTCGCATAAATACTCCGCGGAAATGGGGAATCCCTGTAGCACGTGCGTACTTGAGAAGATCAGCGTCGGTTAGAGCGCGTTTGGGCAGACGGATGTCAAACTTTTTTTTTTTTTTTTTCGCGCATCCAAATGCAGACCGAAACCGTTCTTGTGTGGTTTGAGGTAGAGACCTTTGCCGAGAGCGATAGCTTCCATCGTCTTATTGTGTCGCTGACTCTCTGCCAACTGTTGCTTCGCGGCGCTTGCGTCGTTCACAGCTTTTGCCACTCCCGCAGCGCCACCTGCCAGCGCCCCCGTTGCACTCAAGCCGGCAAACAGGGGTATGAGAAAAGGCAAAAATCCACCAACTTTTTCGGGGACTGGTAGTATGCGCGGTACACGAACGTGTTTTCTTCCACCCGCTTTCTTAACGGCATCGCAAGCCTTTTTCAATGCCGATCGAATAACTTCTCGAGAGTTTTTCCCAGTCGATTTCGAGGCAGCTTTCACGATCTTGGAGAGCATGATCGTGGGCTTCGTCTTTCTCTTCAGCCCCATACCGAGCTTGGATTTTAGCTTCATCGCGTTTGTTATAGCGTAAGCGGCAACCTTCTCATCCACACCAGCGTCCTTTGCCCAGAGGCGTGGCCAAGCGTTATCCGCCAAAACTTTGTCCGCTGCGTTACGCGCTTCAACGTTGTCACGATTCTTCGAATAGGCAATATCGTGCTCCTTGCAGGCTGCGTCCAGAGGATTAATACCGTGATCACCGCGAGCGACACGTTTCGCTACTCTCGTGCCCGGTCCGCAGTATTGGTAGCCCGGTAGATGAAGTTCGATAGGCAGATTGTTGATAATCTTGTTAAGGAGACCTTGGCCCTTGTGTACGATCATCCCGCTAGCGCGGCCAGTCGATGAATGAATCCGACGGTATATAAGCGCGCTATTTATACCCTGGCGGCTCAGTCGTCATGGAGTTCAGAGAGCAATCGCACAAGTTTCCGGTGGCGAACTTTGATGCTCTTACCGAGCAAAAAAGTGTTCGCACACGCCATGGTGAATTGCTGCCTGACAGTATTCGCGCAGTTTTTTGCGGTCCATCGAATTGCGGCAAGACTAACGCACTGCTCGCTCTCATCACGCATCCCAATGGACTGAGATTCGAAAATGTCTACGTCTATTCCAAGTCCCTGAATCAATCAAAGTACAAGTTTCTCGAAAAACTCCTCACACCCCTAGAGGGTATCGAATACTTTGCTTTCGGTGAACATGATCAAGTCGTTTCACCCGCCGACGCTCATCCCAATTCTATCATGATTTTCGATGATATCGCCTGCGAGAAACAAGACAATGTCAGAGCCTTCTACTGTATGGGCAGACACAAAAACATTGATTGTTTCTATCTCTGTCAATCCTACGCACAGATTCCTAAACATCTGGTGCGCGATAACGTCAATTTGCTGGTGATTTTTCGACAAGACGATGTAAATCTCAAACACGTCTATGACGGCCATGTGAATACGGACATGTCGTACTCGCAGTTCAAAGATTTGTGCTCGACATGCTGGAACGACGATGATCATGGATTCCTCGTAATTGACAAAGATCGTAGGGGCCTCGATTGCGGTCGATACAGAAAATGTTTTGACTGCTTTGCTATAAATATATCGCGCGCAAAGTGAAACTGTCAGTGTATCATGGAAGGTCGAGGCGACGATATTGCGGCAGAGTTCCGCCGAAAGAAAAAAACGCTTTGTCGGATCGACAAAGCGCGGGATGTAGTTAGACGGAAATACAAACTTCTCAAAGAGGGCAAGCGAACACTGGAAAAAGATCTGGACGACACGTTCAAACCAATTGTTAAACCGCTGGAACGACTCGTTACCGCGACCGACACAAACAGACGTGAAATTAAGGATGAAATCAAAAGCTTGATGCCGAAGAAGGAGGAGGAGGAGGAGGAGGATCAAGACTGGGAAACTTTATCTTTCAAGACTGCATACGACGACGATAACGACGAGGAAGCTAACGAATCAATGGGAATACCCAAAGGAAATACAACTGTCGATAAATATATTCACCTACTCAATATGAATCGAAAAAAGTATATCGACATGACTTACGGAGTTCGAAAGCTGGCAGACGGTACATTGATGATTGGAGATTCACCGATAAGTTTTGGGAAGGAATACGTGATTGTGGGTGATGAGAAGTATCATCCGAGTGTCGGCTTATTCGAATTGCTCTTCCGAAAGCAACCCGATGCGGATCTTATAAGCGCCGAAGATAAGAATAATTACGCGAAAATCCTCCAATCGACGAATGCATACAGGAAACACTACAGTCCGGATGAAGTCATCCACAAACAAAACAGCAACAAGTATAAAACGTATATAGCGCCGTTAGTCGGTGCCACACCGACTCGAAAGAGAGCATCACTCGGTTCAGGGATACCCGGGTACAAAATCGCGAGGCGAGGTACGCGAATGGATTACGTGTACTGGGACGACCCCAACGAACTCGTGGATAGACTACGTCTGCTGATTGCCGAGCGATCAGCCGGCAATACGAGTCACATCAATGAGATTGTATCGATCATCGAGGAATTGCGCGAAGCTGGAATAGTTTATTAATAGCAGTGAACGAGTGGCAAACATCTCAATTGAACAATGAGCGTCGACGTGTTCGGACGACAACTAGGACGAAACGAGGGTACACGAGGGCTCCCGGGCTTCGGATTCAAACTCACCACCGACAACCAATACGACATTGAGAATAAGAGACTGTGCAACGTTGCCGAGTCAAGGGAGCCAAATGACGCTGTCAATCTGAGTCTGACGAAACGCCTCATAAGACAAGAATTGAGCGGACTTTTCCACATCACGACTAAGCAACGAGAGGATTTGGATGATCTACAACTGAAGATACAAATTGTGCAAGATCAGGTGGAGAAGAGATTGAAGGCAATCGAGATAAACGTCGAAACGAATCTAGACTTGGCGATACGAAATTCCAAATCCATTGCCGCATTGGACACAGCATGGAACATGAGAGACTAGTCGAAGAGCTACAGAAACCCGCTCGGCGCAATTATCCTCGCCGCAAATTCGTTGTGCGAGGTCTCGATGAAACGTGGCAAGCTGATCTCGTAGAGATGCAACCTTACGCTCGCGAAAACAAAGATACCAAATACCTGCTCACAATCATCGATGTTCTGTCAAAGTTTGCCTGGGCTGTTCCCGTGAAGCGAAAAACAGTGCAAGATGTCACTGCAGCTATGGAATCCGTGCTCCGGCAAGGACGCGTACCGTCGAATCTTCAAACGGACAAAGGCAAAGAATTCTACAATACGAATTTCCAGAACCTCATGACACGATACGGTATCAATCACTACTCGACATATAGCAACCTCAAGGCATCAATTGTGGAACGTTTTAATCGCACAGTCAAGAATAAAATGTGCCTTAAATTTAGTCTGCAAGGCACGTACAAGTGGCTCGACATTTTGCCTGATCTCGTAAAAGCCTACAACGATGCCAAGCATCGCACGACCGGAATGAAACCGAAGGAAGTCACTGCAGCCAACGTTGAAACGTTGATGCAGCGTTTTTCTCACGATCCTCGTCGTCGTCGTCGTCGTAAGATACCTAGATTTCGTGATGGTGACAAGGTACGAGTGAGCAAGAACAAACATGTTTTCGAGAAAGGCTACACCCCCAACTGGACAACGGAAATTTTCACGGTGAATCGCGTGATGCCAACGACGCCAGTGACGTACAAGCTAAAGGACTATCAAGACGAGCCCATTGCGGGTGGTTTCTACGAGGAGGAGCTTCTAAAAGCCAAGTATCCCGATGTCTATCTCGTGGAGAAAGTGCTCGAGAAACGTGGAGATCGAGTTTACGTCAAGTGGCTGGGATTCGACACTTCGCACAATAGTTGGATAAATAAGTCTGATTTGTAAAACACAATTTTTATTATAAAACAATAATTTATTATCAATTAATAAAGATATACAATATTATTTATTGCCGATGTTAAATTGAATCTGATGCTTGTATGCTCCGACACCCAGGTACTTTCGGATCAATTCTCCTTCCGCTACCGTCTGCACCATTCGATCAAACATGATCTGGTCTTTCTCGAATGCCTCCGAGATGCGTTTCGGCAGGAAAACCTGGCAGTCGTCATCGAGACTGGCGACGGCTTTCAGTCCATACTTTGTTGTGACTTGTCGCAAGTCAGTGACCTTGTAGGTCCCGTTGATCTTCAATGCGCTGAGCTGCTTCGTCGGGAGGATATCCTCCAAAAGAGCGATTTTGTTGAGCTTTGCAAAGTCCATTGTGAAAACGACTGCGAGCGTCTGATGTGAAAGGCTGTGAGCTTGCCGTTGATATACCCGAATCCCCTCCACCAGCAAGAAAGAGGTGGGGGGCCGAACGCTCTGATTGGTGCGTGAGATCCGATCGTCCGAGATTTTTTAATCTTTCAGTGATGAGACGTAGATCCGATCTTGTTTCAATGAGATTTTGTACTTGTTGAATATGTTTCATAAACAGTTCGATCCGAGCTTTGAGCTCGTTGCGTTTATTTCGCATTGATCTTTTATTTACATATGCCATTGAGAAGGGTTCATTGCAATGATACAATTGACTGCGAGTTCGCTACTCATATACTCGTATCCCCTCCACTCGCGACCTGGGAGTGTAACTCTCTGATTGGTGGTGGTGGTGGTGGTGGGGGTGGTGAGGAAACCTGTGCTCCGATTGGTCGTCTATTATTCAATCATAATTTCCGACGGGATTCGAACGAGTTCTGGCACATCGGGTATCTCGCGATACCCGGAAGCGACACATTACAGTGTAATGTGCTTCGTGAAGGAGATGTATTTTTCCTTCGTCAGTGGCAGAATATCGATGCGACCCTCAAAGGCTGTAGCAATTTCCCGTATCGTGAAGTGGGAGTCGTATCCTGTGAGGTTGTGGAATACGACTGGTACTGTGCGTGAGTCATTGTAATTGAGATTGCACTCGTTGTGTGCTGGGCCCCTGTACCTGTGTACGGAAAAAAATATATCATTATTTGTTATTGGTAAAATGTAAGAAACTATAAACTAGAGATACTTACCGCCCTGTCAAATGGCAATGATCCTTGACTCGATCGTTGTTGGACATGCGTTTCCCGCAGATGTGACATGTGGTTGCTGTACGAAAGTCCGTCATCTGTTGCGAAGATAGTCTATCCATAGGTTTCGGATTCATGTGGATTCCTTCAATGTCCTTGGCCAACTCTTGCAATTCGCGAACGAACCATTCTGCTGGTTTCTCGCCTCTGCAGGTGCGGTACCTAGACCTCGAGTCATCGTAACTGCATTTAAGGTAGTATGCTACGCTGAATGCTTCGTGCTTTTGGTAAGCATTCTCGTCTCGAGTCGGTTTGAGAAGGCATTCAAAGTCTGCGTAGACGATGAAGGGTACTCTCTCCTTGTTCGAGTGATTCTTGAATCGTAGAATTCTGTTCTTCGAGGCTGGCATGTTGACCTTGCACTCGTTTACATCTTTGCAGTCTATTTCATGCGAAGCCAACTGCTCTTTGTCACGGAAGTAGTGAAGGCAGCGGTCGCAGATATGATGCTTATGATTACGCTTCGATAGCTGAGACGAGACCAATCGGGACAATTCTTTTATCCACACGTAATGGAATTTTGGTAGCTCATAAACGTCAGCATTATTTTGCTGCTCCTCCTCCTCCTCCTCCTCATCGACGTAGTGGTCTTGCACAAGTAGGAGGTTGATGTGCTGAGGCTTCTTTGCAGCCGTAACGTGTAGGGGTGCCGTCTCAAACTTGCCTTTTCGCATCTTCAGAATGTACACGTTTATCGACAGATCATTCTGTTTCTCGAATCTCGAGATTTGTCGTGGCATCACCGGAAATTCGATGCCTTCAAAGTTGAGATCGTCTTTGTACTTTCTGTACTCGGAAACGCGATCGCAATGATGAGCAGGATGTAGTGCGGACAGGATAGCCCACTTGAAGCACATGCTGTCAGTGTTCTTAACGTTGACACACGCTTTTTTATTAAGGATTTCATCCGGTAGTTTCACGTAAGAGTTGCCGCGCATCGGATTGAACCTGCTAATGTTGACTGTTAGATTGATGATCGAGTGTAACGACCATCCCGAATCCTGCTGCTCGAACTCCTCCATTTCCCGCAGAATGGGTTTGCAGATGTTGGTCGTGAACCAACGGTTCACGTTAGTTGTCGGGTAAATTGGTTCGGCCTTCGTATTGAAGTACTTTGTATCTATCACTTCTTCATCGTTTTTCGATACAACGAATTTTGCAGCCAGTACCATGTAAACTTTAACCGTATTTCTCTCTCTCGCGAGTACATTTCTAATTCGCGAGCGGAACATGGTCTTGGAATCCTTCATGAACTCATTAACGTCTACGTGTTTTAGGTTTGTAATTACACCCGTCTTGATTCGCTCCTTGAACGCTGACTTCAGATCCGACCATCTTACTCTATCGACGAGTCTTTCCCGAGCCTGTACACCCTCACCTCGTTTCAGCAAACATCCCAATTTAATTTCGATTCCTTTGAGGAAACCGATTGCGGCTGAATACTTTTGTCTATCGTTAACGGTGGATGTGGGCATCAACAACAAGTCCTCCCACGAGCTTATGAGTTCCGTGAGGCGATTTTTCCATACATTGATCTCGCTAGAGTTTCTGTCATTCATCAGCTCCAACACTTCCTCCCATGTCTTCATAACATCCTTGCAATCCTGGGCATCCATCTTGTCTCTGACTGAACAGTCGAGTAGTTGATCGAATAATGAGTTGCTCTGCCGCCAAGACCGTATTTATATTGTTTGAAAAAGTGGTGAGGATTATCGATGCTGATTGCTCCTATGCATTAATCTTGACTTTTCGTCTCTGACTGAAGTTGTCTTGTTGAATGAGTTGTTCCGCTGCCAGGTCTATATTTATATTACTTGAAAAGTGGTGGGGAGTATCGGTGTCGACGCTGATTGGTCAGCTTTTTGTTAATGAAGATGTTTAATGGCGGGAACGATGCCGATTGGTTAAGATTTGGCTCTGATCGGTGATTGGTTGTTATTAGGCATGCGCAGAAAAAGTTAAAGAATATCACGAGTGGTGGTGGGGGTAGGAGATTTTGTATAAAAGAGATAAGCGAGCAGCCGCTGACATGAGACACCGTCGAGATGGAGTACGTTGTGGACTTCCAGGGCTTCAAGAGACCCATCAACGACTTTGTATTCAAAGAGGTGGCCATTATCGCTCTCGAAGATGACGCTCTTCCGTCCGTCTACCTGTTCGAGCCGCCTCACAAGTGGAGTTTCCTCCCCGCTAAATACAAAAGCGAGAACACCTGGTTGGAGAATAACTATCACGGCATCTCCTGGGACAGCGGTGACGTACCGTACGAAGAAGTCACCGAGACTCTGCATAATCTTCTGCGAGACGCCAGCAAAGTCCATGTCAAGGGTGTAGAGAAGAAACGCTTGTTAGAGAAAATTCTGCCCAACGTGTACAATCTTGAAGATCTGGGTTGTCCATCCTTGCAAAAATTGGAACACATTGCGGATATCTCGTGCACCAATCACAAACGCACTTGGAATCCGCACTGCGCAGCCTACAACGCGCGCAATTTGAAAACGTGACTTCTCCAGACAACCGAGAAAGAACCCGCGTAGAAAAAAAGAATCGCAGCGAGATTCTTGCCGAGAATCTCGGTGAGATTCCTCTGAAAATCTTTCCGAGATTCTCAGCGATCTCGGTGAGATTCCTCTGAGAATCTTTCCGAGATTCTCAGCGAGATCTTGCTGAGAATGTCGCATGTGTCCCGGACCGCGACTATTGCCGCGCTTCTCCGCGAGATTTTTGTTTATCGCTGCGGGGAATCTCTCGCACAATCTCGCAGTGCTTCTTGCCGAGATTTTTATTTATCACGGCGGGGAATCTCGCACACAATCTCTCCATGCTTCTTCGTGTTTGAGCGAAAAATTAAAGAGAAAAAAATTAAAATTAGTCAAATAGAAGGCGAAAATAAAAAATGTAGAAATTAGCTCGGAACCAAATTGTGGCAACAAAGTTGCATTCAGCGAACAATATTAGACTCTATAGTAGAAAACGCTGATTTTTTTTTTTTTTTTTTCAAAATTCTGAAAAATTTTGGCCGTCATGTGGGACTCTTGCTAAGATTCCTTGCGGAAAACCGGGAGCACTTGGAAAAAAAACCAGCGATTTTCCACTATAGCGTCTAAAATTTCTCGTTGAATGCAAATTTGTTGCCGAAAATTGATTCCGGCCAAAATTCTACGTTTTTTATTTTCGCCTTCTATTTGACTCATTTTAATTATTTTTTCTCTTTCATTTTTCGCTTGAACACGAAGAAGCACGGCGAAATTGTGTGCGAGATTCCCCGCAGTGATAAATAAAAATCTCGCCAAGAAGCACTGCGAGATTGTGCGAGAGATTTCTCGCAGCGATAAACGAAAATCTCACGGAGAAGCATGGCGAGATTGGGTGCACGATTAAAACAATCACGCGGAGAAGCACAGCGGGATTGTGCGCGCGATTAAATAATCTCGCCAAGAAGCACGGCAAGAATCACGGTCCGGGACACATGCGGCATTCTCAGCGAGATCTCGCTTAGAATCTCGGAAAGATTCTCGGAAAGATTCTCACACGAATCTCACCTAGATTCTCGCCAAGAATCTCGCTGAGATTCTTTTTTTCTACGCGGGAAGTCAAGAATGCTAGTACGGAATGTATACCCGATTACCCTATGACACTTAATGATTATTACGCTCAATGTCAATTCTCACCTTAGATACTATGCTCGAATAAAAGTTTAAAGATGATAATATACGCAAGTGTTTTTTTTTTTAATCCTATTTTATAAGAAATTAATTTCAAAGTTATGTGATACACAGACTAAGTCGTCATAGTGAAAAAGTTCTAATTTTTTTTTTTTTTTAACAGTTACCTCGAATCTTTGTATCGATCGCAGAATTGATTGACGTATTGAAAAAAACTTACTTTCCGCGAAAGTCATCAATATACTCTTCAAAAAATCGATAATGAACCGCGATTCATCATCACATAGCTTTACGGAGAAAGAACAATGAAAGTATGATTTACCGACAGTCGATAAATCCGGATGTCGAAATTACCGACTCGTGATCTTATCATAGCAGGAGATTTGAATTTTTGGCGGGAAAATCGACCTTACCTAACCTTACTTATCGAATTGTGATATTTATGGATGGAGTATAACAAGTCGATGCAGGTTGTTTCTAGTCGGGGCAGGTTCTAGATATCGCATGCAAAATAATAAGACAAACAGATTTATAAAGATAAACAATTATTTTTTATTAAAAAATACATTTTTTTTGTTTTTTACATTTTTTTTTATTTTTTTTTACATTTTTTTATTTTTTTATTTTTTTTTTTTTACATTTTTTTTAATTTAAAAATTTTTTTTAGGAGGGCCGCTCTTGCTGCCGTCGGGGCCCTCGCGGCTTGCGGGCACCTCGCGACCCTGGCGGCAGCAGGCGGCCTCTCCTTCGGCGGGGGGTCCGCCGTGGCTGCTGGCGGCCCTACGGCCGGCGCGGCTTTCGGCTGCCTGGCAGCAGCAACGAGGAGCCGCGCAGGGCGAGTCCTCCTCCTTATGCACGGGTCTGACTTCGGAGGAGATACAAGAATCGTCGGACGACGATTCTCCTTGTCCGAAGTCAGACCCGTCCTCGGTTTCTTGGGGGAGGGCTCGCTCTGCGCCTCGACAACCCTCTTCTTTCTTCGTAGCGACTCCTCGTTGCTGCTGCTGCTGCTGCCACTGCTGCTGCTGCTGGTAGAGCTGGAGCTGCTACCGGAGCTGCTACTGGAGCTGCTGCTGGAGAGTCGGAGATCGCTCTCCAGCAGCAGCATATCCGGTAATGGTGGTGGTGGTGGTGGGTCCAGCAGCTCCAGCTCACCTTTTGGATCCGTCAGCGGCAGAGGTGGATCCGGTGGCAGAGGGATATCCCTCACCGAAAATCCCGGCGGTGGTGGTGGTGGTGGAGGGATATCCCTCACCAAAAGTCCTGGCCTTGTCGGGTCGTATTCCACGTCTTGCGGGATCTGTAAAATAAAAATAAAAAAACATTATGTCATTAATTAATTTATTCATTAATTACGCGAAAGTATAGTTGAGTGAATATGAAAATTCTTACCTCACATGCTCGCCGACGAACCTCGAAGGGAGGGAGAGGCAAATCGATGCCTCTCCTCCCGAAGCGGGGATCGCCACGATGCCCCGCTTCGCAGCAGCAGCAGTAGCAGCCATACCACATTGGAATCTGAAAAAAATAAAATTATTAATATCTATCAGGGGAAAATACAGTTAGGCGCAAAGAAAAATATTTTACTTACCTTCGTTGACTTGTCCATGACGCTCCGCACAAGGATTGTGAATGAAGCCCTTGAGCACTGCGAGCTTTCATTTATACCCAATTTTTAACTTGTTCTAACGAGTATCGGCCAATAACAGGACAGACATTTAAAAAATAGCCCGAGGCTATAAACATTGTTGCAGGACCTGTTAAAACTTGCATTCGACGAAGCCTCGAACTCCCGAGGCAAAGCGCCCTTCAACGCTCGCATAGAGGTCAAACTCGAGGGGGTCCGCGCGCGCCGAGAATAAAGCCCGATATTTTGTAAACAACGCTCGAATAAAATAAACGTACAAAATATCAGATTATATGATCGAATGATAATATTATTATTATTATTTATCAATAGTTCAATATATTTTAATCGATGCTATCAGATATTCCGATAGATGCTATCAGATATTCCGATAGATGCTATCAGATATTCCGATAGATGCTATCAGATATTCCAATAGATGCTATCAGATATTCCGATAGATGCTATCAGATATTCTGATTGATACTATCAGATACGTACGCGTCCATCCCTTCGATCATAAGTCGCTCCTCCTCCTCTTCCGTCGTCAAAATATAAATAAATCGAAATTTTTAGCCAGGACTCAAACCCTTTTTACCGACTGTTGGTAAGGTAGGAATCTGCTTACCGACATGGGGGGGGGAACCGGCCTAGCTTATCTACTTATAATGGTGAATTAATTAACTTAGGTAATTAATTTGTTTAACCTTACCAGTTGTCAAATTAACAAATTTCGGGTTAAACTTTTACGATAGATGTAACATTTGGCTATTGAAAAACATGAAAAAATGGTTATTATTAATGATTATTAATAATTATTATTTGGTTATTCTCTCTTTCTTCATCCCTACTCTTGGCTAAGAATTGCGTTTGTCTCTTGATTTTTATTGCTCTCTTCCTATTGGTTGAGAAAAGTTCGGCTATCAATGAGTGGTGGGCCTTCTCGCTCTATGCATTGCGCAGGTGGCTTCCTGCCTTCCCCTACTCTCTCGGTACACTCACGTGTACCGTAGCTGGCCTGCGAGCTAGCCAACAGCGCTACCTCCCCTTCGGGGTGGCTCTTGACTTCCCTTGTTCGTACCAGCCACGCTCACGTGGTCGTTTCTCCTTCTATCCTACCTAAAGAGTATGCTAGTACAGAGGCTTTCTCCGTCGTGGCGACGTAGCAACAACGTGCAATCCTCTGTTCTTTCCCAGGATAGACTCTACTTTTTCTTTCTTTCTAAGAACCATGACAAATCAGCGAGCTGAATAGAATCGCTTCTTCGAACGAGCACCACTTATCTTTATTTATTTCACCCAAATGTTCAGAAGAAACTTCTCAGAGGTAGTTGTTGAAAAAAAACACTTCATATGTAACTCGATATTCTTCTTTCATCGCTGGTAAATATCGTAAATTGAACTATTTATCTTTGAAGCAATATCGGTTTGCAAGATATTTTCATATACATGCGTGATTCTATCGGAAATCGTCTAATTGTCAAATTCGCGACATTCGGGAATCTCTTATTGATCGCGGGGGTGGCTGTGAACGATGCCCGAGAGGTGCTGCACTCGTCGGAGGAGATCGGAAGTTTTTTCAACTCACTCGGCCCTATGCATAGTGGTTGGGGGTGAAGCTGTCGGTATCGCAGCTCCGAGGTGTTGGTCGTCTTCAGAGTCGTCGGGCGCTCGTGTCCATGAGCCTCGATGCTTCATGGTGTTGGTGAGTTTTGGAGGACAGCGCTCTGCTGCCTTAGCAACAGTCTAATCTCTTCGATGTTGACTGGCCCAGGTACATGAGCCGGCGTTTCTTGCTGGTGTTAGTGAATTTTCTTCACAGCATAGTGTCGAGGCCACGTGCTCAGCTTTTTGGTTATCGAGCCGTGGTCCTATATCTTCAAACAAAACGTTCGAATGCTCGAGTAACTCGAAGCCATTGAGGATGTTGATTTTTTTCATGTCTTTGAAGACAGAATTATTTTACAACTTCGTCTCGACGATGTTGCTTTCGAAAGTTTGTTAAATTTTCTCTAGTCAATGGTTCTCTGTCTGCGATTCCCACACACAGCAATTTTGGCTTTTTCCTTTTTTTCCCTCAGTCTTTCCGTCTCCTCGCGAGTGTACGTGTGCAGCTTCTCTCGGTGCGGTCGAAGAGCAGCGCAAGTTTCGCGAAAAGAGTTCCCGAACAGTGCGTGACGTAACAATACTCGTAAAGTTTCGGCGTGATTGTACGAAAATTAAAGTGACAATAGCGTTAAATTTTTTTTTAGGAAACATACTTTTTCTAATATTTAAAAAAAGTTGACAATTGCATTGTCATAATGCTGCGTCGCTTTCTTCAATGATTGTCTGCCCCGCTAATTTTCTGATGTTTCAGAACATTCTGAATACGTTTACATGAAAATCTGGAAAACTTTTCACCAAAACAAACAAAGCTTCTTAAGAAAGGGAAAAAAATATAAATTTTGAAAATAAATACAAGGTCACACATTGTGAATAAGTTTCCGTAGAAACATTTCACGCCACACTCGTGAAGTTTCGGCATAGTTGTACCAAAATTAACGTAACAATAGTGTTAAAAGAATGTCAAAACGAGATTTTCAAAAAAAAAAAAAAAATTAATTCCTATGGTTACTAAAATATGAAGAGATTCATTTGCAAAGAGAAAGATATATCCGTCATTGCCAAATAGAAAAAATTTAGATACAAAAGTTTACAAGAATTACAGTATTCACATAAACAAAACCAAAGTAATCGTAATAAATTGTTTGGAAATATCAATTTCAGTAGTATACGAGAAATTTCAAAAACAAAACTTTCAAAATATAAGAAAATTCTAAAAAATTCATATGGTTGGTAAAAATAAAGAGATTCATTTGAAAAGCGAAAAAGTTTCACCGGCTTTTTTTGAAATTATGTTAGTGTTTTGTGACGTGATTTTTCGGAATCACCGTCACACAGTAAAAAAGCATCGTATTCCTGAGGAAATTCCGATACCTAACGCTTTCGTTCCCGTTTTCTGCCTCTCCCAGCGACTTAAAGATACCGGTAAACTCTCGTGAGATATCGATCGAGTTATTTCGTCTCTTTCCGATTTAGTACTCTAGTATTGCAGTTCATAAATCTTCAAATCTTTCAGCACAATAGTAATTAAACATTTTGATATAGATTCCGTTACCGTTTTAGCTTCGTTCCGTTAGTCGAAGTCTCGAACTCCCTTAGTGGGATAAAGTTAGTAAATTAAAGGCCCAAGGGAAAGAGAGACTCGACGAAGTGTCTTGCGAACACGTTAAAGTCCGGTGCAAACCCGGCACCCTACAGCAAAGTGCAATGCGTTGAGATCAGGCGGAGGGTTGAGTTACAGGCGAGGACGGACGCATTAGAGTGAGAAGAGCCTTGTATCTCACGCATTGACTATGGGTAGCGATCGCGAAGACACTTCAAACTACCGCTCTAGTATCGCCTCAATTCGGGAAAGTATCGTAATGGTTGAGAGGGCAGTAGCTCTCGGTCAAGGCTCTCGTAATAATAATGATAACGATTTCAGTACGTTATCATAGGCAAATCAGTCTACCGCGAGCTGCCCTCGAGGCGACTCGGGCTCTCTCTCGCGCTCCCGCTACGCTAGGCGCCAGCCGTCGTATAGTGTGTCTCTCTCGAGTCGCGCTTCGCGTACGCCGGCCTGTCGTTCGCTCTCGGCGAAGTATCGGTGTCTCGCTCGCTCTCACGGGTTCTCGCTACCTGTCAGTGCGATCGAGTCTCATGTGTTTCGTGCCATCCAATGTGTGCTATCCTCGGAGTTTTCCGAAAGGAATTCTTCGAGTCGATTACTCGATCGATGCGTAGTGTTTGACGCTCTCGAGTTCTGGTGCATCTGTGTTGGTTCTCGTGGATCCGTGGATGCAGTTCTCGGTCCTTTTGGATAATTTACGCGCTTTCGGTGAGTCTTTTGATTTATTGGAATTATCGATCTCGTGTCGCGCTCGTCGTCGCTTGTCTCGCGTCGATCATTCGATCAGCTGAGTACTCGCGATGCACGTGCGTGGGATCCCGTGGCTCCAAGCCAATAATAATTATTTTTCGCGCGCTATTTTATTGGCGACGGATCGCGACCCTTCTACCCCAACCCGCATCCTGAGCACCGAGCACTCCGCTACCGTTCGCTCTCGCGGGTATATCGGTGTTTGATTTAGTTAGAGTTTTATCGTTCGTTTTCGTCCTTACGGAGGTCGGGTTGTTCCACCGGCCTCCCGATTAGTCCGGTTGTTAACACCGGCGAAACAAAATTAACTTGCGCCCACCGGGACGCTGATGCATCCGCAAGGGTGAACGGCTGAAGGTGACGTTTTCGATTTCGCGCTGAAAGTCCCGCGGCTTTGAGTTTTCGATTTTCGTTTTTTTGCTGTTCCGATTCGATTTCGAGTTTCGCGTAACGATAGATGGAAAATACGTCACAGTTTATACCATTTTCGCATTGTTATTGTGCAAAATCATTGGCCTTGACGTCTTCAGTGCAGATGATTTTTTTTTATAATTTGGATACTATTGATAATATTTTAAATTCTCGTGAAATTTCATTTTTTATTGGAAAGGTACGTGTGAAGAATTGTTAAGGAATATTCGACGACATGTCATGACACAACGATTTGTTTTAAATTTTTACAATGGAACGTATATTCATAAAGACACACAAAATAAAAACCATTACAAATACATTCACTGTAAACCGTAAATATAAATATATACAAAGAGCAGTTGGGGATGTCTTTAAAATTCATAACTCCACTAGTGATCACTTTCACTTTACATTTTTTTTTGTCTTTCATTCGTTCGCGCTTTTGTTTCTACCTCTCGTTGAGTTCATTCCTTAACGGGCGTATGGTTGACTGTGACGTTTTTTATGGTTATTCCTGTAAACAAAAACGAAAGACAAACACCGCGAATAATTTTCAGCAAATGTAGCTCGAAGAGAATAAACAAAAATATCAAAGCTGTACTCACGACTCGATAACGCCGACCCGAGGACGATTACGGCGGCACCTGAGTGACCCACAGGTTACTCTGTTGTCGACAGCAACTTCGGCCGCGAAACGCTCCACGCTTTCCGCAAAGAGATCCGGTTTCTCCGAATCCCAGCTCGGCTATTCGTGACAGCCTCAAAAATCCGTGGACGGTGGAACAATGCTTATATTTTCATCCTCCGAATGATAATCCACATTTTTTTTTTGTTTCTTAGCGGGATCTCGCCAAGATGTCGAATTGAATAATCCGACCGTGTTTATTTTGTGACTGTTAAACATAGTAAATACACACAATGTGCCGAGCAAATTTTCATAAAACTCAAAATAATACACGGTAACATAGTAGGCTAGAGAAAGCGTGGAATATCAAACTTACCTTTCCATGTCTGAAAAAACGTTGACCGATGAACGAACACTTCGACGGTAGGTTGATATCCTTCTGACGTTTGAGCAGCGACAACGACGAGTCTCAGGCCCAATCGTCCCCGCTTAAATTTTTCCATTCAAGCCTTTTCGTAAAAACGAGAGACAGTGCCGAGTCCCAGCGTTAATGTTCCCACTCTAATTCTTCATCTCAAAGATTTCCGGACCCCGCTTTCCTTTACTTTGCCTAGAATTCTACCCTACGTTTTCTTTGTTATTAAATGTTAATTTTTCATAATCTCATGAATCTTTATAAAACATTTTCTATGTAAAAAATGTGATTGTGTTCCTTCACGATTCTTTTAAATTTGCTGCATTATTGAGAGGTCACTTAATTGAAAAATAATAATAGTTATCGCCAAACGCTATTTTCGAACTACGCACCAATAGTTATTTTCAAGTTCAAAATCAAGTATAAACATTTTCAGCGATGGAATATATTGAACTTGAAAAAACTGATTCTTCTCAATATTACAGCCAAGACGGCATGATGATGAATTGGCGTTCAAGGAATTGGGATAAATACGATCCACATTTTAAAAAGAATAAAGTTTGATTACAGATTTTTTAATATTGTTTGCCGTTTATTTTTAAATCTACTTGTACATAGGCTGATATTCTAAAATGACAAGATAATATATAAATTTGAATGCTAGATTTGCTAATAATATGATTTTAAAAATTCGTAAACTCGAAATCATAGCTCATAATTTAAAACGATTCCAATAATACATTCACATGGTCTTCATACCAAGATGACCCGTTTGACACCGCGGGAATGTCCCAGTCTTCATCTACTGAGCATCGTGTGTCTTGCTCTATTAGAGAATCCTCTGTCCTCGTATGCACCGTCTCCGATCTTTCCCTGTTTTCAAACCATTGTTGAGCCATTCCTAATGACTGTTTCCTCTCGATTTCTGCAGCCAGGCGACGGTCGCCTACACCTCCAACGCCATTGCCACAGTTGAATTTTAGTGGGTCGTTTGTTGGTCTTGCAAGCTCAAATTTCAATAATTCATCGGTTATCGAGCTCACTCCCTCTTCATCGACATTTATGAAAAGGTCAATCCACAAGTCTTCGGCAATCTCGACCGAGCACAGAGTGCGTAGGATGATCTCGCGACTGATGAGCGCCCGGCGGAGCATCTCACAGGTGCTAAACTGCTAGTCTTCAACTTCAATGGGCGATATACCTGCCAAAACTCACGCAGATGTCTGACACAGTTGACCACGACAGAGCGCTGGCATCGCGAAAAAATTTTCCATTTTTTAATTGGCTCCAATAGGACTCGGGTTAATAAACGACGATTGCGAGGTGGTTGTAAAATTCTCGAGCCGCCTCTCGGAGCCGATTATACTCCGCCAACAATGAGGTTTTCGTTTTAAAATTAAATATAATAATCTTCACGAAAGAATTTAATAAAATTTGAAAAAACGTTTTGATGGATTGAGAGAGTATCGGAGAAAAAAATTCGAATAAAATATCGAGAAAATTTCTCTTCTCGTACTTACCTTCTCTCGTTAAGAGGCAGAGCACCGAATCGGAAACTCTGCGGCTTACCGCTAGAGGCCGCCCGACGCATCTGCTGAACACGATATACTTAGGTCTAAGTCGACGCTCGGCGCGTTATATCGACAAACTTTTCGATTGTTCGAATAAAATATCCTCGCATCGAGGAATTATCATCGATTCAGCGGGATTATTTTCGCACGAGAGCAAATTTGCTTGGCAACGATATTTTTTACGAGGCGAGAATTTTTTAAATTCGCTCGATAAAATATTTTTTATATAGGATATTTTATCGAGTCAAGAATTTTAGGAATGCGCTCGATCAAAAATATCGATGCATCGACATACTACTGCCAAATTAGCGGGATAATAGTCGCGTAAAAGCCCGAAGCTCGGCGACAATATTTTATCGACTCCAAAATTTGTAAAGGTCGCACGATTAAATATATCTTCGAATGAAGAATTTTCAGAATTCGTTCGATAAAATATAATCTCGCATCGACAGATTACAGTCGAATTAGCGAGATTATTATGGCGCAAGAGCTTCGAAACTCGGCGACGATATTTTATCGAGTCAAAAATTTCGAAAAATTCGCTCGATAAAATTTATCCATGCATCGACAGAGTACTGCCGAGTTAGTGGCATAATTGACGCACAAGAGCTCGAAGCTCGGCGACGACTTTTTTAATCGAATTAAGATTTCTTTTGAAATCGTTCGATAAAACGAATCCACGCATCGAAACTATTGCCGAGTGAGCGGGTTTTCGTCGCACAAGAGCTCAAGTTCGGCAGAGTATTTAGCTTGGCGAATTATTGTTATCCAGTGAGAGATTCCCAGGCTCTGACTTGACAAAAATCATTCCTCGCGTCGACAGTGTTCTATCAAGCTAGCGAGAATTTATTCGCACGAGAGCATTTAGCTCGGCGAATTATTTTTATCGAGTCCGAGTTTCCCAGGCTCTGACACGATAAAAATTATTTCTCGCGTTGACAGTGTTTTGTCAAGTTAGCGAGGAATGATTCGCACAAGAGTGTGGGACTCGGCGAATTATTTTTATCGAGTCAGAGTTTCCCAGGCTCTGACACGATAAAAATCATTCCTCGCGTTGACAGTGTTTTGTCAAGTTAGCGAGGAATGATTCGCACAAGAGTGTTGCACTCGGTGAACTATTTTTATCGAGTCAGAGTTTCCCAGGCTCTGACTCGATAAAAAACTTATCCTCGCATCGACAGATTACTGCCGAGTGAGCAGGATATTCGTCGCACGAGAGCTCGAAGCTCGGCGACGATTTTTTATCGAATCAAGATTTTTTAAATCATTCGATACAAGCATTCCTCGCATCGACAGAGTGCTGTCGAGTGAGCGGAATTTTCGTCGCTCAAGAGCTCACGAATTCGGTGACTTTCAGTGCGCAAAAGCTCGTGAACTCGGCGACATTTTTATTCACACACCGATGATAGTGACGATAGCGACGATATAGCGGCTACTGACGCTACGTCCCTCGTAGTTCCGTGCAACTGCTACTCCTGCGCTGTTCGTTGCTGTTGTTCGCGTTCCATTTTCCTTTGCTGCCGTTGCTGCCGCGCCGATTTTTTTTGCTTCTGCTATCTATCTTCGATTACTGCTGCTTCTACCTAGAGCCTCTGCGAACTAGAAATTAATGAATTTTATGAATTGTATTTTCATTCAGGATTTTCGTCGCACGAGAGCTGGAAGCTCGACGACGATATTTTATCGAGTCAAGAATTTCGAAAATTCGATCGATAAAATATATCCAAGCATCGACTGTTTAGTGTCGAATTAGCGGGATTATCGTCGCACAAGAGCTCGAAACTCTGCGACGATATTTTATCGAATCGTTAATTTTTTAAATGCGATCGATAAAATATATCCGCGTATCGACACACTACTGTCGAATTAGCGGGATTATCGTCGCGCAAGAGCTCGATTCTCGGCGACGAGATTTTATTAAATTGATTCGATGAGTTTCATCGCCCAAGAGTTCGCGAACGCGGCGATTTCGTATCAATCCGCGGATGCTGCTTTGAGAACTCGAAGTTCTCGACACAGCATCCATCGATTGAAATCGCACAAGAGGCAACGAACTCTGCGCATTTCATCGCGCTAGAGTTCGCAAACTCGATGACGATATTTTATCGAACCGAAATCTTTGAAATCTTTTGTCACTCTATAAAATATATCCTCGCATCGACAGATTACTGTCGAGTCAGCGGGATTTTCGCCGTACAAGAGCTCGAAGCTCGACGACGATATTTTATAGAAATCAAATCGATAATTTTCTTTGCACAAGAGTAGCGGACTCGGCGATTGTATTTCAATCCACGGGTGCTATTTTGAGAACCCGAAGTTCTCGACATAGCATCCATCGATTGAAGTCGCAGAAGAGCTTACGAACCCGGCGACTTTTATCGCGCTAGAGCTCGCAAACTCGACGACTTTTTTGTTCTCACCAATTCCGATGATGGTAGTGGTTGCGGCGGCTACTGATGGTGCGTTCCTCGTCGTTTGTTGCTGTTGCTGCGACTCCTGCACTGATTACTGCTGCTGCTCCTATGGTGTTTGCTATTGCTGCTCTCGTGCCGATATCTCCTGCAGCTTTTGCGATCTGGAAAATTATTAAATAGTGTACTTTAATAACTGTTTCTTCTTGAATCTTTTTACTGGCATTATTTTTTCATTGCCTAGTGTTGTTTGCAATAGTCCATAATGATTCTATTCTCTATTTTCACTGACCTTTATTTTTATTTATTTATTTTATCATTTTTTTTAATTTTGAAATTGAAACTGTTCGATCAATATTGACTCATATGATGATGAGTGATAGAATTGTCATGGTCTTTTACAAATAACACGGCGACGAAGAAATAATCCCTAGCCAAAGGGTTTAAGAATGAACAGTCATTTAAGTACGCTACGTACAATTCTCTGAGTTCTGAGAGTAGTGGTTCGTCGACTGATTTACTTCGATTTTTTTGTGTCGACAAACTATGAATCTTGGAATGGACAGATTTGTGCGTAGCGTACCTAAATAACTGTTCGTTCTCAAACCCTTCGGCTGGCATTATTTCTTCGTCGTCCAGTGTTGTTTGTAAAAGACTATGACAATCCTATTTCTCACCAGCGCTGCGTCAATGTTGATAGAAAAATTTTAATAAAAAGATTAAAAAAAAAGGATTAGAGGCCAGCGATAGCAAACAACAGAATTGCCATGGAGTTTTACAAACAACACCGGACGACGAAGAAATAATGCCAGCCGACGGGTTTGAGAACGAACAGTTATTTAGGTACGCTACGCACAAATCTGTCCATTCCAAGATTCATAGTTTGTCGACACAAAAAAATCGAAGTAAATCAGTCGACGAACCACTACTCTCAGAACTCAGAGAATTGTATGTAGCGTACCTAAATAACTGTTCATTCTTAAACCCTTTGGCTGGCATTATTTCTTCGTCGTCCAGTGTTTTTCGTAAAAGTGTAAAACTACATATGACTGCATAAAATATAAAATATAAAATATAAAAATATAAAATATCACTTACCTTAGAACGACTTCGTAAGCCCGGCTTCTGCTGCCAGCGATGTAATTCCCCGCGATTCTAATCGATACTAGATTGGCGAAAAAATAAGAGAGCGTGAAAAAATTGCGAGTAATTACTAATAATGTGAAAAAAAAATTACCTCTCGTTGTCCAAATCGACGAATCTGAAGACACTTGAGAACACGACGATTTTCCACTAACCTGTCAGTTTGACAGAGGATAAAATTCGACGTTGCGATCGTATAATAATAAAGACGCTACTTCAACGCCATGATGCCGGTGTTTGCAAATGCATAGCGCTTACGTGACCGGAAAAACCGGCGACTAACGCCGGCCACTCTCTGTGCGTTTAGTTAGTCTTCAAGATGCCGTCAAATCGTAAGTACCTCTGCAAATTATTTGCTTAATTTCGTATAATTTGCATTTTCATTTCGCTTTTTATTATCGGAAAACGAAAAAGTGGTATGCTCAATCGAGTGTGTATCACGAATTACTGTATATTTTTGTCTAACCTTTCACAATAGGTAACGACATGGCGGCATTGTATAATTCGCAACCGATTCGATTCAGACGATTGGTTATAGCGATGGCAAACCGTGAAAGATGAAAATATCGAAATATACAATAACTGCTCGCAATATACATGAGACCGGGCGACATAATGTATGTCTTCGTTTTTATCACGAGAAACGATGTATTCGTTTTCAAAATCGAAGTCTCGTCTCTCGAGTGCGCGAGACGAATATATTGTTTTTTGCGATAAAACCGAAGTTTCGTCTCGTGTGCGCGAGAAACAAATACATCGATGCTTGTGCTAAAACCGAAGACATACACTATGCCGCTCGGTCTGGTGTACATTGCGAGTAGTTATCGTTAATTTTTTATCTTTTTACATTTCACGGCTTGCCATCGCAATATCGGATCATCTGAATCAAATTGGTAGCGAATTATACGATTCTGCCATGTTATTCCTTACCGCAAAAGGTTAATAGACAAAAATACACAGTAATTATTCGTCATATAGACTAAATTGTGCGTTCTATTTTCTCATTTTTCGCGAATAATGTACAGATATTCGTTTGTTTACTCTTTCGGTGTTGTTTTTTTTTTTTTCATAAATTTTGTTATGTGTTTGTTTTTTTAATCGAAAGTCGACAGAGGGGAAATTAACAGAAGTTCCGCTTTAAATATTTCATAAAAAGAATGCGAAATTAAATTCAACGAAAGTGCAATTTAATATTGCGAATATACTATCCGGCATTAATGGTTTCCAAAGGAAAAACATCGATCAACAACATATATCGATATAGGCATCCTCATCACACAGTGTTAGTCAGATAGAGCGAAAATATCGGAACAGCAATAACGTTGCCACGCTGGCTCTCAAGGTTTTGTTGACATTGTTTTAGACTAACGCTATGTGATGCAATATATCGATATATGTCTGTTGTTGATCGATGTTTTTCCTTTGGACACCAGTAATGCTGGATAGTGTAGTAGCAATATTAAATTTGACTCTTGTTAAATTTAGTTCCTCACTCTTTTTATGAAATATTTAAATCGGCATTTTCATTAGTTGCAGTTTTTTAAAGGATACTTTTCGCATCCTTTCGTAGCCAAAAATAATATTTTGCACAATTTTCAAATACTTATCAATAGTATAAAAATCGACAAATTTATTAAAAAAAAAAAAAAAATTCATTGGCTATTTCTTAAATAATTTATTTATTAATAATTACTTGGTATTATTATTAAACAAAGTCAATGTTCTTGATACTTTTCTACGCTTCGTTTTTCTGAGATTTTTACCGTAACACAAAATTGTTAAATTTTAATCACACTAAACATTCGATTGGGAATGTACGTGCAATTCATCCTTAAAAACAATAATATAATTAATTTGTTTTATTTCAGGTAAATCAAACCGCGCGAAAGCAGTACCCGCTCGGTTGCGGCCGTCGCCGCCGACGCCACCACGGCGAAGGCAACAACAACAGCAGCCAGTGGTACCGCCGCCGCAACAACAGCAGCAGCAATCGGTGGTACCACCGACGCCGCAATAACAGCAGCAGCAATCGGCAGTACCACCGCCGCAATACCATCAGCAGCAGCGGCCGGCGGTACCGCTACAACAACATCAGCAGCAGCGGCCGGCGGTACCGCCGCAACAAGAACAGCAGCAGCCGGCGGTACCACCGCCGCACCAACAACAGCAGCAGCGGCCGGCGGTACCGCCGCAACAACAACAGCTGCAGCCGGTGGGACCACCGCCACAACAACAGCGGCCGGCGGTACCGCCGCAACAACAGCAGCAGCCGGTGGGACCACTGCCACAACAGCAGCAGCCGGTGGGACCACCGCCACAACAACAGCGGCCGGCGGTACCGCCGCAACAAGAACAGCAGCAGCCGGTGGTACTACCGCCGCACCAACAACAGCAGCAGCGGCCGGCGGTACCGCCGCAACAACTGCAGCAGGGGTGCGTTCAGGAATTTACCTTCTTGGGTAAGGTAAGAACACCACGGGAAATGTCACGTGATCGTCGCGGTAAACCAGAATAAGTGGTGTTTCTGAACGCACAGCACAGGGGAATAATGTGACGATGGCGGATAATCGTAACCTCGTGTTACTCGTTGAAGCAACGAGAATCGAATAGCGACAGTGAGATCGACGACAATCGGTAAGTGTATGTTTAGCAAATAAATCGTTTGATAGCGATAATTATTGTATATTGTTTAGTAATTATTAGTGTATTCGTGTACACTCGTCAAAATATAATATAAGTCTGCTCCGAATTTTTTTTATGTTAGGTTAATTTTCATGACTTGGCGTGTTTGTCGAATACAAATAGAACGAATAGAATATAGAAATATAAATAGAATACAAAAAAAAGGAAGGATTTTTTAATAATGTGAATTAAGAACTATATGATTATATTTTCATAACAATATTATCTATATTTCTATTTAATTTCTATCATTCTGTTTCCAGACGAAAATGGAGCGTAATGTAGCGCTTGGGATGTTTTTGGCTATGGGCCAAGTTCTTTATAATGCTGTTCTGGAGGATCATCATTCGGATAGCGAAGACGAGGATGATTTGGGGGATGGCGATCGGAATGATGTCGTGCGCATAGAAGGTTATGTGGAGAATGTCATTCCGAATCTCGAAGATCATCAATTTCAACAACATTTCCGTGTCACTCGGGAGGCCTTTATCAATTTGATGACGATTGTTGGGCCAATGCTTCGACGTGAAGATGCTCTTGGGCGTCCGACTATCGATCCGCAGTGTCAGCTTCTTGCCGTTCTTTGGTTGTTAGCGACTCCGGATTCATATAGGTGAGCATCGCATATGAAATAAAAATTTTATTTTCATTAATTTAAATTGTTTTATTATTTTATAATGAGGTAATAAAATGGGAGAAAATTTATAATAAAAATTATTTTATTATAAATTTAATTAAGTAAAATAAAAATTTTGTATTCTAAAAAATTTTCAGAAAATTTTCTATTTTATAAATAATAAATAAATTTGAATAAATTTAAATTTATATAATTATTATTATTATTTTATTATTATTTTTTTATTATTTTTATTATTTTTATTTTACTTAATTAAATTTATAATAAAATAATTTTTATTATAAATTTTTTCCCATTTTATTACGTCATTATAAAATAATAAAACAATTTAAATTAATGTCTCGTCTCGTCTGTTTTTTTTAAATGTGTTCATTTCAACGATAAAATTTACCTTCTATTACAGAACTTTTGGTACATGTAAAATGGAGTAAAATGGAGATGTAAAAGTACATCTAAAATAGAACATTTTCTGAAAATTTTTTAAGATATAAAATTGTCCGAAAATTTTCTATTTTAAATGTACTTTTACATGTACCAAAAGTTCTGTAATCGAATGAAAATTTTATCGTTGAAATGAACGCATTTAAAATACACATCTGCTGGACCGGACTCCCCCCTTCATTTATTTTCTTATTATTTAAACTTTATGTTTTCGTGAGTACACAGAGACTCATTACCTTTTTTCTCGCAAGTCAGCTGTTCAAGTGTCATTAATAACAGTACAATGACATTACAGATCGGTTGGCGAGCGTTTCGACATGGGCAAGTCGTCGCTCTTTGCATGTTTCGAAAGGGTCGTTTCTGCTTTAACAGAAATCGCGTCGCGAATAATACGTTGGCCGAGAGGAGATCGACTTCCCGCCATCAAAGCCGACTTTGAACGCATGGGTGGCATCCCAAATGTAATTGGGGCTGTCGATGGTACGTTCATACCAATTAAAGCGCCAAAAGACGATCCGGAAGTTTGGATAACTCGGAAGTGTCGAGACTCACGGAGCAACTGAAGTATTTTGTAACATGGAAAATATCGACAAAGAAACTCCGGCAGAAGTGCAAAATAATACTCAGCGGGACCGGAGTTAAAAAAATGTCGATCTCTAAAATCGTGCGTATGACTCGTAAATAATTTATTATTTTTTTTTTTTTTTCAGGTCCCCGGGGAAGGAGAGCACAAAATAATGGATTATATATAATGGTTTGGACGCGGATTTAATTATGTTGAGTCTCTGTACTCACGAGCCTCACTTCGCGGTACTCCGTGTGGAAATACGGCAAAAATGAAAAGAAATCTCAATCTCCCGAAAAAACGAGATTTTGCCTTCTGCACATATCTCTGTTGCGAGAATACATGGAACACGAATTTACATCGTTGAAAGATAAACTCGAGTTTCCGTTTGACGTTGAGAAAATAATCGACGATTGGATATTGATGGGATATTGGGATATTGGGATATTGATGGGGCAACGACTTTATACCGAATTTGCCGAATGTAAAATTGTTCGATCGCAAAAACTATACAACTTCACGAGACTATGCCAGTTAGACACGGAGTTATGCTCGTTGGTCCGACGGGATCCGGCAAAACTACAGTCCTTCGCGTACGTTGATATCTCTCTATATTTTTTATTAATTATTGTTGGATATATTTTTTATATACAAAATTAAGAAGATAAACTTCTCGCAGCTCTCAGAGACACTTATACTCGTCTCCGCGAAATGGGGATACAAAGTCAGTATTGTCAAACGGTTCACATGTATGTGTTGAATCCGAAAGCTGTGACGATCGGCGAACTTTACGGCGAGATAAATATGATGTCGAACGAGTGGCACGACGGCTTAGTCGGTTCTATAGTTCGTTATGCGTGTTCCGTGAGTAAAAAATTGAAAAAAATGATACAATATTCGTTATCAATATGATTTTTTTCAATATAGTTAACCGATTTATTAAAAATTGTGTTCTCTACAGTTTACGACGGAAGATCATCAATGGGTTGTCTGCGACGGGCCGGTGGATGTCGTCGATGTCGAAAACATAAATACTGTACTCGACGACAATAAAATGCTTTGTCTCGTGGGGCAAAGATTTTTGCAAAATCGAGCCGATGACCGGCGCTTCGTCGTTGACCGACGAGGATTCATCGATTCGCGAGACGATCGATCGGGACGCATCGACGTCGCCATTGCTGACCGCGAGCGGTCAAACGACGTCGACGATATTCATTGCGCATCGCGGTAAACCCGAAAGTATGTCGGTTTATGTGAAAACCGAGAAATCCGACAACGGTCACGTCGAGAGAACAACAACGTTTGCGGAGCAAAACACGAGTTATTCCGTGAAAAGAAGTCACGTTAACGATCCAAATCTGTCGTCGACGAAGAGACGACGAAACGATCGTATCGACGCTTATCCAATGGTCGAAGTTTCGACGATCGACGATATCGATTCAGCGAGTACTTACTACGAATCCACCGAACAGTCCTCACGCGTACGTTATCCCGAGGATGAGACGCTAAATCCCGCGGCTGTGCATTGCAAAGTCGAACAACTTCAAGGCTTTCTAACCGGCGCATCCGGCGCCGGGATTCACGATACGGATTCGCCGAGTTCGAGTCTTCAAGATTTGGGAGTCGATTATCAACAGATCGAACCGGGAAACATCGAATTGTCGGGATACGAGGAGGAACAATTAGTCGACTTTCAGGATCTTCAGGGTGATCCACTGCTGTGTCCCGGTCTGGATAACAATCCAGGTAGACGAGTAGAGTGATTAGAACAACAACGCAAAAAAAAAACATATATTAATTAAAAAAAGAAAAAAAACACAAGTAATGAGGCCGGAGAGTGCGGGTTTCGCGAACGCTTCTTCATTGATACAAAACAAAAAATAAAAAAGATTTGTTACAGTTTTGGATGGGAAAAAGAAAATCGATGAAATGAACGACTTTTGGTTATCGTAACGTCGCGTTCCCAGTTATGGATATCTCTGGCTCCCGTTACTCGTTCTAAACGAAACGAAAAAAAAAAAAATTAAATAAAAATAAGTACAAAGCAAAAAAGCCACAAGAAATCTTGTAACGATTTATGTATGGCGTGTTTTCTTAGATCTAATGAAGATATTCGACGACCGGAGGCCCGTGATCGGCTTTGAAAGTGAGTTTTCATTTCGCAATTAGCTCCTTCCGCCCCTTCCCCCACTTCTTTCCGTTCATTCTTGTGTTCTTGTTCTGTATTTATTGTCTATGCATTTGTCTTTGATGGAAAATTATATATATATATATACAGTTTGTTACTTGATTTTTTTATATTTTTACAAATATTTTTCGTCGTTCCTGTTTCAGAAAATTTGGATGACACGAGGATGGAACAATTTTCCAACAACAACGTAAGTAGAGACTCATTAGAGATCATTTTCTTTTGTCAGTTTCATTACACACTTTGAAATTGCAAGGGATCGTGAAATTTACTTCGATGTGGAGACGACGTGTGAAGATATATTGCATTTAGAAATACCGGAAGAAATGTCTGAAAAATTAGGGCTTTGGATGGATGGAATAGACCTTATAAATCGGAATAAGAAGATCGAATCAATGATAATATTACGGCGCAGTAAATAGGCCTATAAATTTTATTAAAAAGTAACTTTTATTTAGTAAACTATTTTATCGATTATAACGAGTCAGTGATTACTTATCGAAGTATCTTTCATCGCAATCGTTTTGGTTCAATTTTTTTATGACTGTATGCACTCGACGGCACGATGCATGTTGGAAAGAAACTGTGGGAACTATTCATAAAATAATTCTATCGTAACCCGATTAGTCTTATCCTGTAAATCAGCATACGCCGTAAATTAGTATTCTCCTTGCAGCAGGCAGTGAGCGAAGAGCTGAGGAGAACGCACATGCAACTGGCTAACCGAATGAATCTGCAGGAAACACAGCTGTGCGGCCTCGAACGTGATTTGAAAAACCCGGTGCTTCAGACACAGCTATTCAAGCCGCGGGAACGATTAACCGAATTGCGGGTAAATATAGACCTCAAAATAATTAATTTTAAAAAATTAATTCCTCATCACCTTTACCTCTTGAAAAGATTCAATGAAACGATCGAAACAAAAATGCGCACTACAAACATTATTTTATAAAACAAATCTCAATTTTTCTTTTTTTCTATCCTCCATATTGTCTGCTAAATAATTTAAAATAAAGTCATTCCTCATCATCTTAACTTATTGATAATAAATTTCCCCGTGAAACGGTTAAAACACAAATGCCCACTAAAAACAATTCCTTTTTTTTTCGCAATTAACGAGAAAATTACATTATGCTAAATCGTATTTTCCGAAGACAAGTTTTTATTTTTTACTCTTCTTATGGTTCTTCAAGTTTGCTTTTCTTTTCATTTCAGGCGGAGCAAAAAAAAAATACGCGAATGTTGAAAACTATTCAACAGGATCACCACAACATGCAGGTGAACGTGAAGCAAAATATTGGTGTTTGAGATCAGCTTAAAGACGAGGATGTGTCGTAAGAGACTTTCGCGTCCTCTCGTACTAAAGCAATTTCTCCTACACGAATTTTGTAAATAAAAAAAAGAAGTAATGAAAACGCGCATTCCGATTAGCTTCGTGTTTCGCGAGAAAGAAAAACACGCGTTTGTTCACACCGAACGACAAAAGAAAAAAATGCCATTTGTTCGATAGCACGAGTATCGGGAACTCGAGGAAGAACGACCGAGTGGATCGATGCGCATATATGCACGAACCGTTACAATCGTGAATTCTCGATAATATTTAGAAGAGCAAGAAGAAGAAAATAATATTAAATAGTAAACAGAGAAGAAATAACTAATTTGACGACGTGAAATTCACAGTGTGTCTTGCCTCCCAACGACGAAACTTACATAGCTGCATTGACATCGCGCTTTCTCGTCTCATCAGAAAAAAATTTGTCGATTTGCGGAGAAAGAGAGAGAGAGAGCAGAGTCGCAGGCAGCGCTCGACGTTGACGTTCGATTCTTCAATCTCCGTTAATCGTTAATCGATCGTGGAGTCGAAAAGATAAAAAAATTAAATTGTTAAAGAAAGAAGAAGAATAATATAAAAACAAATTTAAAAAAATCGTGCCTGGGTCAACGAGGTTTCGTCTAGAAAATATTAAAAAAAACATTCATTGTATAATTCACGAATTTGCGAAAGAATCGAAGAACAGCAAATAAACAATGGGAACGGCTGAAGACGCGAAATGGAATTGCTGTTGCGAGGAATTTGCTGTTGCGAGCTTTTCATCCGAAAGAGAGTATTTGCTGTTGAAATACTTGAGCAAAGAACGTTACTGTAAGTAATTCATTGAAGCGCTTCGAAGCGTTATTTGTCACCGAAAGACAACGCGGCAAAGCTTCCTTGAGATAATATTAATCGTATGTAAGTTTAATGTCGTTCTACTTGCGCAGTCGAGGAAGAAGGACGAGTGGTGTATTTGCGAAAGTGCCTTTCCACGGAGGTATACAATTTATTATCCGTTCTCTCGTTAACGGAGAGCGGACAACAGCACAAGGAGACGATAATAACGTCGAGGGAATTGTCGGCTCCGCAAACCATTCTGAATTCGACAAACGAATCGATGAAAGATTCTCTCCCGAAGTTACGCATGAGTTCCATAGGATGCCTCGCGTCTCTGTTGTCACAAGAGATTCAACGTAATAGTGACGACGAGAGTGAGGGAAAGAAATTTTATTCGGAAATTTACGGAATTATCGTTGAGCTCAGTTCTCGACACGAACCTTGTAATGTCCGTTGCGAAAAATTTGATTGTCACCGCAAACACGAAACAGGAAAATACAACCGCGAGACAAAAATGTGAACAGCGTGTACCGATTGCATGCGAAATATCGAGAGATCTTATACATCTTTTTATCGCTCACAATTACGCGAAATCGAAGAATTTGTCAAATTTAAATTTGTCAAGTGGTTATTTCAATAGTTTCTCCATGCTGAAAATAAAGTATAATGTTGAATTTTCTCTCGAGGACTTGCTTCACGCGCAAACATGCGTTTAGAATTATATTTCAAAGCGTTGCTCGACGATTGCACGATACGACGGACGAAAATTATTTGATGTTTTTTGTCAATTAAATTAATTGTTCGTTGTTGATTCTGTTGTTGATATTTAATAAAACTATATTCTACAAAGAACGTTGTGTTCTAAATTATATATACATATGGATTTTTAAATTTGTCCCTTATTATTATTTTTCAAACTGTCGTTCTATTTTTGAACTATATTAATCATTGAATTCACGTGCCTCCAGGCTTCTGCGCAAGTCACACCTCTTTCCCGATGTCGTGGAGGTCGGGAAATTGGGGAAAGACATTTCGTATTACCTTGCATTTCTGAACGCGCTTCGGTAAAAACCAGGGTAACTCTGGTCATTGCCGGGCGTATCTGAACGCAATTTTGTAAAGATTTTACCTACGTTTCTTTTGTTTTTCAAATCGGGGAATCAGTGGTTACCCGCGGGGAAAGATTCGTGACTTTCTGAACGCATTTGGGTAATATCGTAAGTTCCCCTGGTCAATTCCTCGCAATTTCTGAACGCGTTTCGGTAACTATTCCCTCCCCGGGGACATTTCTGAACGCACCCCAGTGGCCGGTGCCGGCGCCGCAACAACAGCAACAAGAGCCGCGGGTGCTGGCGCCGCAACAACAGCAGCAGTGGCCACAACAACAGCAACAAGAGCCGCCGGTGCCGGCACCGCAATATCAGCAGCAACGGCCGCTGCTACTAGCGCCGCAACAACACGAGCCGCCACCGCCGCTACCGCTGCCTCGGTATGCTCCACAGCTGTCGCCCCTAATACCACCGTGGGTAATGCCGGTACTACTGCACCAGCCGGACGCTAATGATAACGTCCTTGCGTTGCACACAGAAATCGCAGCACTGCAAAGCATTGTGCATTGTAAGTAAAATCTATGCAGAGAATGTCTTAATGAGGTACTCGAAGGACAAATATAATCGTAACGCATTCTCTTTGACTGTTACAGAAAATCGAAACAGCCGTGAAAAACGCCATCGCCCAGATGGGTGCGTACGGTCCACCGCCAATGGCCCCGTGGAGAGGCGCGTACTTTTAGTTATTATTCATTTTATTATGGTTTTGTTTTTTTTTTTGTTTAATATAATTGTTACGTCTCGGAGTTTTGCCGGCGAACGCGTCAATTCGAACGAACGGCTAACGGTCGCGCACGCTCTCAACTCGATAACGTAAATCGGGAAATGTTATTTGGGGTTCGTCTCTCGAATAAGATTTTATAAATCCCGTTTCGAGTGCAATAATTCGCGTTTATTCATTCGATCGATAAATACGAATAATACAAATAATTCGCGAGAATGTGTGTTTTGTGTGAATGCAAAGGGACTCTAAATTATAATATTAATTAAATCTATCTTAGTCGCGGAGGAAAGTACCCGCTCTAAAATGAGTCCGACCGATTATTATGAAATTCAAAGTAAGACTGATGATCGAGTGATCGAAACTGGCCGTCGCGAGGCGGCCGAAATTGCTGACATTGCGCGGCACGCGCTGTTGCTAAGCCGGAGGTAAATCCAGCATGAGGGAAACTCCAAAATGCTGATTAGCCGTGAGCCGGAAGAGCGAGAGTTCCGAGAGAGAATATACCCGCGTAGAAAAAATTAGTATGGGATTGACTCTGGGAGAACGATGGTCGAGAGTCTGGGATTTATTTGGGATTGAATCTGGGAAGCACTATGGGCAGTCATCTGGGTTTTGGGACCCGGCTAGATGGTTTCCCAGACCTTTTCCCATAGCTTCAGTGGACGGGGGGAGTCCTCGTGCAATCAATCCCATACGTTTTTCCAGATTCTCTCCCGGCCGTACCGTACGACCGGGGGGATCCTCGCGCGATCAATCCCATACATAGAATCCCATATTATGTGTAAATGAAAGAAGAAGGAAAAATAGATTTTGTCAAATGGAAGGAAAAAATGAAAAACGAAGAAATATGCTCAAATCTAATTTTTTTCAACGAATATGATTTCGCCGTGCAAAGTTAAGCGCTGTAGTACATAATCGGCGGTTAAATTTCATTTAAGGCCCCAAAAATAATGTGATGTACTGGGAAAAGCTTGGATAGATAAATTAAAAGATCTATGTTAAACTCATCCAATACTTTACAATATTTTTGGGACCTACATCGAATTTCAAACGCCGATTACGTACAGCAGCATTTAACTTTGCTCGGGGAACTCATATCCGTCGAAAAAAATTGGTTTTAGGCATATTTTTTCGTTTTTTATTTTTTTCTTCCATTTGACAAAATCTATTTTTTCATCTTCTTTCACTTACACATAACATGGGATTCTATGTATGGGATTGATCGCGCAAGGATACCCCCGGTCGTACGCGACGGCTGGGAGAGAATCTGGAAAAGCATATGGGATTGATTGCACGAGGATCCCCGTTCGTATGCGACGGCTGGGAGAGAATCTGGAAAAGCGTATGGGATTGATTGCACGAGGATTTCCCCCGTCCACTGAAGCTATGGGAAAAGGTCTGGGAAACCATCCAGCCGGGTCCCAAAACCCAGATGACTGCCCATAGTGCTTCCCAGATTCAATCCCAAACAAACCCCAGCCTCTCGCCCATCGTCCTCCCAGAGTCAATCCCATACTAATTTTTTCTACGCGGGTAAATATCTATTTCAACGTAAAGTCGCGAACGGATATGAATCGATGAAATATAATATTACTTATCCGGTCGGCTGATTTTGCGTCTGAGCTCTTTCCTTTGCGAAAGAAAATAATAAAAGAAATAAATCGTCGAAAATAGAAAAATCAAAATTACGTGTAGATTAAGGGTCAGGACGTAACACCTCCCCGCCAAAGAAGATAGTCGAGGCAACACAATGCCTCGGCTATGATGAAGGCAACAAAGCGTAGCGCGTCCTGACGTGAGTGTGTCTATTCGAGTAGTGTAGCGTGTACTTAAAATTAACCCGTTAAAAGTGTATTTGGAGAATAACTCCTTTAAATGCGACCTTAGATATGCTCATTTGGGGTGGCTCGAATAATTCATGGGTTTGGGGTCTTCTATCGTCCGTTGGTTTGTTGCGTTGAGGGTTGTTTTACGCTCTCCTGTTACTCGGGTATCCTGTTTGATTTTGGTTGTAGTTGTTCGAGAATTCTTTAGTGGTATAAAGATGATGACGGTGAATGTTGTTTCCATGTGTTCTTTAACGCCATCGCTTCTTGCGTATGACTTTGAATCTGCAACAATCGAAAGTTGACTATAGCAAAGAATTAAACAAAGTTAAATTTAGAAATTGGAAAATATATGTTTAATATATGTATATATATATTTTTTTTTTGAAATTTATTCGGTTTCTCCGATAAGTTTGAGAGAAACGAGGAAGCGTTTAATCATTCGTTTAGGTTTATGTGTATGTATATATGTCATAGTTTACCTGACGATTGGAGAGATATTTCTCTCTTTTTTTTTTTTTGAAAAGTACTCGTTGAGCTAACGAGTTTATTATATACTTATTATTGGTCCTCAGTGCATGCCGGCGTTGAACCGGTACGGGTACTGTGGCTGCATCTGTTGTGCTATCTAAGCCGGTGATAGCGGCTGGCGAAGGACGCGTTCCGTACTATATGTGTTATCGCTCAGCGGCTGGGTGATTGGGGCTGGCGCATTGGGGCCTTCGCGCTGGTTTATCGCAGGTGTTCACGATGCAGGGCGAGGTCGAAGGGAGCGGTGGAGGCTCTCATAGTTCAACAATCTCTATTCCTGGTCGGCTGGTGTCTCTCAATTTCCGCCGGGGGTTTCGTGTGCGTTTGTTGCGTTTGTTGCGTTGCACCATCCGCTCGACATCGCACGGCTGATTTTCGAGAACAGAGAAAACTTCCAGGCTATTTCCAGAAGTATAATTAGTGACCCTAGCCCGATACCGGAGTATCCCGCGACCGTTTCCAGTTTATGCATTCTTCTCTTCACTTGTCTGTGCCTGATCAGTTCGTTAGCATGATTTATTATGGCCTGGAATTCGACACTCCCATCCGTAAGATCAGTGTCGTGATTTTTATCGGAGTCGATGGGGGTTGGAGGGTTGGTATCGGATAGCAGCTTGGAAAGTTCAGTCGGATCGTTTGGGTCGAGTGCGTTAGTATCCAGCGATTTGGCGTACAGCGCGGAGATGTTTAGAGTCGTTCTCGGTGAAAATTCTGCGATAGCGAAACTCGAAACTGTGTCGGATGACGTTATTACTGCGAAATCGGTTCTCGCTTCGCAACGGGGTCTTAAATTCAGGATACCGGTCCCATTGATGGATAGTGACTTCGGGACGTGATTTTCGCATTTTATATGAATGGTTTCCGTACTCGGGCACGAGAAGATCCATTGATTTGTCGCGTGTATTCTCGACCAGTGTGTGCGGGTGATCCGTAAATCGCGGTTCGGTGATCAATTTCACTTCACAGTCACTATGAGCGTCCACCCGATACTGCACATGATTGTTTTTACAAATATACCGATCGCCTGAATTTTTGCATTCATCAAGGTCGTCGTGCTCGAGGCGAAAATACGAGTCGAGATTATCGGAAATAGCGGAAAGAGCCGAACGAGGCTTGATATAGGCAAAACTGGCACCTTTTGTGCCTGAATATTGATGTACCGGTAATGGTATATTTTTGTATAACGTGAAGAATTTTAATTCCAAGAGAGGTACCGAGATTATGTATATGAGGTTTCCGTTCGAGTGATAAATCGTGAGCTCTGATAATTTAATTAGTTCTGGTGAATATTTTGGTTCTAGTGGCACGGGGAATTCCGAATTCGGTCGAGCTCGTTGGATAGCTTTAGCGCCTTGAATAATTTGATGCGGCGAAAGAAGTCGGGGATGCAATTGTCCTTGTTTCGCGAACAAAATCGCATCTGTCAATATAATAGTGTCCAGTTCGCATTCCGTAACACTGTGCTCGAGCGCGGCTGCGGCATCGTTTAATTTTTCGTTAAATTCGAGTGCGCGCACGGAGTTCACGACGATGTCCACCGCGCGCGTCATATTACTTATGCGACCCGAAAGCTGCAGTGCTGTGGCTGTCAGTTGGCGTCTTTCCTCTTCGAATTGCGATTTAATAATGTATGTTTGATTCGCGAGCAATTCGATGACAGAACGAGTGTCGTTTGCTAGTGCTTCAATCCGTTCGTCATAAAGTTGCGCGTCTTCGGCGTCAAGTGTACCGAAAAGCGCGCGGCGAATTGTTCCTATAAATCCCAACGGGGCTCGTTTTTTCCTTTCCTCATGCTCTTGCGGGTAATCTTGCGTTAATCCTTCGATTTCTATCTGATCTCTACTCAGGGTTTTGAGTGTTTCTTCTATCCCCTCGAGTTGTGCGTTCGCTGAGCATGCATATTGCAGCCGCTGACATTCGCGTGATAGATTTAGCTAGTCTACGGTATGCTGTGCGACTCGCCGTAGAAGTTTTGTCAAGTCGACGTGTGTAACGAGATTCCACGAGGTTTGGTTCGTTCTCAAGGTTCCCCAGTGATCCGAGTATATACCGGGATTGCCTGGTACGGATGTTATCGCATATTGTCCGTCCTCCATCCCAAACCTGCAACGAGCGAATGTGGAGTGAAAACGGGTGTCGGAGATGTGTCGGGTGGCAGTGCTTCAAGATGGTTTTTAGTGTAAGTATATTATTTGTCTATGTCTTATTTTCGTGTGTTTGTTTGTATGCTCATGGGATTTTGTTGACATTGCATTTTTGACCCGTGCATCGCAGGTTGGCGTGATTGAATGGCGGATCGTCTCCTCATTTCTGGGCTGACTGCTCTACTAGTCGTCTCGAACAAAATTCACCATGAACGCGGAGAGACTTTTACTCGTAAAGCACGTTATTTCGGTAAGTGTTCTTTGTTGGTTTACTCTTGTTCTTATTTTTTTTTGTATTTAATTTATTATTATTTTGCTTTTTAATTTACTGTTGTTTTTCTATTTAATTTACTATTAATTTTGCGTTTAGTTTATTATTATTTTTCCATTTGATTTGCTATTGTTTTTCTGTTCAGTTTACTATTGTTATTTTTTTTTATTATTGTTTTCTACTTAAATTACTATTGTGTTTCTATTTTTCTTTTATAGCAATGGTATTGGGGTTTTGGCACGCGGGTGCGTGCTGCTCGTCGCGAGTATCGCCGGTCGCTGGAGGCGGCCGATCCATGGATGGACGATGATTTGGGCGTCCACCGACTGTTCGCGGAGGCGAGTCTCATCATACGTGATGGGATCTTAATTCACGGGTGTCGCCTGGGCTCCGGTGCCTGGTTACGCGGGGGTGCCCGATTTCACATTTCCGGCGACTCGGATGAGGATGAATTTTTTGAGTTATTTTGATATTGTGTAAAAATTTTATTTTAAGTGGAATTGTATGGTGGTCTGGTGGAGGAATGGTTTTCCTATTTTTTTTTTCTTAATAAAGAAAAGGTGTTCCTCAATTCTTTCTCTTTTTCTTCCGCGTATTTCCCTCTTTCTTCTTTTTTTTTTTTTTTCTTCGCGAGAAGGCCTCCCTCCTCCCCCTTGCAAGTTGCAACGCAGTATCGCCGGTCGTTGGAGGCGTTGCAACTGTTGCAACTGCAGTTGCAACTGCGTTGCAAGTGCACCAAGGCTGCGAGCGATCCTGGCGGCTCGAACCGCGGGAGACCGAGAAAAAGTAGAGGCGAGAAAAGAAATTTTTTTTTTTTTTTTTTTTTCAAGAAAAATTTAAAATTTGTGTATATATATGTCTTGTGACGGGGGTTTTCGTCAGAACTTGTAGTCGGGGGAGGGACAAGACAAAACTGAATAATCGTAGGCGATGGGGGGGATACTTAACAACAGAAATAATAATTTATTATAAATTCGGTGAAAAGAAATAATACAAAGAAAATCGGAATGAAAATAAGAAATAACAAACTAAAAAAATAACGGAGATCGAATAACTAATAATAAGAGGATAACTCGAAAAAGATAACAAAAGAAAATAAAGAAAATAATCAACTAAAATAGTGCAAATAATCTCACCAACAATCTAAGCGGGGGCGGGGGCGGAAAATTAATAAACTAAATCGGGGGAGAAATACTAAGAAAACAATCAAGGAAAATGATACAAAATAATAATAATTCTCGAAAATAATAACGATTCGAATAACTGCTAATAACTAGTCGTACGGGCGAGGGGAGGGTCGGGGAAAAATAATAAAAGAATTAGCGGTGGTTGCCACCAGGCGATCCGCTAGGCGTGTGCTACTCGTGGCAGGAGAAAATGTCGACGGGACTATCGAATATTCTCGGCAAAGGGGCGACGGGTCTTCGGAAAAATTACAATGAAAATCGCGGGGAAAATACTAGCAAAAATAGCTCACAGAAATATCTCAGAAATCGGGGGAAACTATTCAAACAATACTCTTGGGCGCCAGTTACCATTTACGGGGTAACGCCGTTATTCGGCTCGACATGAGTCAGCAGATATTCAACTTTACTCGAGTACGTAATGGCCGGCACTCAAAGGGACAGCAGAGGGCTCAGGGGAGGGTCAACCGATCTTTGGGCTGGCAATTTAATGCCTTCGGCTCACATACGAATTTCGGGGACATCAGGGCGATATACGGGGGAAATACTCGATGGGAAAAATATTCAAAATTGCACACGAATAACTTACTTACTTAATAACTTCGCACGCAAAAATAACGTCGCACGCCACTCACCACGTGCACGAGTCGTTGCCGGTAAATGGCGAACTTGGGAAAAATATGCGATAAAGTAACGAAAGAAGTGATTACCGGTGACTTCACTAACTTTGATTACGTGGAAAATATCGGGGGAGGGTCGGGGAGAGTTATCACGCGGGAGGGAAACTATTACTTGCAATTATCACACACTCTTTACAATAAATTCACGCTGGGCGATTCCCTTACAAAAATGGCGGGGAACGGGGGAATCGTCCACACACGTCTACTCTAATTGACGGCTCGAACGAGGCTGAGGTAACGCTCGTCCTTCTTCTCGGAAATCTTCTCCGTTGACAGCGCGACGGAAGGCGGTGGAGAGAGAGAGAAGACGGTACTCGGCGTCGGTCGATAATTCGTTCGATCCACGGGCGAGGTGTCAGATGGCGGCAGCGATATTGATTTATCGTCGCTCGGGATATTGAGCGACGATCGAGAGCGGCGAGCGGCGTGGTCGGTGAGAGAGGCGACGGGACGGCAACGGTGGACTTTGGCCAGCGACGTATCCTGTTGTTGTCGAGCGAATATCTTCCTTCGCTGTTTCCCGCTCTCTCTCTAGCTCGTGCGTTGTCTCTGCTTTCGGTCTCTCTCGGTGTCTTGGGTCTTTGGCTGAGCGTTACCTTACCTATGCGCGGGGTACGTGGGGGGGGGGGAGATCTACTGTTTCGCGCGGTGATATTAAAGGGGCTCCGTGGTGAGCGGAGCCTCGACTCGAGTACGAAAAATAATTGTACGAATTTACTTCGTTACAGTGTATATTTTTTTTTTTTTTTTGGAAACTCGAAATTTATTTTCAAAGGAAAATTACAAATTTTGTATCTATATTTTTTTTTCTAATTTTTATAAGGAAAAGGAAAGTGAGAAAAGAGAGAAACAAAGAAATTTCGAGAAAATATCCGAGAATTTTATATTTAATTTTTTTTTTTTTTAGAAAAAAAAGGGATAAAAATTCGAAAATTTTATAGATAAAAAAAATGAGAGAAATTTTGGGAAATTTTTATTTGTATTAGGGCATTTTATTTCACTATTTTTATTGTTATTAGCTATTACGATTTTTTGTTTTTCACCCCGCCTTTACGCTCGGAGTAGTAGCATCCTTATTTTCTATTCCGCCTGTACGCGGTGCAGTGCATCTCGCGCGTCACGGAATTTGCTGACGCGGCGGTTTGGCGGCGACCTGCTGGCTGCCGTCTTACCTATAGTAGTGTGCCTATAGTGGTATAGTAGCATTCGGTATCGATATTGTTACTCGACTTTTATTGTATGCCGAATAAAAATCGAAAATAATGGGAGAAAGAAAAAAATATATATATATTTTTTTTTGATACGTACTCGTAATGGCGTACGATTATTGGTCTTTCTACGTTTGTTGTCTCTCCTCTCTTTTTGTTGGAGAAAACATAGCGTTATTTCTTCGCTCATGTGCTTCGCGGCGTTACTCCGCGAGTCGAGGAATTGCTGACGCGGCGTTTCGACGGTGAGCGCATTATGCGATATGCGGCTTGCCGTGATGAGGTCGTTCATTAACACGGCCATAGCGTAATACTCGCTGTTGTTTTGAGCTGAGTTGATTGCTGCCTCCCCTGTTATCGGAGGGAGCCAGATGTTCGTAAAGGGGCTGTTGTTCGTTTCTTTCTGTCCTATCCTTTATCCTATTGTTATTGTTTGTTCCTCTTCCCTAATTATGTTGTTATTATTATTATATTAGTTGTTAATGTATATTAGTTGTCGTTATTATTATTGTTATTATTATATATATATATATATATTTTTGTTTTATAAAAAAATTTTTTTTTTTTTTATACATAGCATTTTTTTACTTTGTCGGCAGAACGACATATCTTTTCTCTTGTTGTCCGTTTCCTTCATGCGGTAATAGCAATTCGATGTTATTTTTCGGCAGAATTTCCGAGATTGGGTATGGGCCGATGTATTCCACATCGAATTTTCCTATCTTCACCGGTTTTTCGAGCCATACATGATCACCGATTTCGAGCGTATGTTTTCTCACTCTTCGATCGTAGTAGAGTTTCGATCGTTCTTTTGCTCTTATTAGGTTCGTGCGAGCCGTTTCTCTATCGAGTCGCATCTTTGAGATCAGATCAGCGAGATATTCGTCGAGGTTCCGATCGTTCGGTAGTCCCTTCGGTTCGTAGCCGAATTGCGATGGGATTCTCGCGGTTCTTCCGAACACCAGCTCGAACGGGGTGTATTTTGTACTCTCGTGAATACTCACGTTATATGCGAACATTGCTGAGGGAACCCAATAGTCCCAATTGCCGCGATCGCTGATGTATTGTTTCAGGTGTTCGGTAAGCACGTGGTGGCTTCGCTCGAGTGAACCGTTGGATTGCGGGTGATATGCAGTCGTTGTATAATGTCTTATTTTAAATATCTTCGTGAATTCCTCGAAGATTTCACTCACGAAATTTGTTCCTCTGTCGGAGGCGATGATTTTTGGTGCTCCGAAAATACAGATGTATTTCATCGCGAGAGCTGTTGCAACATCTTTCGCGGTTGTGTTGCCCATGGGTATCGCTACCGAATATTTTGTTAAATTGTCCTGAATTGTTAATATATTTCTGTGACCCGATGCGGTCATCGGCAAAGGCCCGTAAATATCGATCGATATTTTTTCGCAGGCGTCTGTTGGTGTATCGGTGATAACCATGGGTTCACGATGTTTTACGCGTACTAGCTTGCGTTGTTGACAGTTCCAACAGCGTCTGACGAAGTTCTCGATGTCCCTTTTCATTGTTTTCCAATAGTATCGTTGGGTGATTAACTGCCAAGTTTTTGTCATTCCCTTGTGGCCTCCGATAGTTGAACTGTGGTGTTCTTCTATTATTTCTTGTCTGTCTTCTACATCGGGTACGATTATGCATTTATTGCAGATAAAAATTTTCATTTCGGTACCGCGAAACATCGCGTTGAATTGCTCTACGAGCCATCTGTGTTCCATATCGTTGAACGATCCGTTGTCGAGAGAAATGCGAAGAATCTTTACGTCGTGTCGTCGCATCAGCTCTCTTAGTGTTTCCAGGCATGGAGTTATGACATCCGGATCGAGAGGCCTGGAGAAATTGTTGCCGTATACGAGGCCGAAGGAATATAAATCCCCCTTTTTCCTCATAATTACTTCCCCTGATGCTACTGGGTCGTCGATTAAATCTTCCCAATTCAGCCTTTGTTTCTCGATAAGCATTCTGGTGGCATGGGACACTATTAGTTTATCTGCAGACACCCAGTATGCGACGCATCCCTTCTCTTCAGCAACGTGCTGGTTGACGATTTTCACTGGTTTCTCTTCCGGATTTCCTTCGTCGCTCGGGTCTTCGGGTGGTGGATTTTCCCTGTCTCTCGATGCAGAAGTACTGGGAAGTTGAGGATCGATGATTGATAGATTCTCATCGATTTCTGCGTCTATTTCCGAGTCTAATGTTTCTTCTTCATCCGAAGGTTCGTATAACGAGCCTGTTGGACCAGTTATTCGTCGCTCTTCCTCCCCGGTCGTTTGCAGGTAGCTATTTGTTTCTTGTGCAAACGACGGAGTGTTTTGTTGTACGTTTGGTAGTTCTGTTGCTTCTGACTCGAATTCGTCGGAGTCGCGTATTGGCTTTGGCTCGCTTGACAATGGTGATCGTACATTGTCCGGGTGAGGTGAGTACCATTCGCTTCCTTCATTGTCCCACCAAAGATCGGTCTGTTCCTTTCGCTTTTTCTGATGTTCGTGTGTTAGAACTTCGTCCTGCGAGTCTGATGATTCGTAATGTCTTTTACGATTTTTCCCTGCGGGGTTTTCGTCGTCGCCTTTCGTCAGATTTCCGAATTCGTAACTGTCGGACGAAGAATATTCTCGTTCCGAACAGGAAAAATCTCTTTCGTGTCTTAATTGAGTAGTCGCGAATTCGTCAGATGCTGTTCGTGATTTTTTCCTTCGCGGTGGTTCTTCGTCGTCTTCGTCGTCGATATGTGCTCGTTTCCTTACGCTCAATGGGCGAACGATGGCAGAACGTACTGGCGGTTCGTCGACCGGGTTTCGCGACAGAGCGTCAGCGTTCGTGTTTACCCTCCCCGGTTTGTGTTTTATTTCATAGTCGCATCCGTCGAGGATCTCGGCCCATCGGCGAAGCTGCGAAGTCGGATCGCTCAGCTTCTTAATCCAATTAAGTGGTTTATTGTCCGTGACGAGCGTGAATTTCCTTTCATATGATCGGAATTGTTCCAACGCATAGATTATTGCGAGCATTTCTTTCTTCGTGGCATCGTATCGAGTTTGTGTTTCGGAAAGTGTTTTTGATAAGTAGGCTATCGGAAGATCTTTGCCTACTTCGCCTTGACTGAGTACGGCACCAAGCGCATAATCTGACGCATCGGTGGTAACGATGAATGCCCGCGTAGAAAAAAAGAATCTCAGCGAGATTCTTGGCGAGAATCTAGGTGAGATTCCTGGGAGAATCTTTCCGAGATTCTAAGCGAGATCTCGCTGAGAATGCCGCATGTGTCCCGGACCGTGATTCTTGCCGTGCTTCTTGGCGAGATTATTTAATCGCGCGCACAATCCCGCTGTGCTTCTCCGCGTGATTGTTTTAATCGTGCACACAATCTCGCCATGCTTCTCCGTGAGATTTTCGTTTATCGCTGCGAGAAATCTCTCGCACAATCTCGCAGTGCTTCTTGGCGAGATTTTTATTTATCACTGCGGGGAATCTCGCACACAATTTCGCCGTGCTTCTTCGTGTTCAAGCGAAAAATGAAAGAGAAAAAAAAATTAAAATTAGTCAAATAGAAGGCGAAAATAAAAAACGTAGAATTTTGGCCGGAATCAATTTTCGGCAACAAATTTGCATTCAACGAGAAATTTTAGACGCTATAATGGAAAATCGCTGGTTTTTTTCCAAGTGCTCCCGGTTTTCCGCAAGGAATCTTAGCAAGAGTCCCACATGACGGCCAAAAGTTTGCAGAATTTTGAAAAAAAAAAAAAAAAAAATCAGCGTTTTCTACTATGGAGTCTAATATTGTTCGCTGAATGCAACTTTGTTGCCACAATTTGGTTCCGAGCTAATTTCTACATTTTTTATTTTCGCCTTCTATTTGACTAATTTTAATTTTTTTTTCTCTTTAATTTTTCGCTCAAACACGAAGAAGCATGGAGAGATTGCGTGCGAGATTCCCCGCCGTGATAAATAAAAATCTCGGCAAGAAGCACTGCGAGATTGTGCGAGAGATTCCCCGCAGCGATAAACAAAAAACTCGCGGAGAAGCGCGGCGATAATCGCGGTCCGGGACACATGCGGCATTCTCAGCAAGATCTCGCTGAGAATCTCGGAAAGATTCTCAGAGGAATCTCACCGAGATCGCTGAGAATCTCTGAAAGATTTTCAGATGAATCTCACCGAGATTCTCGGCAAGAATCTCGCTGCGATTCTTTTTTTCTACGCGGGTGGTTTAGTATAGTCCGGATATTGTAATATTGGCTCCTCGCACAATTTATCGCGTAATTCCTCGAAAGCTTTTTGCTGCTCGTCCTTCCATTCGAAAGCCACGTTTTTCTTGAGCAGAATCGTCAAAGGTTTCGCGATCAATGCGAAATTCTCGATAAATCGTCGATAATATCCGACGAGTCCCAGAAATTGTTTGATGTTCCTTACGTTTTTCGGAATCGGAAATTCTTTTACGGCTCTGAGTTTCTGAGGATTCGGTCTCACACCGTCGCGTCCAATGATGTGACCGAGGTACACGACTTCTGGCCGAAGAAACTCGCATTTGTCGGGTTGTAAAGATAGCCTCGCTTTCGTTAGTCGTTTTGCGAGCCTATTGAATTTTTTCCTGTGTTCATCTAATGAGTTCGCGTAATTAACGATGTCATCGAGATAAACGAACATCTCATTACCCTGTAGACCGGATAATACTTGGTCCATGAGTCGTTGGAAGGTAGCTGGAGCATTTTTCAGGCCGAATGGCATTCGGTTAAATTCGAAATGACCGTGAGGTGTAGAAAACGCTGTCTTTTGTTGGTCCGATGGCTCCATTGGGATTTGGTGGAACCCTGAGGCGAGGTCGAAAACCGAGAAGTATCGTGCATTGCCTAATTGATCTAAGATATCCGTTATGTTCGGTAGCGGATACGCGTCTTTGACCGTTTTCTCATTCAATTTCCGAAAATCCACTACTAATCTCCAGCGTTTTTTCCCTTTGTAATCCGCCTTTTTCGGGACGATCCAGATCGGTGAATTGAACGGCGAAGTTGAAGGCTATATGATGTCCTTCTTCAGCATATCGTGCACCTGAGAGTTTATTTCTTCCTTCATATTTTGTGGAAATCGGTACTGTTTTGTGTTGATTGGTAATTCATCGGTCGTATAAATCCGGTGTTTGACTACGTTCGTCTTGCCAAGGTCTTCGTCGGGTAGATTGAAAATTCCCGAATTTTCTTTTATAAGCGCGGTCACGTGTTCGCGTTCTTCTCGTGTGAGGTGGTCTAAGCGTAGTAATGGAAGTAATTTTTCTGTTCTCTCTTCCGGGTTAGCTTCGACTCGCGCTAGTCGCGTTTTTTCTTGAGCCGTTGATTTGGCTGTTTCAGCTTCGACGAGTTCTTCGAACGGTATTAATTCTACTTTCGGCACAATGAGCCCTATTTCCTCGTCTGTGCTATTTATTGCGAATAAATATGCGAACCCGCCATGGTTTCTAACTAGTGCATTTCCGCAGTAAATTCCCTTTCCGAATTCGATTTTTCTCGTATAACCTTCTGGCAGATCGTTAATTTCTCTAATTTTCATTAGTCTCTGTGTTCTCGCGGGGAGGATGGTCACCTCTGTTTCGACGAATGGAATTATTTGGTACGGTTTCGGGATGCATATCCCGCCCTCGTTATAATTTATACTGGCTTTGTGTTTTCTGAAGAAATCACGGCCAATAATTGCGTCTTCGGCTATTCTAAAGTCGTTTGCGACGACCTGGAATTCGCCTACTAGATCATTTACGCACAGCTCGATTGAGCCTAGCGAGCGAGTCGTACCTTCCGTTACGCCGTTTATCTCATATTTTAATTTACGATTAAATTTGATACCGGGTAGGAGGAATCGTCTTTTAATTACAGAGATGTCCAATCCATTATCCACATAGAACTTTCCTTTGCCTCCCCTCAAGCTTACGCATCTGAGTCGGACGACGCTATCTGGCCTGTGCGACAACTTCGATAAATTAGCCTGACGGATTTCTGCTCTCACGGCGCTTGTTCGTTGTCGCTCGACGTCGCGCTTCGTCGAGCCCCCTTGGAGTTTAAATTCTCTGAACTCGATTTTTGGCTCACGCACGACGAGTCTGAGGTACGGCCGCGATCGTTCGAATTGTCCCTGCCCCCTTTTGACGACCGGGAGTCGCGTGAACTTCTGCTATCATGAGAGGCGCTGCGAGGTTTGTTTCTGTATTTTTCCGATTTTCCTGGCTTCGAATGACCCTCGGAATCGCTCGAGTCCGAAGAGGAAAAACGAAGTTTCTTTTCTTTCTTTTTGCTTTTCAGATTGGAATGCTTTTTTGACTCATCGCGTCCATATTCGCGGCGAGAGCGATGTTTATCTCCCGACTTTGATCCGTTTCTATTTTCGCGAGAATCGGATCGTCCGTCGCGAGAATTAGATCGTTGTCTATCGTGAAATCGTCTCTGCACCTCGGATTGTTTTTTACGATAATTTTCTCGCGAGTAATCGCGAGATCGATTCTTCTTACGGTCTTCTGAGTCGCTACTCGATTGGCGGCTTCTTTGGCCTGAATTACGACTGTGTTTTCTCGAGCGCGATTCGTCCCTGACTCCTTTACCCTTGCGTTCGAGCTCTTCATAATAACGACGATTCTGGAGTCTCCAACAATTTTCTATTGCGTGACTATCGCCCTTACAATAAGTGCAGAACAGCGTTATTTCTTTCGAGTCTGCGTAATGTATTTCTGCTTGTGAGCGGGAACGCGATCTAGAGTGTGACCGCGAGTGAAAACGAGAGTGCGAACGTGAATTATTTTCGCGGTTTTCGCGGGAACGAGAGCTTTCCCGGTCGCGACTTCGGCTGGGGCGAGTCGTTGCTTTAACATTTACCCGCTATTCGCGTTCGTCCACAGCGGCTAATTCTTCGATTATTTTATGATGTTTTCTTTTATATTTCAGATTATACTTAGCGCGATTTTCTCGGACCTTTTCGCGATCTTTGTGTATTTCCTGCGCCTCTTGGGCGTAGGATATCGCCTGTTCAATCGACTTAGGGTCTCGCATCAAAACAGCGTCGCTAATGCTAACGCTAACTCGTGCAATCCCTTAACGAACCTACCTATTGCATTTTTTGTATGCGTTGCTTGAAGCAATTTTATTACATCTTTTGATCGATCAGGGCCCTGAGCGGCACAGCGATGCAACCGCTCGGTGATCCGTTTAACGTGAGCTGCGTAATCGTTCAACGGCTCATCTGTTCCTTGTGAAATATTGGCCAATTCCACTTGGAGCGCGAGTTCGTCCTTTTTATGCGAATAAAGATTCTCTAAATCGTCCAAGATTTCTTGTACTGAAGTATATACCCTTTTTTTCGGGTGGGTTTGACGACCAGCGTCTCCCGTCAATTTATTGAACAACAAGTAACGAAATTTAACGAAGTCGTTTACGTCCAGAGAGGACATGGCGTATTGCACGTCGGATATGAATTCTTCGATCGATATATTTGTTCCGTCGAAATTTGGAATCGGGTAGAGCGCTTTCATGAGCCAGTCATTGTCGCTGCGTACGCTCATTTGGCGGAAATTCGAGATCATTTCGAGATCGCTTTGAGGCGGCGGAGCGGGACGGTTGGGGAGGTCTTCCTCCTTGATCTGTTGATCTATACCGGCCGCTCCAAAGCCTTCATTGCGCTGAAAGTGCGCGTTTTGTTGCGAAAAATAACGTGGGTCTTGTTGCATACCCGGTTAGATATTTAAATTAGGTGGCCATTGCACGTCAAAATTTTGCGCCATTTGGTTTGCTTGGCGATAATTCTCGAACGCCTGTTGGGCTAAATGCATCGATCGATTTTCGTTTAAATCGTCCACCGAGAACGCTCTCTGATTTATTCTGTGAGTGTTTTGATTCGCGTGTAGACGGGCATGAGGATTTAAAGGACCTCCGTTACGAATCGGTAGTCCTGGATCCGATCTGTTTGGCGAGGGATTATCAAGGAATATTTCGGGAGTGTCTGGGTGTCGAGCCATGGTTCTTCGCTTTCTCCCTTTCTTCCCTTTCAACCACCCGGAAAACGTGATGAATCCCGAAAATTATAACTTTCACGCGATTATTTGAAAAGAATTTTGACAAGGGATAATTAAAATTTTGATGTTCTCGAACGTCAGCGTTAATTAACTGGGAAGAACAATTTGAGAAATAAAACTCTCGGCTCAAATGGCAGCAAGATAGGAAATTTTGTTTTCCTAAAGATTGTTAAGTCATTAAAAATATTAGATACGCAAAATTCGTAGGATTGAACCACGTATGGGGTCGTCCAAAATGGTCTATAGTTTCGGGGATTTCAGAGTGGTTAAGTGTTCAAATCCTAGGTTCGAGCTCGAAGATCGAAAAATTTGAAAGTCGAACAATTCGAAAAACTGAAGAACTCCAAGATCTCGAAAACCTGAATAATTCGAAAAATTCGAAAATCTCGAGAACCGGAAAAATTCGGAAAATCGAAAAATTCGAAAATCTCGAAAACTCGAGACCCCGAAAAACTCGAAAATTCAAAAAATCCGGAAAATCAAAAAATTCGAAAAGTCTCGAAAAATTTGAAAATCTCGAAAAATCGAAAAATTCAGAACACCGAAAATTATAATTTTCAGATAGTTGAAGGATCGGAATGTTAAATAATTGAATAATACAAAGCCACGACAATTACAATGTTCTGATAGTCGAAAAATTGAAGTATTCGATTATTGAAGGTCGAAGGATTTGGTTATTCGTGAAATCGAAACATTTGGTTACCGAGAATTGAACAAATGTAAATATTCGGAAAAGCTAAAAAAAAAAAATCGGAATTTAGAAAAATGCAATATTGTAGATCGCAAAAGTCAATTATTCGAAAAACACAAAAATTCGAAATTCGAACGTTTTTTCTTTTTCAAGAGAATTTAATATTGTAAATTGAAAAATTTAAATATTCAAAAATACAAATATTCGAAAATTCCGAAGGTTAAAGGTCGTAAATCACAAAAGTTTAAATATGCGAAAATTCAAAATTTCGAAAATCTAGAGATTCCAAAATTAAAAATTGCAAGAATTAAAACCAATAATTCGAAAATTAAAAAGTTTGGCAACTTCAAAATTCGAAAATCTTAGGACCCAAAAATAGAAAATTTGGAAATTCCAAAATTCAAAAACTTCGAGAATTAAAAATCGAAGATTCGAAAATTCCAAAATTCGAGAACCTCAGAAAATTAAAGGTGGCAATTCCAAATGTTCGAAAAATTTAGAAAATAAAAAAAAGTTCACAAAATGTCAGAAAAATTAAATATTGCAACTTCAAATATTCAAGAAAAAATAAAAAATGCAAGAATCGAGAAATTCGACGATTTCGGAGACTTGAATATCGAAAGCTCGAATATCCGAAAAATTCAATAATTTCGGGAAATTAAATATCGGAAATTTAAATCACCGCAGAATCCGAAGCCTGAAAGATTCGGCAATCCCCGAAAATTAAATACCGAAAATTCAAATTTTCGACAAATTCCGGAGATTGAAAAAAAATTTTTTTAAATTTCGGAAATCAAAATAATGGTACTTCAAATGGTCGAAAGGTTCAAAAGTTACAAAGTTCGATAATTCCGGAAGAGTAGATTCTGAATTCGAATGCTCGAAAAATCGAAAATTGGAAAATTTAATAATTTCGAAAAGTTGAATGTTGAAAATTCGAGTATTCGAAAAATGCAAAAAAAAAATCGAAAATTTCAACAGAATAGAAATTTCGAAGTGTCGAAATTGACGAATTCACCACTCGAAACAACCGAAATCTCGGACTATCAGCGAGTTTCGCTAACTGATTTTTTTCTCTTTTTTTTTTATCGAAACACAGAAGATCCGAAAATTGCGGATCTTTCCGCAAATTTTGGCAACGGAAAAATATCACTTATACGGTAAATTTTCCGGAGACGGATATTCAGTCGACGAGATGTTTCGTCGAACTATTGATAATCGTATTAAAGTAGATAAATGGTACTTACACGAGAATCGGCAGGAGCAGCAGAATGAACGGACTTGACTTCGGCATCTTCATTGATATCCCTTTCGTCCGTTTATCGGTTCAATATAGGTACCGCTTCCATCTGCTTTTTCCGTGGGTATCGATTTTGTTTCTTCGATTCCGTATTGAAGTTGTTTCTTCTTACACGTCCCTCACTCACTTACACACGCGAGCACTCGGATCTCAAGAGAAATGAATCCCACTTCTGACACCAAAAATTTTCCTCTGTTACGTCTCGGAGTTTTGCCGGCGAACGCGTCAATTCGAATGAACGGCTAACGGTCGCGCACGCTCTCAACTCGATAATGTAAATCGGGAAATGTTATTTGGGGTTCGTCTCTCGAATAAGATTTTATAAATCCCGTTTCGAGTACAATAATTCGCGTTTATTCATTCGATCGATAAATACGAATAATACAAATAATTCGCGAGAATGTGTGTTTTGTGTGAATGCAAAGGGACTCTAAATTATAATATTAATTAAATCTATCTTAGTCGCGGAGGAAAGTACCCGCTCTAAAATGAGTCCGACCGATTAACATGAAATTCAAAGTAAGACTGATGATCGAGTGATGGAAACTGGCCGTCGCGAGGCGGCCGAAATTGCTGACATTGCGCGGCACGCGCTGTTGCTAAGCCGGAGGTAAAGCCAGCATAGGGGAAACTCCAAAATGCTGATTAGCCGTGAGACGGAAGAGCGAGAGTTCCGAGAGAAAATATAAATATCTATTTCAACGTAAAGTCGCGAACGGATATGAATCGATGAAATATAATATTACTTATCCGGTCGGCTGATTTTGCGTCTGAGCTCTTTCCTTTGCGAGAGAAAATAATAAAAGAAATAAATCGTCGAAAATAGAAAAATCAAAATTACGTGTAGATTAAGGGTCAGGACGTAACAATAATAATAAAATAAAAAAATTATATCGAATGCTATCGTTGTTAAGTTTATTTTCCTGATCTTTAAAATAAATAAAAATCTCATAAAAAACAAATTAGAAAAAAATAAAAAATCTTTCTTTATCTTTTTTACATTTTCAGAATTACAAAAAATAGTATCTGTCATTTGTTTCCAATATTTTGATAATCGTTTAAATACTGAAGAAACTATACACAATACTATACAGATTCGGATACTAAGCACGAATACATAGGATATTTAGCGAAAATTTCGGTCGTTCAGTTCTTAATCACAATTGTTCATTAATAAAATAACTTTTTTTTTCACTTCGACTATTTTTTTCCGCATACTTTAGTCAACTTTAAGTCAAACAGGTCCTATGTAATTTACTCTAACTGTTTATAACAATATATTTTTGAAAGTTGCAAATTGGCCAAAACTGCTCTACTTAACAAATTTGACAAAAAAAACAGACAAAGTTTTGATTTTACAATAAAATTGAATAGAATCTTCTTTATTCGAATCGATGAACTATATACGGAGAAAATAGTAAAAATTCGAAATTGTTATTTTGTAATTGTTTAAATATTTTTTATAAATTTCTTATTTCAAAAATTAATTTTTTCATTTGCAACTGTTTTTTCCGAATATCATTCATCGATTCGCACAGTAAAGATTCTTTTCAATGTTCTTGGAAAGCAACACTTCATTGGATACGCATAGTGAAAATGCATTGCCACCTTACAAAAGCGCGTACTGATAAGGGGATTGAAGCAAATGAAAAGTGTCATGGAAGCTATTTCGTCCAAATTATCGCACGTAATTCGAAAAAAAAGAATTTTTTTTTACAATTACAAATTTATAAAAATATTTAAACAAATAAAGATATTTAAATTTTAAACAAATAAAGAATAACAATTTCGCATTTGCTATCAGTTTTCGCAATTCTGTTCATCGATTCTAATCTAGAAGATTCTATTCAATTTTCTTGTAAAGTCAAAACTTTCTGGTATACACGCAGTGAAAAAGCATTACGACTTTATCAGTGCGTGTACTACTAAGGGAATTGCATAAAATAAAAAGGGTCTTAGACGCTTTATTGTCCAAATCGTTGCGCTTGATTCGGAAAAAATAAATGCAAATTGAAAAATGAATTTTTGCAATTAACAATTTATAACAATATTTAAACATTCGACAAATAGTAATATGGCTTTTCCATTAATTGTCCCCGATTTGTTTAATCGTTTTGAATCGAAAAGAGCCTGTACTGATATTCTGTACAAACGATTTACAATTAGGCTTGATTGCGGTGTCAATAAAAAAATACTACGAAAATTACAAAACTCCCGAGTGAAAAAAAGAGTGGAATAACAATTAATTATTCACATGTCATAGTCGTGCGATTTCTCCGTCATTGAGTATGGAAATCTCCCGACTATAACATGTGAATAATTAATTGTCATTTCACTCTTTTTTTCACTCGGGAGTTTTGTAATTTTTGTAGAATTTTTTTATTGCCGTAAACGCGTTTGCCGTAAACGCGTTCCTCAACCCGTAAACATGTGCTACGCGTTTAAGCTCGCATACCTGCAACAGGCCGGTCCCCTCTTCATTCTGACCCCCACTTCACAATTTTATCCGTCGCATCGTCGCTTACCTGGCTTGGTCAACTCACGAGGCTACTGAGAACCTTCAATTTTCGACGTACGCTCTTTTGGACCATCTCCGGCCACCTGGTCCTCACTGAATGTTTAAATCATAAAACAAAGCTTCTTGAGGAAGTCAAAAATAATGAGAGTACGTTCATACAAGCAGCTGGATATACTGCAAGAAAAGAAAGAGAGGAAGTAATATGCCAACGTAGTTGGCAGCTTTTTATTTTGCCAACCGATTTTTGTAATTTTTTTAATCACATTCGTTTTTAACATTATTAAACGTTTACTTTCGCGAATAATAAAATAAACAAATATTTCTGTCATGTAATCCGTCGACTGACAGCAGCAGACGGCAGATGAGCAGCCAAACAATTCGAGCATGTACACTACCTTGCGCAACGCAACGTAACACGATACATTTATCGCCAATTGGACCCTTTGACGGTCTCGATACCGAGGTCAAGCCTAATCGTAAATAAAACTCGTCTGAACAATATTGCACTTGCGCAGGTAGTCACAACTATCGGCGGCGTTTGCAGAAACGCCGAGGAAACGCCCACCCACACTTACCCACTCACACTACGTATAAGTTCGTTTCCGTGACATCCTAATTCCAGACACAGACATGATCGTTATTTACGTGAATTGTCATCCCAATGTTGCATTGATAGCAAGTTACCAAGCCTTCTACAGGGCGCTGTAACGTATCAGTATTGCATCTTTCCTTGTCGGAATGGCAGCTGTACTGTGACTATGCATTTATGTCGTTGGGAATAGAGACAATTTTCGATTAACAATAATTGATACCAAATGCGCTCTCATTTTCCGAGAGTCGCACGAATACGCAACATGAGCAGGGTCGCCGCCTAATGCTATTGTCGTAGCAAAAGCAGTGGCATAGACTCCGCAAGCGTACTGATCAGGTTGTTTGGTAACCGGCTGTAGAACTATATCATTCTCTTCGACGTGAGGATAGCGCCTGTGAAGGTATCTCTTCTCCTCCTCATGTAAACGAAGATAGTCACTTCTGCACAAACTGTCATAAATCATGACAGTGGCACCATCATAATAGACGCAACACCAATGTCTAGTAATATTGCCACCTATAATGTGCATATCTCTATCAGACATAACTGGCTTGATAAAAGTGTAATATGCAAAGTAACTTGTGGGATGGAAGCTAAAAGTCGAGTTTTCATGTACGATTGTTGAAATAAGTCGATGCTGGTGTCATTTAATAAGTTAGTACAAGGCAATACATATATCGTCTACAACTTCTTTAACACTGATGTTTTGTCGTACGACATCCAGAATTCCGCGATCTTGTTCCGAAGGTTCCATGTCATCGATCATATCGATTGTTACCCAATTAGCATCGAGGCATGGTCTTTTCGTTGATGCTAGATCGAGTTCTATCGTTGCCTGACCAGAAGTTGTACAGTGTCCGTCTATTTCATACGGTACCTGTTCACGGTCACTCTTTCCTTTTTCCGCTGTTTTCAGACTTTGCTTAGCTTTGGCCCGCAAAATATACTCCGGTTCCCGTATTGGCATACTTCTATTATGCCGACTATCCACGATTTCCGGAAGCAAACATTCCAAGTAAAATCGCAATAAGAACGGTTCCATTTTTGAAGCCCAGAATTCATCGTCTTTCAGGACTTTAACGTATTTCACGTCCACTGGCGTCCAGAGGGCAAAAATACAGTACTTTCGTTGTGTAATATGAAGTTGCCCTTGTACTTGATAATAGTACGCATGATTTTTAGGCACTCACTATAACAATAGGCAAAGAGTGCCTATTAAAATGACCATCCGTTGCTCTTCGGAGACTGTCGAAGGGGTTACTCCGCAGCGCATACTCCAAAAATTTTTATTTTTCACCATTTGCTTCAATGTATCTCCAACATCATGCGTAGTTACTTTGAAGTGACTGCGATGAATAGAAATATTTTTTTTAGCCAGCGGTGCAATGAAAACAACTTTTTGGCTGAATTCTCGGACGTCCGTATCACACTGTAACTGTAGATGGTGCGAACCAATTTTGTTCTCCTTCGCAGGGTTTTTTTATTACATTATTTCCAGTATGCACATTACTTTTAAAATCAATCTAAGATCTTTAAGTATTTTTTCTAAAAAATTATTGGCCACAATTTGCATTTGCCTTCGGTCAAATGTCCGTACGATGCCATCATAATGAACTCTACGAACCAATTTTTTTCTCCTTCGCAGCATCATTTTGTTTTATCAAAAGCACTACGCACAGCAAATTTAGAGACAATCCTACATCTCTAACTATTTATTCATCACAATTTTCCATAAAAAAATGATTTTCTCACATCTGATGTCCGTACGGTGCTCCAATTAAGTATTCTGGAAACCAATTCTTTTCTCTTTCGCAACAATATTTCATTGCATCGAAAGCACTATGCACAACAAATTTTGAGTCATTCTGACAAATATAATTATAATTATAAAATAATTCAAAAACAGTGGTTATAACAAGATTTGCTTTAAAGGTTATGTTATTGAGATTTGCCAAAAATCCATTTTTCATCATTTAAAAAAAAAAAAAACTTCGGTTGTGAAAAATAAAACACGAAATATCATACACAGATTCACAAATGTTTGCGTTTTTTATTTCGAAAATAATATATTATCACCGAAAATCATTCGCAATATTTTACCATATTTTATTCAGATTCGTAATAAAAATGATAAATTTAACGTATTCACTAAAAAAATTGGTAGTAAACTCACAAAAAAGATTCATCGAATATCCAAATTAATTACAATTTCCCAAATAAAACTAAAAAAAATCGCGAGTATATATTTTTTCGTTTTATTCTACCTGTCAAACTTTGGAAGCAGATGACAATTTCGTAGCAGACAATACACAGATACTCATACGTTGCGGCGCGCGTACTCTGTGGCCGGATGATTTTCAAATAAAAAAAAATGGACATCTCGTTTCAATCTTTGTTCCTATTTTACGTAAATATAAATGGATTCTACGCGGTATAGCGCAAATAAAAAGTGTGCAATCATAATAAAAAAGAATTTTCTATCCTTCGAGCGTCGAAGATTCATCGCAGCCGAAATCTTTGTCAATTATGTTTACCCGATTTATTCGTTTACAGTTAATAATAAAAACTGCAAATTCTTTTTCTGGCAACGTATTTTCTCCTCTTCAAAACAAGCCAACATAAGAGTCGAAATCTTTTTTCGCTGCCGAGATATGATTTTTTTTAAGCAAAGACTAATTTTACGAAATTTCGTCAAAAAACGAATCGTTTTTTTAAATTTCTCGAAATTGCCGTCTCTAATCCTTTCCTCTCAAAGAAATCGTATTTACAAACTGACTCTCCGCGTTATTGCGCAGATAAAAAGTGTGCTATTTTACACTTTTACACAGTAATTTTTTACACTTCGACCGTCGGAGATTCATCACATTCGAAATCTTTGTCAATTTTGTTCGCTGGATTTATTCGCTTACACTTGATAAGAAAACTGCTAATGATTATTCTATCGACGTATTTCCAACGTTTTTTTTTTTTCAAATTTTTTCAAATTTTCGTCGAAATACGAATTTCTTTCATATGCTCACGTCTTGAAAAGTTTTTTTTCGCAAAAAAAAAAAAAACAATTGTACTTTTAACAATTGTACTCTTAAAGAACAATTATAAACAATTATTTATCAAGAAAGTGGAAAACACTGAATTTGTCGATTTTACGAGTTATTCCGTACCGAGAAACTTATCTTCGTTTGTGATCAAATAAAATTTTTTAAAATACGATATGATATGATGCTAAATTTGATATTTTTAAGCGACGATAAATATCAATAAAATTTCATTGAAAAACGAAAAAAATTATCGAATTTCTCAAACTTCTCGTCTCCAATACTTGTCTGTTCTACAGAGACAATAACGAGCTGATTCCATGTATTACGAAGAAGAAAAGAAATATATCTCAAATGGTAGAAATGAAATTTGTTATAAGAGGACTGTCAAAGAGCCTTCAAAGTAGAATTTTTCAAGAATTTCATCAATTTGTAAAAAAATATTTCGGAGCTATCCAAGGTGACACATTTTTTATTCGAGTAACGTACTACTTCCTCTTCAATACAAGACAGGAACCAAAACGATATATTTTTTCGTTCTCGAGATAGCATTTTTTTGCAGCATCCATAAATATCGACAAAATTTCATTGAAAATCACAAAGAATAGCAAATTTCTTGAACTTTTCTTCTACAATGATTTGGTTTCCTACCGATAAAATAACGAAGGGGAAGGATTTAAAGGGGATATTTGGCCTGAATGCTAAATGGTAATCGTATTGGTGTCGGTACATGTTTTGTGTGTTTGTTTTATATTCATTAAATCTGGTCATAAGTTTAAAGCCAATAAAACGACTTTACTAGACATGATTTGATTCGTTAAATTAATTTGATCAACTTCTACATGGTGCAATTCGGTATATTTGTTTCGTGTCTCAATATTTGACAATTTATCGTCAAACAAAAAGGAAATATTCGTCGTGAATATTAATAATTAATTGGTACAAAAAAGAAATATTTTTATTCGACGAAGGTTAAACACTATGAATTAATTTACGTAACTGATAAATGTTTTTCCCTCATACGTACTTTCGAAAAGAAACGCAGGGCGCGACGTATAAACATACTTCATCCGTAGCGCATAGCGCGATGTGTAAATACACTCGATACGGAGCGCGTAGCGCGACGTGCACCCCCGTGAGTGCCTTAAAAAATGTCCCTTCGGAACATTTTTCGGGGGGTTTGGGGGGCGGAGCCCACCAACAAGAGCATCTGCGCCCGCAGGGCGCTGAGACGCTTGTTATTCATTAGTTCGTTATTACGTTTATCAAAAATTGACTTGAGATGCGGAATCTGCTGTATGGCTACGTCCGGAGCTATGTCTTTGGCTGAAAGCGGACATTTAACCTCAAGGATACCATCGTCATCGATGAGACCATCGGGTGACGCTCCGAAATAAGGGATTTCTGCATCTATGAAAAGTCCACACGCCGCAATTCGTTTGTTAAGTTTAATTTCAAGAGTTTTTATTGCATGCTGCTCGTTACTTATACCAAACTGCTACAGGGTCGAGGACTTTCGGATAACGGATACTTGTAACAAGTTTCGAGCACGAAGTCGACTCAAGCATGCGACATATCGCTCCAAATTTAGACGCAGTGATTATATCGGTCCGCAATTGATGCCAAATTTCACAATTGCTCTGCAATACAGTATCGCGTTCGATTTCGTGACGATTATTTTGATATTCTTTCAACTTATCGAAATGATTTTCAACGCAAACATTATATGCATCCTCAGGTAGGTCTGGTTTTTTAGCCGATGGACCGTAGTCTTTGTCCGTCCCACGCCATCTTCGACGTCTGCGTACACCGCGTACACGCCTATTTGTCGAACCTTGAATTTGCCGTCTTTCTTCCATTTTATAAACAGTGGAAGGCACTTCCATTCCAGCAGACAGATGAACGCGTGAGACGAGTTCTTGCGTATTGTGTTGGACAGCACCGCCATAAGATCGCATTTGAAATGAATTTTTAAGGCAATGGTTGATTCGTTTTCCGGCATTCAACTTGTTGCCAACGGAATTGGCAGATTCGGCTACATTGCTTGTAACATTCTCCAGCAGACTGTCCGCATGACAACTCAAATAACGGACTGCCTTGAACACTGCGCTATACGCTCCGGTTCTATGAAGCTGCGGCAGTAAATTAATTTCATTTTCATTGGGGTTGCACTGGATTGGCAATATTGCGCATCCGGAATGATCACCGAAAACGTGATTGAGTACAACAAAAATATCTTTTTGCAGTTTTACTGCTTGTTCGGATTTGGTAATCATTTCGTCTTTGCGAACATCGCGTATATTCGTAATTAACGTACGCATATGCAAAGCGCTGGCTTCGACATGACTTTGAAACTTTCCTTTGCGGATCACATCCTTATCGGGAAGACACGTCATTTTGGACTTGGCGGTCTCTCTAATTTTTCTACAGAAGTTACGGAACAAGTGATTATTGCACTCGATTTTGTTGACCGTTACTCCGTGCTCGGCATATGGATTTGCATCTCGAATCGATTGAAACGTACTTGCATCCCCATCACCTATGAGTGTTTTATAAATAAGCCCTCGCTTATCAACACTTTCATTGAAGCCTTCGACAATAATGTCAGCCTCCATGGCAGTCGAACTGTTATCACGTCCCCAGTTTTTATAGCAGTTATGCTTGGGCGCTTCTCTCTTCAACTGCAGAGCTTTAGCACATACAAAACAATATTTGTTTCTGACACCCACGTGTAAAACCTTTTTAGTCTCAATGCCAATTATCAAAGCGTTACCAGGCAGCGAATCGTGTTTACCTCCATGGTACGACCGCTTAGCCCAATAGCCATCTGCGACGACATTGATATACGGGATATCGTTGATAATTTGTCCTTTGTTGACAGCTATTTCGCGCTCTTCTTCTGCTGCATTCTGCATTTCTTCTTCAGAACATGCAACGAACTTTTCGTAAAGCTTATCACGATACTTGCGATACGTGACATGAGACATACAAGGAACTCCCATTGGTGCCAGCATTTCTTCCAGTGCATTATATCCGGTACCAGAACTAACCGTACCACATACAGCACCTTCGTTAATACTCATAACGTTAAGTTGGTCGCGGTCAGTCCATACACTGCCGATGTATTGACAGTCTTCACATTCGAAAAACAATTGTGTCCGCAATCCACGATCCACAAAGTTTCGTAATTTCAAAGAAATGAAAGGACACTCGAATGATCTGTTATGTTTACTAAACTGCTCACGAAGCTGCTCAAGTACAAAGGTTAAATCAACTATACGCCGGCCGTTTATTTTGACCTCCGGAAGATTGTTTGAGTTTGCCGAATCTTTACACTAATCCGAATAAATGGATTCTTCCGAAACAAGAATTTCTTCGCCGGAACTGTCGAAACTCGTTTCTGGTGAATCAGAAACAACCGGAGTTTCTACTGAAACGATACTTCCAATTTCGTCTATTTCATGAACGGTGTCAGTTGACAACCCGATTTCAACGAGATCATCAGATTCTCGGATCGATGTTATCTCGGAAGTCGCGGATGCTATTTGGCTATCACATAATTTTATGATATCTACTATTTCTACTATTTCATTACCGGCTTCAATTTGGATCTCGGTTGCGAGTAACTTGTCCATAGATTTTGCAGGCGAATCGTCACATCCATCAATAACTTCTGCAATTTTTGGGACGACCTTGTCATTACGTCTGTACAAGAAAAAGATTGGGTTTTATAACAAGTACAGATGTTTTATAACACGATGAAACTCTACCCGCTGTCGCATTAAAATATAACACTTATGAAACGCTAGAATTACAACCGAAAATGACGTCAAAAAGATAAATTCAAACTGATGGTTACGTTCAAAGCCATATAACACGTGATGCAAATGCGTTAAAATCGGATGTGACGTCATACGGACGCATATAAACCGGACATTACGTCGTGCAAGTGTAATTTGTAAAGTGACTTTAACAAAAACCATTGAAACGACAGAAAATAGCATTTCAGTTGAGGATTATTTCCGAGAGATTACCGACTAAAGGTTTTTTCACTAATGTGACATCGGTGAAGCAAAATTCACGGTCGTTACCCTACAGGGGTGAATATTGCAAGAGGGCTGCATTTGAACGAAAAGTCGATAAGGACTTTATCGTTCGAAATCGACCAACGAATGAAAAAAAAATTATTGTCAATCAAAAAATTAATTTTCGGAAATAAATATTTGAATAATTTTTTAAACAATCGAAAAATCAACATTTTCATCTTGCACTATTTTTCCCGATATCTCGATGTCGATTCAAATCGAAAAGGTCCTGTACCACTTTTTCGTGGGAGCGAGACTTTTCCAGATATCGGTTGGGGAAAATTCACGGTCGTTATCCTACAGGGGTGGATATTGTGAGACGGTTGCATTTGAACGAAAAGTCGATGAGGACTTTATCATTCGAAATCGACCAAGGAATGTAAAAAAAATGATTGTCGATCAAAAAATTAATTTTCGTAAATAAAAATTGAAAAAATTGTTTAAATAATCGAAAAATTATCATTTTCATTTTGCACTATTTTTCCCAATATCTGGATGTCGATTCAAATCAAAAAGGTCCTGTACCACTTTTTCGTGAGAGCGAGACTTTTCCAGATACCGGTAGGGCAAAATTCGCGGCTACCCTATCGCTACCCTATCGGGGTAGGTATTGATACGAGCTTAAATTTCATTGAAAATGCCGTAGGGTCTTTGTTTTTCTTTGCGAGAAAACAAAAATATAAAATAAATAAAATGATATAGGGAAGAAAAACAACAATCGTGATTTAGATGGAATTCCAACAAGGAATATTGATAATTAAGGTAGCCCGAGCGCGAGGTGCTCGTTTCGCATAAGTTCGACGAAAACGAGTGAGAATTGCAAACACTTCTCGATGGTATAAAAATCTGAAAAAAAATGAATGCATATTAAAGGTACTGGAATTATTAATTTTATATAATAATAATTCCAAAATGTTAATAATAAATTGATGAAAAATTAGTTGTCGAACTAATTTCCCGGGAACCCAACTTTTTTTTTAATGAAGATGATTCGTTTATTTTTCTGAATACGTATGAATTTTTTCAGATTTTTCTAAAGACTTTGAAATCTTGTGTTTTTCCACACATTATTCCGATGAAAAAAAAACTCATAATCATCAGAAAAATCTGAAAAAATTCATATTCAGAAAAATGAACGAATCATTTTCATAAAAAAAATTGGGTTACCGGGAAATTAGTTGAACAATTTATTTTTCCATCAATTTATTATTAACATTTTGGAATTATTATTATGTAAAATTAATCTTTCCGAAACATCGGACACCAGATGCGTGTCACGTATTTTTCGAAGATAAGTCTCGCCGTTTTTCATAAGTTCCATTATTACGTACGGCGTTGTATCCTCGGAGACTACCCCGAGAAGTCGAATAATGTGAAAAGTCGAAAAAATTTTCATTACCAAAGCCTCGTTCAAGAACTCGTTCTTTTCTCATTCGCCGTAATTGTCGGCTATCATTTTCGCCGCTACTTGCGTCGTGCAAATAAATATTTTTGTAAATATTAAAAAATAACAAATTTTGATTTTGCACTATTTTCCCCATGATCCGAAAATAACTTCAAATTGAAAACGTCTTTTATCACTTTTTCGTGGAAGCAAAACTTTTCGAGATATTTTTAAATTAAAGGCCCCCGCCCCCGCCCTCGTACCCCATGGGGTACGGGTACTGATTAGAGGGTTGCCTTTGAACGAAAATTTCATAGGAGATGTATCACTCGGAATGTTGCTAAAAATATAGAAAAGTAATTGTCGAATAAATAAATATTGTTTGTAAACGAAACATCGTAGTATTGTTTAAATAAATAAAAAATAAAAATTTCGACTTTCTACTATTTTCCCCGTTATCTGAACATTGGTTCGAATGAAAAAGGTCCCGTACTATTTTTTTGTCGGAGCAAGTCTTTTCCAGATGCAGGTGTTCAAAAATTCAAGGCCATCTCCTATGGGGGTGGATAATGATAAGAGGGAGGTTGTTTTCGAACGAAATTTTATTGGCGTTTTTTTATTCGTAATCTATTGCCAGGAAATATAAAAAATAATAGTCGGATAAAGAATTCTATTTTAACAATTGAACATTGTAATATTGTTTAAACAATTAAAAAATAAAAATTGTGACTGCATCATTTTTCTTTTTCGTGTTTGTATATCGCTCTCGTTCCATCGTTGGCGAGATATACTCACGATCCGCTAATTTGGAAGAACCTGAACGGACGGTGCTTCACCGAAGCCACATACAACTGGCGGCCTGTAGCATGAACGTTACGCGACCGGGTTGTAGCTGTGTTTCACGAAATTTTCTCGTGATTATCGACAATTCCTTCGAAACAAATTTTCTCCTGATTTTACTCACGAATCAGCGTCGGAACGAATGTATATTATGTAATTTCATACGCGCTATCTAATGAAACTCTTAGTTTCCGCATTTTATCACCAGAAATGACAAAAAAATCGAATTTTTTATTACAGAAATCTGCAAGCAAAATTTTTTTTCGATTTTGACAATTCTGAAAGTTTCATTAGCGAGATTCACACTTTTGCAGTCTATCTGCAAAATTTCGTTTCATTCGGTGCAAAACTCTACGAAAAAAGTTGTTCGAAACTTGTCATGTGAGCGCTCGGGTGTTTCACCTGCTCTTAAGCATCTATTTATTTTTTAAATATTTTTCTCATCATTCGCGTGAAATCATTAAAACATAAATACGAGAATCGAACTCACGTTTTCCTCTCACAGCAAAGTAAAAGCTTGTGCATTTTTCTTGAAAAAAATTATTGCTAGCCGCGGGTTTCGAACCATACTCACCTTAAGGGAAATATAAGGGAACCTTAAGGGAACCATACTCACCATAAGGGAAAGATGGAGCTTCAATCCATCGCCTTAACCGATAGGCGAACCTAGACATGTCTGCGCGCCACAATACCGAGCCTTCCACGCATCGTCGTACCCCCGCGAACCGCTGGCCTTCAACGATAACACCGCACAGTACGCGGCTTCAACACTATACAGCCGTTAGCGTGCTACGCGTACGATTTCGCATAATTCCTTTTTTCATCTACAGTAAAACCTCTCTATTAGTCCAAGCGCCGTTTGGGAACCTCTCTAATAGTCCAAAAATAGGCGTAACTCTGCCTTCGCTTCGTAGCCAATGAGCGAATCTCTGTCAGGGACGACCTACGTTAAATAGGACCCCGTCGGTACCGGGCTGTACGACTCTAAACAGGCACCCGGGTATTTTTTAAACTTTCCTTCGCGTTTCAAGAATTTTTATTTTACTGCATCCAAATCGACACAGATACTTTGTCAGAAAATCTATACCAATGCAGTTGAATGCATTTTTGTACAAAATGCTAGTCTAGTGCATTACAACATAACAGACAGAGTAAAAACTTATTAAAAAATTACAAATTAGTCGTTATAATAATATATATTATAATGTTCTATGATATTGTATTTTTGCAGTTATTGAAATAATATATTTAAAATTATTATAATAAGAGCAATGCAAAGAATATCAATATTTTTATTATAATCATTAATCAATCTACTATTGAACTTTTGAATCGGCATAATTAAAATTATCTTTTGTTCTCCACATTATTTCGGTTGTCATAAAACGCATTTCTTCTAACAAAAAAAATTGATAATTCAATGGTTTAGTACTGGATATTTTTATGCGTAATCAATAAATTTAATGTACAAGTTTATGCATAATAACTTTTACTCATGGTATATTACATTTTTAGCAAATTTTTTTGAAAGTGTAAACAAAAATAATCTTCTGAACACCATACTTTGTAGGCATAACGTTATAAATTTGAATTCGGTAACGGCGCACAGCCGTGTACACAGACGCTAGGATTAGTTACTTTGTGTAGGTAACAGGTAGGCGGAGCCTCTGGACTATTGGAGAGGTTCGGCTTGGACTATTGTAGAGGTTGGACTAATATAGAGGGGACTAATTCAGAGGTTTTACTGTACCTGCTTTCGACGCAATTATTCAGAAAAAAATTACTAATAATTAGGCTCGAGCCTGTGCTCTAGAGTGCCAAATTAGGTACGCTCGCCATTTTTTACAATTATGTTATGAGTCTACGCCTGAAGACAGCGAGAATGACGATTTTGATATTTATAGTCATTTTTGGTCAATAACAACGGGACGACGTGCTGACACGGCATCTAAAGACTTTATACTGTTAATCCCTACCATAGCAGTTCCGTGTGTCATTATTTGACATTTCCACCAAGGCGTGATGCATCCGAGGACTTGAGCAGAAAGATCTATATAACAATGGATCTCGCTGCTTGAATCTTCCGAAATACTACCGTGCGCTCGCAGTTCGCAATGCAATCGTATAATGTAATGCAAGGGCCTAATGGCCCTGTTGTAAAACGATCAGGCCCGGCTCCGTGCAGTTAACTTGACGTGCACTCAGCTACTTCCGCCCATATCTTGACGACTTTATTTGTACTTCCGTAAAATAGTTCACTAAATGGGTCTTCAAATTTTTTCACGATACTAAATAGATACAACTGAAATAATATTTAACAAGCGTCTCAGCGCCCTGCGGGCGCAGATGCTCTTGTTGGTGGGCTCCGCCCCCCAAACCCCCCGAAAAATGTCCCTTCGGGACATTTTTTAAGGCACTCACGGGGGTGCACGTCGCGCTACGCGCTCCGTATCGAGTGTATTTACACATCGCGCTATGCGCTACGAATGAAGTATGTTTATTCGTCGCGCTCTGCGTTTCTTTTCGACAGTACGTATGAGGGAAAAACATTTATCAGTTACGTAAATTAATTCATAGTGTTTAACCTTCGTCGAATCAAAATATTTCTTTTTTGTACCAATTGATTATTAATATTCACGACGGATATTTCCTTTATGTTTGACGATAAATTGTCAAATATTGAGACACGAGACAAATATAACGAATTGCACCACGTAGAAGTTGATCAAATTAATTTAACGAATCAAATCATGTCTAGTAAAGTCGTATTATTGGCTTAAAACTTATGACCAGATTTAATGAATATAAAAAAAACACACAAAACATGTACCGACACCAATACGATTACCATTTAGCATTCAGGCCAAATATCCCCTTTAAATCCTTCCCCTTCAGTGTTTTTTTTCTTCCCCATAATTGAAGGAATCAGTTCGTTATTTTATCTGTAGGAAACCAAACCATTGTAGAAGAAAAGTTCAAGAAATTTGCTATTCTTTGTGATTTTCAATAAAATTTTATCGATATTTATGGATGCTGCAAAAAAATGCAATCTCGAGAACGAAAAAATATATCTTTTTGGTTCCTGTCTTGTATTGAAGAGGAAGTAGTACGTTACTCGAATCAAAAATTTGTCATCTTGGATAGCTCCGAAATATTTTTTTACAAATTGATGAAATTCCTAAAAAATTCGACTTTGAAGGCTCTTTGACAGTCCTCTTATAACAAATTTCATTTCTACCATTTGAGATATATTTTTTTCTTCTTCGTAATACATGGAATCAGCTCGTTATTGTCTCTGCAGAACAGACAAGTATTGGAGACGAGAAGTTTGAGAAATTCGATATTTTTTTTCGTTTTTCAATGAAATTTTATTGATATTTATCGTCGCTTAAAAATATCAAATTTAGCATCATATCATATCGTATTTTTTTAAATTTTATTTAATCACAAACGAGGATAAGTCTTTCGGTACGGAATAACTCGTAAAATCGACAAATTCAGTGTTTTTCACTTTCTTAATAAATAATTGTTTATAATTGTTCTTTAAGAGTACAATTGTTTTTTTTTTTTTTTTGCGAAAAAAAACTTTTCAAGACGTGAGCATATGAAAGAAATTCGTATTTCGACGAAAATTTGAAAAAATTTGAAAAAAAAAAAAAAAAACGTTGGAAATACGTCGATAGAATAATCATTAGCAGTTTTCTTATCAAGTGTAAACAAATAAATCCAGCGAACAAAATTGACAAAGATTTCGAATGTGATGAATCTCCGACGGTCGAAGTGTAAAAAATTAAATTTTTAAACATAGCACACTTTTTATCTGCGCAATAACGCGGAGAGTCAGTTTGTAAATACGATTTCTTTGAGAGGAAAGGATTAGAGACGGCAATTTCGAGAAATTTGAAAAAACGATTCGTTTTTTGATGAAAATTCGTAAAATTAGTCTTTGCTTAAAAAAAATCATATCTCGGCAGCGAAAAAAGATTTCGACTCTTATTTTGACTTGTTTTGAAGAGGAGAAAATACGTTGCCAGAAAAAGAATTGCAGTTTTTATTATTAACTGTAAATGAATAAATCGGGTGAACATAATTGACAAAGATTTCGGCTGCGATGAATCTTCGATGGTCGAAGGATAGAAAATTCTTTTTTTTTATGATTGCATACTTTTTATTTGCGCTATACGTAAAATAGGAACAAAGATTGAAACGAGATGTCGATTTTTTTTTATTTGAAAATCATCCGGCCACAGAGTACGCGCGCCGCGACGTATGAGCATCTGTGTATCGTCTGCCACGAAATTGTCATCTGCTTCCAAAGTTTGACAGATAGAATAAAACGAAAAAATATATACTCGCGATTTTTTTAGTTCTATTTGGGAAATTGTAATTATTTTGGATATTCGATGAATCTTTTTTGTGAGTTTACTACCAATTTTTTCAGTGAATACGTGAAATTTATCATTTTTATTACGAATGTGAATAAAATATGGTAAAATATTGCGAATGATTTTCGGTGATAATATATTATTTTGGAAATAAAAAACGCAAACATTTGTGAATCTGTGTATGATATTTCGTGTTTTATTTTTCACAACCGAAGTTTTTTTTTTAACATGATGAAAAATGGATTTTTGGCAAATCTAAATAACAGAACCTTTAAAGCAAATCTTGTTATAACCACTGTTTTTGAATTATTTTATAATTAAAATTATATTTGTCAGAATGACTCAAAATTTGGTGTGCGTAGTGCTTTCGATGCAATGAAATATTGTTGCGAAAGAGAAAAGAATTGGTTTCCTGGATTCTTAATTGGGGCACCGTACGGACATCAGATGTGAGAAAATAATTTTTTTATGGAAAATTGTGATGAATAAATAGTTAGAGATGTAGGATTGTCTCTAAATTTGCTGTGCGCAGTGCTTTTGATAAAACAAAATGATGCTGCGAAGGAGAAAAAAATTGGTTCGTAGAATTCATTATGATGGCACCGTACGGACACTTGACCGAAGGCAAATGCAAATTGTGGTCAATAATTTTTTAGAAAAAATACTTAAAGGTCTTAGATTGGTTTTAAAAGTAATGTGCATACTGGAAATAATGTAATAAAAAAACCCTGCGAAGGAGAACAAAATTGGTTCGCACCATCTAAAGTTACAGTGTGATACGGACGTCCGAGAAGAAAAATTCAGCCAAAAAGTTGTTTTCATTGCACCGCAGGCTAAAAAAAATATTTCTATTCATCGCAGTCACTTCAAAGTAACTACGCATGATGTTGGAGATACACCGAAGCAAATGGTGAAAAATAAAAATTTTTGGAGTATGCGCTGCGGAGTAACCCCTTCGACAGACTCCGAAGAGCAACGGATGGTCATTTTAATAGGCACTCTTTGCCTATTATTATAGTGAGTGCCTAAAAAGACCATAAGTAAGTGTTAGGCATATCATGAAAATATTCCATTGTACAACGTTCCTTTTCAAATGAATAAATAAATCATTAAAAGTAAAACGCCACACAATGTGTACACAATGACAATAAGAATTGAAGAAATGAAAACTATTTCTACTCTCTCTCGCACTTACCTTTCTTCCCCCGCTCTAACAGGGACTATACATATTCTTGTGTGTCATAAGACTGTCCGGGACTGGCTGGCAAAAAAAAATATATATTGTCAAAAATGGGGCTCGAACCTGTGCTCTGCCGTATCAGAGTGCTGGCCTTCGGCGCATCATCATACCCTCGTGATCTAATAGTCAGCAGCCCCGCTGGCCTTCCGCGATAACACGGCACAGTACGCTGAATCGACGCTATACGGCCGTGGCGCTAGAGACGCGGATCCCCACATGCTTCCATTCTTGTTCTCTCACCCTTCTCTCATACGTCCGACCATACCACAGCTGGTGAAGCTAGCCGAGTATTCGAGTAAGGGCGGGTGGTTGGGACCTGACAGCCGATGAAGCAACATCTCCCGACCACCCTAGCCCCTTTGGGTATCCAGGGCCTCGAACGCCGAGGTGTGGTGGGGGCGGCTCACACAATCATCTCCGCATACACAGCAGTGGCGGCTAACTGCAGGCCCCACCACCAGCCGCCGCCATCTTGAAAAAATCCGTATAGGTACATTACCTACTAGCGCGTATTCAATCGTTCTCGACGCAACCATGCGTTAAAAATTCGGGTGTAAAGAGAAACATCCACATTTTTGACGTAACGAAATGTTGATAGTTAAGATAACTGTTGACTATTACGTGGTTGTTTCAGAAATGATTGTTAATAAATTGTTCGAGAGGTGCTGCACTCATTAACGGTGATTTTTCGAATTGGCTCCTTAGAAACAGTTACACCGATTCTCTGGCTGCACGGTTGTATATGTATATACAACCGGGTGTATCTGTGAGGTGATCTCCATGGGGTTAGAGCGATAAGGACTTCTCTTTCGGATGTACGTTAAAGAAGCTTTCAGATTGCTCAGACAGCTCGGTTTAATAATACGGATCGATACATCCGATGGCGATACAACCACTCTCATAACTTAATGTTCACTAAGCTCAAGTTTGAGTTATATGACTGTTACAGTGCCAATCATTGAATGTTCCTTATTTGATGATTCAAAGGTGTTCAATTATTGTCCAATTATCGATGTTTTTTGTAACGTGGCAAAATTTGAGCCCGTTACTAAAATTCGTTTTCCTCGCACCAGCGCTCCCGAGGCGATTTCACAGGGCTTAATTTTAAGAGTTAGGGTTTTATTTTTAATTTTTCCTTCGTTTTTTAGGCTCTCATTATAACAATAGGCAAGGAGTGCCTATTGAAATGACAATCCGTTGCTCTTCGGAGTCTGTCGAAGGGGTTCCTCCGCAGCACATACTCCAAAAGTTTTTATTTTTCAGTATTTGCTTCGGTGTATCTCCAACATCATGCGTAGTTACTTTGAAGTGACTGCGATGAATAGAAATATTTTTTTTAGCCTGTGGTGCAATGAAAACAACTTTTTGGCTGAATTTTTCTTCTTGGACGTCTGTATCACACTGTAACTTTAGATGGTGCGAACCAATTTTGTTCTTCTTCGCAGGGTTTTTTTATTACATTATTTCCAGTATTCACATCACTTTTAAAACCAATCTGAGACCTTTAAGTATTTTTTCTAAAAAAATATTCGCCACAATGTGCATTTGCCTTCGGTCAAATGTCCGTACGGTGCCATCATAATGAACTCTACGAACGAATTTTTTTCTCCTTCGCAGCATCATTTTGTTTTATCAAAAGCACTATGCACAGCAAATTTGAAGATAATTCTACATCTCTAACTATTTATTCATCACATTTTTCCATGAAAAAAAATATTTTCTCACATCTGATGTTCGTACGTACTTACGTCCGTACGTCCGTACATCGAAAGCACTATGCCCAACAAATTCTGAGTCATTCTGATAAATATAATTTTAATTATAGAATAATTCAAAAACAGTGGTTATAACTATATTTCCTTCAAAGGTTATGTTATTAAATTTGCCAAAAATCCATTTTACATCATGTTAAAAAAAAAAACTTCGGTTGTTAAAAATAAAACACGAAATATCATACACAGATTCACAAATGTTTGTGTTTTTTATTTCGAAAATAATATATTATCATCGAAAATCATTCGCAATATTTTACCATACTTTATTCACATTCGTAATAAAAATGATAAATTTCACGTATTCACTGAAAAAATTGGTTGTAAACTGACAAAAAAGGTTCATCAAATATCCATAATAATTACAATTTCCCAAATAGAACTAAAAAAAATCGCGATTATATATTTTTTCGTTTTATTCTATCTGTCAAACTTTGGACGCAGATGACAATTTCGTAGCAGACGATACATAGATGCTCATATGTCGCGGCGCGCGTACTCTGTGGCCGGATGATTTTCAAATAAAAAAAATCGACATCTCGTTTCAATCTTTGTTCGTATTTTACCTAAATTCAAATGGATTCTACGCGGTATAGCGCACATAAAAAGTGTGCAATCATAAAAAAAGGATTTTCTATCCTTCGACCGTCGAAGATTCATCACAGTCGAAATCTTTGGCAATTATGTTCACCCGATTTATTCGTTTAGAGTTAATAATAAATACTGCTAATTTTGTTTCTGGCAAAGTATGTTCTCCTGTTCAAAACAAGACAATTCAAGAGTCGATATCTTTTTTCGCTGCCGAGATATGATTTTTTTTAAGCAAAGATTAATTTCACGAATTTTCGTCAAAAAACGAATCGTTTTTTCAAATTTCTCGAAATTACCGTCTCTAATCCGTTCCTCTCATAGAAATCGTATTTGCAAACTGACTCTCCGCGTTATTGCGCAGATAAAATGTGTGCAATGTAGAAAAATAAAATTTTTTACACTTCGACCGTCGGAGATTCATCACATTCGAAATCTTTGTCAATTTTGTTCGCTCGATTTATTCGTTTACAGTCGATAAAAACAACTGGTAATAATTATTCTATCGACGTATTTCCAACGTTTTTTCAAATTTTACAAATTTTCGACGAAAAACGATTTTTTTTTTTCACATTCTCAGTCCTGAAAGGTTTTTTTTCCCGAAAAAAAAAACAACTGTACTCTCAAAGAACAATTTTAAAGAATTATTTATCGACAAAGTGAAAAACACTGAATTTGTCGAGTTTATTCATGTAACTGATAAATGTTTTACCTCATGCGTACTTTCGAACACAAACGCAGAGCGCGACGTATACTTAAACATACATAAACGTACGTAAACATACTTCATTTGTAGCGCATAGCACGATGTGTAAATACACTCGATACGGAGAGCACAGCGCGACGTGCACTCCCGTGAGTGCCTTAAAAAATGTCCCGAAGGAACATTTTTCGGGGGGTTTGGGGGGCGGAGCCCACCAACAAGAGCATCTCCGCCGGCAAGGCGCTGAGACGCTTGTTTTTAATGAGGCTGAAGCTAGCCGCTGCGGCTAGTTTCGCCAGGGGCGAAGCCTGATGAAAAAGGAGGGCTATGGTGCCCCATGTGTTATGGACGTTCCGATAATGTTTAAATTCGGCAGCCGTCTTTACATTAATATACCAGACACGGAGAATGCAATTTTGCGAAAAGACGAGGTTATTAACTATTTTTTTAGCAATTGTTTATAACGAGCGAAAACAGTATATCGCCTCGCATAATTCGCTTGATTTTTTTTCGAAGTCGAAACTTGGTGCAATAGTTACGGTTGATGCCCCGAACACGTAGAATATGATTTTGCGAGGGGACGAGGTTTTTAACTATTTTTTAGCAATTGTTTATAACGAGCGAAAACAGTATATCGCCTCGCATAATTCGCTTGATTTTTTTTCGAAGTCGAAACTTGGTACAATAGTTACGGTTAATGCTTCGAACACGTAGAATATGATTTTGCGAGGGGACGAGGTTTTTAACTATTTTTTAGCAATTGTTTATAACGAGCGAAAACAGTATATCGCCTCGCATAAATCGCTTGAATTTTTTTCGAAGTTGAAACTTGGTACAGTAGTTACGGTTGATGCCCCGAACACGTAGAATATGATTTTGCGAGGGGACGAGGTTTTTAACTATTTTTTAGCAATTGTTTATAACAAGCGAAAACAGTATATCGCCTCGCATAAATCGCTTGAATTTTTTTCGAAGTCGAAACTTGGTACAATAGTTACGGTTAATGCTCCGAACACGTAGAATATGATTTTGCGAGGGGACGAGGTTTTTAACTATTTTTTGGCAATTGTTTATAACAAGCGAAAACAGTATATCGCCTCGCATAAATCGCTTGAATTTTTTTCGAAGTCGAAACTTGGTACAATAGTTACGGTTAATGCTCCGAACACGTAGAATATGATTTTGCGAGGGGACGAGGTTTTTAACTATTTTTTAGCAATTGTTAATAACAAGCGAAAACAGTATATCGCCTCGCATAATTCGCTTGATTTTTTTTCGAAGTCGAAACTTGGTACAATAGTTACGGTTAATGCTCCGAACACGTAGAATATGATTTTGCGAGGGGACGAGGTTTTTAACTATTTTTTAGCAATTGTTTATAACGAGCGAAAACAGTATATCGCCTCGCATAAATCGCTTGATTTTTTTTCGAAGTTGAAACTTGGTACAATAGTTACGGTTGATGCCCCCAATACGTAGAATATGATTTTGCGAGGGGACGAGGTTGTTAACAATATTTTAGTTATCGTTAATTAGGTACAAACGGGGAAAATCACCTCGCATAATTCGCTTGATTTTTATCTGATATTTATTTACTTGTAATTGATGTTGACGAGTTACAATCTTGCAAGGCTTGCAAAAATGACCGGATTTTCCCCGTTTGTGTTCAATTAACAATAACTAAAAAATAGTTAACGACCTCGTCCGCTCGCGAAATAATATTCTACGTGTTCGGGGCATTAACCGTAACTATTGTACCAAAATTCAACTTCGAAAAAAAATCAAGCGAATTATGCGAGGTGATTTTGCCCGTTTGTACTTAATTAATAATAACTAAAAAATTGATAAAAACCTCGTCCCCTCGCAAAATCATATTCTACGTGTTGGGGGCATTAACCCTAACCCTATTGTACCAAGTTTCAACTTCGAAAAAAAATCAAGCGATTTATGCGAGGCGATATACTGTTTTCGCTCGTTATAAACAATTGCTAAAAAATAGTTAAAAACCTCGTCCCCTCGCAAAATCATATTCTACGTGTTCGGAGCATTAACCGTAACTATTGTACCAAGTTTCGACTTCGAAAAAAAATCAAGCGAATTATGCGAGGCGATATACTGTTTTCGCTCGTTATAAACAATTGCTAAAAAATAGTTAAAAACCTCGTCCCCTCGCAAAATCATATTCTACGTGTTCGGGGCATCAACCGTAACTATTGCACCAAGTTTCGACTTCGAAAAAAAATCAAGCGAATTATGCGAGGCGATATACTGTTTTCGCTCGTTATAAACAATTGCTAAAAAAATAGTTAATAACCTCGTCTCTTCGCAAAATTGCATTCTCCGTGTTTGGTATATTAATGTAAAGACGGCTGCCGAATTTAAACATTATCGGAACGTCCATAACACATGGGGCACCATAGCCCCCCTTTTTCATCAGGCTTCGCCCCTGGCGAAACTAGCCGCAGCGGCTAGCTTCAGCCTCATTTGTTTTTAGGCACTCACTATCACTCACTATCATAATAGGCAAAGGCCTTTTAAAATGACCAGCGAAGTCTCTTCACACAGCTTTCGATGGGGATTCTGCACAGGATATGCTCCAAAAAATGTAGTTTTTCTTCATTTACTTTGGTGTACCTCCAACATTATGCGTAGTTTATTTGAAGTGACTCCAATGACTGGTAATATTTTTTTTCGCCTGCGGTTGAATAAAAATACCTTTATTACTGAAATTATCTTCTCAGACGTCCGTATCACAGTGCAACTTTGAACTGTGCGAAGCAATTTTTCTCTTCTTTGCAGGGATGATGTATCATATCATCACCATTGTGCACATACATTTTGAAGCCCCTGCGAAGCATTTGAATATTTGCTTAACAAAAAAAATCCATTTTTGCTTCGACAAGTGTCCGTACGGTGCTGTAACTTTAGACTGTGCGAACCAATTTTTCTCTTTTTCGCAGAAATGATGCATCATATCATCACCATTGGGCACATACATTTTGAAGCCCCTGCGAAGTATTTGAATATATGCTTACGAAAAAAATCCATTTTTGCTTCGACAAGTGTCCGTATGGTGCTGTAACTTTGGACTGTGCGAAGAAATTTGTCTTTTCTTCGCAGAGATGATGTATCATATCATCACCATTGTGCATAATCATTTTGAAACTACTGCAAAGCCTTTAATGAGGTGTTTTAAATTTTATTCTGCTAAATGTCCATACGGTGCTCCAATTATGAAGACTACGAACCTAATTTTTTCTTTTTCGCAGCATTATTTTATTTTATGAAAAGCACTACGCACAGCAAATTTGAAGACTTTCTGATATTTCTTAGTATTTTTATTCTCCAATTATTTTTAGTGAGGAATTACTTTAAAAGGTTAAATTCTTTTAATTTTCCAAGAAAGAATTTTTTATCATGTCACAAACGAAAATTTGGTTGCGAAAAATGAAATACGAAATATCACACATTGATTGCCAAATATTAATCCTTTTTATTTCGAAAACAGTATATTTTGAACGAATATCATTCACAATATTTTATATACGTTATTCACATCCATAATGAAAATAAAAAATTTCGTGGGTGCACTCAAAACCTGGTTATAATTCCACAAAGAAGAATCATCGAATATCCAAAATTATTGCAATTTGTCAAATGAAATTGAAAACAATCGCGGCTATTTATTTTTTTCCATTCATTCTATCTGCCAAACCTTGGAAGCCGACGATAATTCGATAGCAGACGTGATAAAGTTTGCATACGCCGCGACGTTGGTATTCTTTGTCGGGATGATTTGAATCGAAAATAAAAATCTTATTGTTTTCTCATTGTTTAATGTATATAACTTTAAATATTGGGAAACTGCAGTTTACTTTTTTCGAATCTCTAACAATTTTTCGAAACAAAAAAAAATCAATTTTTACCTCGTATGTTTCCAACAACCCTTCTATTTTTATTTCAATTGTTTCAGTATACTTATCTCAAAACAAAATAAAACGATAGAAAAATAAAATTTCTCGAATTTCTCGTCTGCAATGTTTTACTCTCCGACAGTGACAACAACCAGTGAATTGATTCAGTCTATTATAAGGAAGAGAAAAAATGCTTAAAGTGTTATAACCGAATTTTCATATAGATCGACAGTCCAAGAGTCCTCGCCGTCGAATTCATCGAGAAATTGATTTTTTTTATTTTAGACGCATCCAAGACACTACAACTTTATTTTGAGCAGGGTACTACTTCCTCTTCAATACACGAACCAAGACGATATCTATGTTCGTTCTCGAGTTAAAATTTTTTTACTACAACAATTAATATCCAGCAAATTTAATTGAAAATCGTATCAAAAAGCAATTTTTCTTAATATTCAGCTCCAATACTTCGGATCCTGTCCAGAGGCAATAATAAAGTGATTTCATGTATTTTAGAGAAGAAACAAACATTTAAACAGATCCATTAAAAGGGGACATTAGACCTGTTGGTAAATATTTTTTGTGTTGATTTATACTCATTTAATCTGGTCATAAGTGTTAAGCCAATAAAACGACTTTTACTAGATATCATTTGATTCGTTACATTAATTTGATCAAGTTTTACGTGATGCAATTCGTTATATTGTTCGTAAAACAGAAAGGAAATATCAGTTGTGAGTAATAATAATCAATTCGTATAGAAACGAAATGTTTATATTCGATGACGGTTAAACTATGAATCAATAAGTGATAAATGATTTTCCGCCATACGTTCTTCCGAGATGAAACGCGCAGCGCGACGTATAAACATATTCGATATGCAGCGCATAACGCAAAGTGTAATCATACTCGATACGGGGCGCGTAGCGCGACGTGTTTTCCTGTGAGTGCCTTAAAAAATGTCCCAAAGGGACATTTTTCGCGGGGTTTGGCGGGCGGAGCCCACCAACAAGAGCCTCTGCGCCCGCGGGGCGCTGAGGCGCTTGTTAATTATTTCATGTCGTCTCGAGTCGCGGGCGAGAGAGTAAATCGGCGAGAGAAGGAGTTACCATCGGTTATTCGTCGCGGACGAGGGTTTTTGACGCAAGAGTCTTCGCTACCGAGTTTCGTCGTCAGGGACTCTCAAGCCGAGGAGTTCCTCGCTATCGCGTCTCCTGCCCTCGCTGTTTAAATCGCTATCAGAGCAATCTGAGAAGCTACCGCCACTTCGGAATGGTCGCAAAGGGGTCATTTTTCGGAAGGGCATCAGCCGAAGGCCTGAGCTGCGTCATTGCATCACCATCGTACATCATTGATTTGTTACATCGATCTCGATCAGTGGAGATTGAGCGCCACTGTGAGCCGAGTCGTCGGTGTCTCTCGCGAGAGACAATCGCGCTACCGTCTTCGCGAGAACGCGAGTCACCGGATTCTCGAAAAGGGCCGAATATTTGTGAATATCGATCGCGCGATTAGGTGGGGATAGGGACGCGTTAACGAGAGCGATCGAACGTCGATGCTCGAGGCTATTCCCGTCGAGAGTTGGTGTGAGGAACACATGTCGATTGAGCATTTCGCGGATAACAGCTAGAGAAGGAAGGAAAGCATCGCGTTATCGAGCCGTTTGTCACTCTTCGGAAATCTTCGTTACGTCGGTAAGCTCTTTCGTCCCGTGCACTTGGACCGAGTTAATTAATTATTTTTTTTCCCGACTACGCTAAAAAGACCCGTTTTCATCCCTATTATCCGGGTAGAAAGTAGTCGATTTTCGACTAGCGGGACGAAAAGTACTTTTCATCCCGCTGTTTGTTAAAGCGGGATGAAAAGAGCACTTTTCTTCCCGCTTTTGTAAAAGCGGGATGAAAAGAGTACTTTTCGTCCCGCATTTGTAAAAGCGGGATAAAAAGAGAACTTTTCGTCCCGCTTTTGTACTTATCTTATTTAATAAGTCAATGTTACTCTTGAGTACTTGAGATATCGGTTTTGAATTTCGCGCGCGCGTGTGCGCGTGGTTATGATTCTCCTAAGCTCCGCTCCCTAAGCTCCGCCAAAAAGAAAAAGATATCTGTTTTGTGAACGACACGCGCAATAAATCGTAATAAATCATTAACAAAACGTGATACAAATATTGAAAAAAAAAAAGAATTCCGTATTTGGAATGTGAAAAATGAATACTTCAAGCGATGAAGAAGAAACGTGGGGTACGCCTCCGGAATTAGGCAAAGCCGCAGACGAATTACGTAATAATTTGCTTCCTGATAAATCTCGAGAAAAGTACGAAAGTGTATATGATACTTTCATACAATGGAAAAAGTCGAAGAAAGTTCACGTCATCACGGAAAATGTGTTGTTGGCGTATTTTAACGAGCTTACGCAGAAATATAAGCCTCCGACCCTTTGGTCAATATACTCGATGCTACGAAGCACAATAAACATTCACAACAACATCAATATTTACGACTTCAAACAATTAATAGCTTTCTTGAAGAAGAAATCAACGGGTTATGAAGCAAAAAAATCGAAAATTTTCTCTGCAAAGGAAATGAAAACTTTCCTGGACACAGCGCCAGATGATAAATATTTAGTCGCAAAGGTAAACTTAACCTCTAAAAAATGTATCTATTAAAAATTCCTGTGTATTTACAAATCAAATATATTTAGAAATATTAATTAATTTACAAATCAATTATATTTACAAATATTAATTCATTTACAAATCAAATCTATTTACAAGTTTATATTTATTTACAAATTAGGTCATACTGATTTTCGGTATATGCGGGGCCTGCCGAACTGCCGAATTGACAAATCTCACAGTCGATGACGTCCATACATCCGATCAGTTTATAGTCATTAAACTTAAAGATACAAAGACTAAAACATCGAGGACCTTCACCGTTGAGGGTGAATTCATGAAAAAAGTTCTTGCGTACCAAGCGTTGCGCCCTCAAAAGATCGACTCCAAACGTTTCTTCATAAATTATCGGAACGGACGTTGTACAAAACAAGTCATTGGCAAAAATAAGCTTGGAAGTATACCGAAGGAAATCGCAACATTCCTAAATCTGCCAGAGGAGCATCGTTACACCGGTCACTCATTCCGACGATCCTCAGCTACACTTTGCGCTGACAGAGGTATGTAATTTGAAAAATACATAAAACAATAAATTAATGTATAGAAAAATAAAAACAAAACTCAATAAATACTAAAAAAAAATTGTTTTATAAAAAATATATAAACGTACGTTATTTTAAAAATGTATAATTTGAAAAAATGTTAATAAAATCATGCAGATTAAAAATGTTTTTTCTCTTTTGTCTTATTACACATTCAGGGGCAGATATAACCGAAATTAAAAGGCTAGGAGGCTGGAAATCTACAGCAGTCGCCGAAGGATACATCGAAGAATCGATAGAATATAAAAAAAAGACCGGGCAACAAATTTCAGATGCTATCGGAATGGCGTCCTCATCATTTCGAACTCTATCATTTGAAGAACCCCCAGCAAAGCGTCAAAAAATGAATGAAACCAGTGTAAAAGAAAACTGTGGAGAGCCAACGACTAAGTTCATTATAAACCAAGCTTCACCTGATTCGTTGATCGATAAAGAAAAAAAAACTATAACCTTGAATGTAACAAGGTGTTCGAATGTTACATTCAATATACAAAGTTGAAAAATCGAAAACTACACTCCAAATTTTCTTTTTTTTGTTTTTATTTTCGATTTGTTTTTTTTTTCACTTTTGTATATTTTGTAAAAAAACTACTGTAATAAAGATTTATTAAACATATATGCATATTTTTTTCACTTAGTTTGTTTCTAAGTATCAAAAAAGATCACGGAAATAATGATAAAATTTTGTAAAATTTTATACACTTAACATACATAAATCGTTTAAACTATTACTATTACAGTTATTTAACTTAACAACTTAATTACTATTTATTTTGTACGTGGGGGGCTTCGCCCCCCCCCCCAACCCCCCCGCGGGGCTTCGCCCCTGCGCCCCACCAGGGGCTGCGCCCCTGGACCCCCCTTTGGCGTTCTACCGATTTTTACTGTACATGCACCGTTGTGCTGTTGCAGGCGTACAAGTATGGTCTTTTTAGCCGAGTCGGGAAAAAAGTATCGTATGCCACTCGGGAGGAGCGTATGTTCACCGCGTATGTTCAAATTTGCTGCCCGAGCGCAGCGAGGGCAGCAATCACACGAGGTGAACATAACGCACTTTCCTCCCTTGTAGCATAATGTACTATTGTATCGAGTCATCAGTAGTGTCACGTTGATTTTATTGTCGAAAATTTTATTGTGCTTTGTCTCGTGATTTGTCTCGGCGGTTCCGAGGGAAAACGCGTTCTCGTGAGTCGGCGTAGAGAAATTATCGAGAGCTAACCGAGCTCCCGAACGTCGATTGATCTTCGCGAAACGGCCGTTCGATAGTGCCGTCGATACCTCGTAACTTTCCTTTGATTATTCTTTTATCTCGGGAGTCGATTCCGCGGGAATATGCCATTTATTGTGTCGTCTTTGCGGGCGGCTACCACGGGATCAGCGTGTGTGTGAAAATGCGTGTGGGTGTTACCGAGTCGCAGGCGAAAATTAGTAGCCGTGCCGATTTTTGTGTTGCCGAGAGAATGTATGAGAAATGTTGTGCTGGCGATTATTTTTGAGAACGATTTTGCGGAATTTTCGATAAATGGTTACTCGAAATATTGTGTCTTTGGAAATGGGTAACTGATCTCGGGGAAAACTGTTAGCCGCATCGCGAAGCGAGCGATCGCGTTAGTTATTAGTGTGTGTGTGCGTGAGCGTTGTGTGAGTTCCCGAGTGACGGAGAAAATGTGATATTTTGTTAATTTGATTTATTTTGACGGGACGAAGGTTTCCTCCGAGTACTTCGGTTTTTCCTTCTTTAGTTTTTTTCTATTTTGTCGAATAAAATATTTTATTTTGGTTCCCGTGAATTTTGTAGAGTATTCAATTTTGTAGTAGTGTCCGAAACGTTCTCTTCCTAACTCAGCCTCTCTCCGGTTCTCGAAAGCTGCAGCTAGCCGGCAGCTGATCAGCCTCGTCGAATTTTCCTCGGCGCGTTCGCGCGCCTGGCGCCCATCGCGCAAGGGAAAATAAAAAGGGGAAAACTGTGGTGACGATTTTGAGCGTCGAGGTTGAGGGGTCTCGTGTAGGTAAATTCGGCGTGGAGAATTAACGCTACATTTTATACTCGACGACCACGATGAAACCACGTGCAATGCGTGTTTTTTTGGACTATTCTTCGCTCTCCTCCTTACTCTTTTTCTATCTTCTCTCTACGTTGCGTCGGCGAATAAAATTTTTTAATTCGTTAGATATAACAGCATGACCAAATAAGGTAATCCAAAGTAAGCAGGTAGAAAAACCTTGATAAGCGGTCGACCTTGACTTATCTGATATGAACGTACCTGGTAGTCAACTGTATAACCATCTATTTTTTTTATTTATATTTAATCATTAATCTTTTTTACATGACTGACATCATTACTAGAAGATTCTGGTGTTTTACATGTTGATATTTCCGTTCACATGTTGATATTGGCGTGTTTACAAGCATCGTAATAAACCGCTGGCAGTGGAACGCCAATTATTTCTAGCAATATTTTTGCATTAAAAAGACAATAGTTTTCGCCGTATAGAAGAACTGTATCGAAGTGTACTTGGTGCTTTTAATTTTTTGGAATATTCATTTCTTTTTGAAAATTTGATAATATTTTTATTAAACTTTTTTTTATCAACAATGTTTTATAACATTTTTATTTTAAGTTATTAGGGAATTAAAGCTAAAGTAAAGTATTACGTAATAGTAAGGTTTTAAATATTGTTAATTACAATATGTAATACTTAATTACTTTTACTCGAACTGCGCATTTTCATTTGTGACCGACTAAAATTCTGACGATAAATGCATATACCGTCCACGTTCCGTATTCTTAACTCGATGGGACCGGACCCGCTCTCTTTTATGTATTTCCCCTATCGTCCCTTCTCCCGGTCAGTTGCTGCAAGTAGGTGCAACGAGGGGTATGTGCGCGGGGTTTCTCCCGCTTGGAGTATCGAAAAGGGGCTGAAGGGAAATACAGTTAAGGGAATTTGTTACCATGGTAATGAGTTAAAATAAGGGACCAGTTAAGACAAGGGGAGTTACGAATACGGAGCGTGGACTATAGTATATTGTAATTTTACCGCGATTCGTCGTTTTTGCGGATCGTCGATATTTATTTTTTAAACTCGAACCGGGATTCGGCTCTGGGCCGAATCAGCTTCTTGTGTGTATGATTCGTGTCAGGGATTATGTCGAGTGTAGTGTTTTGATTGTGTCACTTATCCGCCGGGGTGTTATCGCGTAACGGAATCCACCAACGGCTATCTAGAAATTCCGCTTTCGAACGGATTCGCGAATACTTTGATTGATTCGCCTCGACGAATTAAGGTAAATTCTCCAATAGTATTATGTGGCTCGACTTTGTTAAATTATACGACAATATGACAGGAAATGTTTCATCGGCTGCGGCAATGCTCGGGCGATAAAATGAATCCGAGATTTGTCTCGTTGTTCGGCGGCGACAATGCGCAAGGAACAACGAGCTCGTTTTTAATACTCTAACCCTTTCGCGATACTTCGTCCAGGCGATATACCGTTGCGTTCTACGCGATTCGACTGCTATATTGCTCGTCCACGGAAATTGCGTGAATCGTGGTTCACGCCGCACTCGGAACGGAAATTTAACGGTACTAGCTCGTTGGGCTATCGTGCGGGTGCGGCGTCTCTTTATCCCGAACCGAGTGACTTTCTCGAACGATTTACGAATTTACTTTTTCAAATACGAAGACTCGCGAGTTGGGCTATCCCGACAATATTCGTGATCTACTTTTTTATTTCGGATAACGTTTGTACGAGTTTTACCAGAAATTGCTTTATTCGACTAAATTCATCCGTTGGGCTATCGCGGTAGTTATAGTTTCGTTAATGCTAATTTCAGGGAGTATTGGCTGTACCCAAGGAGTCGTCACGATAGGCCAGTGCTAGATGGGGTTCGATCTGACAAGGAGTGTAGATAGGAAAATGATTCAGAATATAATGAACGAGTTTCTGCGTGTCGCGGGCTTATATACGCCTCGAGAGTCCCGTTATTCCCGTCAACTATCGTCCGATTTGTGACGTCGGTGCAACGCAAAAATTCTCTTAACTTGGTGTCGCGCGACGCGTTGCAACCGATCATTTTTCTTAAGTTTAAATTCAAGATTCGCTCTAACGGCGAATTTTCCTTATTGCCGCCAGTCGCGGACCGATTTGCGAGAGTGGACGGGGTCTATCGTCTCTCGTCTGCTCGCGCTCGATCGCGTACTCGCGGTGTTGCGGGTCGATGCGTCGGTATCGAAGATCGCGGCCTTTCCGTCGTACATTTGACGAGTATTTGAGCGGGTGGCGTGCTCGTTTCGTTAGAATATGTAGCAACTAACAGCGAAGCCCGTTGTGGCGACGCGCGCGCCATGACGCAACGTTACGATAAACGTCGACGATGTAGACGAATGACATATAGACTTGGGACATTTATAATCGTTTGGACGCTGTGAAATTTTCTGTTCCGATATCTCATAATCGGCTGAACCGATTTAATAGTGAATAGGCGCGTTTCGAAGGTTGACCCCAAATTACATTATAAAAGTGCCCATTAAAATTCGATACATTGTATGATTCCTAAGATATATCGATCGAAAGTTGCACGCAGTATACATTCCTGGCATATTGCTGTAGAATATACACTGTAACGCGTCACGCCACGAAAGTTTTTTTTTTTTTTCGGTACTTGGTGTCGAGGTGCTGCCGTGCCTCTTGATTTGTGGTATCGGACCCGAGTTGGTAAAACATGTGGGAGTACTCTGTAAATTCTGCTAAGTATTTTCGAGAATTAATAATATCGACCAAGACTGCCTCGACGAAAGATAACGCCTTTCTTCTCAACATTGTTGCCCTTTTTAGGCACTCACTATAACAATAGGCAATGAGTGCCTATTAAAATGACCATCCATTGCTCTTCGGAGTATGTCGAAGGGGTTACTCCGCAGCGCATACTCCAAAATTTTTTATTTTTCACCATTTGCTTCGGTGTATCTCCAACATCATGCGTAGTTACGTTGAAGTGACTGCGATGAATAGAAATATTTTTTCTTGCCTGCGGTGCAATGAAAACAACTTTTTGGCTGAATTTTTCTTCTCGGACGTCCGTATCACACTGTAACTTTAGATGGTGCGAACCAATTTTGTTCTCCTTCGCAGGGTTTTTTTATTACATTATTTCCAGTATGCACATTACTTTTAAAACCAATCTAAGACCTTTAAGTATTTTTTCTATAAAATTATTGGCCACAATTTGCATTTGCCTTTGGTCAAGTGTCCGTACGGTGCCATCATAATGAACTGTACGAACCAATTTTTTTCTCCTTCGCAGCATCATTTTGTTTTATCAAAAGCACTATGCACAGGAAATTTAGAGACAATCCTCTCTAACTATTTATTCATCACAATTTTCCATAAAAAAATGATTTTCTCACATCTGATGTCCGTACGGTGCTCCAATTAAGAATCCTGGAAACCAATTCTTTTCTCTCTCGCAACAATATTTCATTGCATCGAAAGTACTATGCACAACAAATTTTGAGTCATTCTGACAAATATAATTTTAATTATAAAATAATTCAAAAACAGTGGTTATGACAAGATTTGCTTTCAAGGTTATGTTATTTAGATTTGCCAAAAATCCATTTTTCATCATGTTAAAAAAAAAAAACTTTGGTTGTGAAAAATAAAACACGAAATATCATACACAGATTCACAAATGTTTGCGTTTTTTATTTCAAAAATAATATATTATCACCGAAAATCATTCGCAATATTTTACCATATTTTATTCACATTCGTAATAAAAATGATAAATTTCACGTATTCACTGAAAAAATTGGTAGTAAACTCACAAAAAAGATTCATCGAATATCCAAAATAATTACAATTTCCCAAATAGAACTAAAAAAATCGCGAGTATATATTTTTTCGTTTTATTCTATCTGTCAAACTTTGGAAGCAAATGACAATTTCGTAGCAGACCATACACAGATGCTCATACGTCGCGGCGCGCGTACTCTGTGGCCAGATGATTTTCAAATAAAAAAAAATCGACATCTCGTTTCAATCTTTGTTTCTATTTTACGTAAATATAAATGGATTCTACGCGGTATAGCGCAAATAAAAAGTGTGCAATCATAAAAAAAAAGAATTTTCTATCCTTCAACCGTCGAAGATTCATCGCAGCCGTAATCTTTGTCAATTATGTTCACCCGATTTATTCGTTTACACTTGATAAGAAAACTGCTAATGATTATTCTATCGTTTTTTTTTTTTTTTCAAATTTTTTCAAATTTTCGTCGAAATACGAATATCTTTCATATGGTCACGTCTTGAAAAGTTTGTTTTCGCAAAAAAAAAAAAACAATTGTACTCTTAAAGAACAATTATAAACAATTATTTATCAAGAAAGTAAGAAACACTTAATTTGTCGATTTTACGAGTTATTCCATACCGAGAAACTTATCCTCGTTTGTAATTAAATAAAATTTAAAAAAATACGATATGATATGATGCTAAATTTGATATTTTTAAGCGACGATAAATATCAATAAAATTTCATTGAAAAACGAAAAAAATTATCGAATTTCTCAAACTTCTCGTCTCCAATACTTGTCTGTTCTACAGAGACAATAACGAGCTGATTCCATGTATTACGAAGAAGAAAAAAATATATCTCAAATGGTAGAAATGAAATTTGTTATAAGAGGACTGTCAAAGAGCCTTCAAAGTCGAATTTTTCAAGAATTTCATCAATTTGTAAAAAAATATTTCGGAGCTATCCAAGATGACAAATTTTTTATTCGAGTAACGTACTACTTCCTCTTCAATACAAGGCAGGAACCAAAACGATATATTTTTTCGTTCTCGAGATAGCATTTTTTTGCAGCATCCATAAATATCGACAAAATTACATTGAAAATCACAAAGAATAGCAAATTTCTTGAACTTTTCTTCTACAATGATTTGGTTTCCTACAGATACAATGACGAACTGACTCCATCAATTATGGGGAAGAAAAAAAACACTGAAGGGGACGGATTTAAAGGGGATATTTGGCCTGAATGCTAAATGTTAATCGTATTGGTGTCGGTACATGTTTTGTGTGTTTTATATTCATTAAATCTGGTCATAAGTTTTAAGCCAATAAAACGACTTTACTAGACATGATTGGAATCGTTAAATTAATTTGATCAACTTCTACGTGGTGCAATTCGTTATATTTGTCTCGTGTCTCAATATTTGACAATTTATCGTCAAACAAAAAGGAAATATCCGTCGTGAATATTAATAATCAATTGGTACAAAAAAGAAATATTTTTATTCGACGAAGGTTAAACACTATGAATTAATTTACGTAACTGATAAATGTTTTTCCCTCATACGTATTTTCGAAAAGAAACGCAGAGCGCGACGTATAAACATACTTCATCCGTAGCGCATAGCGCGATGTGTAAATACGTGCACCCCCGTGAGTGCCTTAAAAAATGTCCCCTCGGGACATTTTTCGGGGGGTTTGGGGGGCGGAGCCCACCAACAAGAGCATCTGCGCCCGCAGGGCGCTGAGACGCTTGTTTGCTATTGAATGCAATAGCATTCAATAAAAAAAAACCATTGCTCGTCGATTGTTATCGTAAAATGATGTGTAATAAAGAAGAAGTAAAATAAATAATATATACATGTGTAAATGATTAATTCATAATATATTTCATTTTGTTGTACCATTATTTATGCAAATTTAATGCTATGTTAGAAAAACGATGGTCTACACACCGAAATCGATGCCGGAGCATCAGAGTTCGAAGCACGCGTTTCTATTCGACAATTGGAGTTAAAATAATTCATGAAAAATATTACAACATTTGTTTTTAATTGATTAGTCGATATCCATTGTTTTTTTCTCGATTGTATTCTCATATTTATCTATGCCACAATCTGTTCACGGGATCCAAAGCAACATCAAAGCCTGTAACAGAAATTACATTTTACGTTGTTCCGAATAGTTTGTTATTTTTCATTAATCATAAAAATAATAAAATAAAAAAATGATTAATAATAATAATAATGCAATAAGAATATTATTTATTTGTCTCTTGATTTGACATGTTTATGAAGTATTGTAAATAAAAACTTTTCGTGACGCTTACAACTGTTGACGACAATTTCCATATTGGTCCGCCCGCGTACCCTGCGGGCAGGGAGCTGAAACGGCTCCACCTCCACCGCACCCATGGGGACAGTCCCTGGAAGAGGAATTCATTCCGATATGTTGTCTCGATCTGTGATTCTAGATTTTGTTTAGAAGTGATTTTCTAACGCTATTAATGTTATAAGATTTTTTTGAAACGTACTGAGGATCTATGCATCGTCCACCTATACTCATTGTCCCCGTAGGGCAAGGGTCTTCTTTTGTACTGTCTACTACTAATCTAGCAGTTCCAAAGTCCGAATTTATTACACTGCCACTGAAAGAAGAAATTCGAAGAAGTTTTAAGTTTATGCAGGTTGTCAACGCTCAAGAAGTCACAGATAATTATTATCACCACGATAAAACAAATCTCGTTTTTTTATTTCTTTTATCCCGAATCTATGAGGAAAATCTTTTTTTTTACCTTACCTATCCGAAATCTCGAAAATGTTGGATGATGATTTTGATAGTCGTCTAGGATCTCGGAAGCATAGACCGCCGATATTCATCAGCCCTATAGGGCAACTCTGTAACCGGGCATTTCCAAAGTCCGAAACAATTTCGCTGGCACGAGAAAAAAACATCGAAAGAGATTCCAGCTTATGCAGATTGTTGACATTCATTGAATCACAGATAGTCACTCAGTAGACGAAGATAAAAAATGAAGAATTTATGAGCAAATTTACATTGCATCTTTTTTGATGACTAGACAATCACCGGAATCAATCAATGATCAAACATTTGAATGGTTATCACGCAAGTAGACTTATTCGAAAAAAATAAATTTTTGGAAATTATAACTTCCAAAACTTATAAAATTTTGAACTGTTCAATTGATGTTCTTCTGATCAAATTCTAGTATTCCTTTTAATCTGTTCGATATTCATGCGTACTTTACCGCAACAGTTAAGCATTTAGGAATACTGAATTGTGATAGCTATTTTTTCTGAAATTCAAAAAAGTACAAAGCTTCATAAAATTTGAATGGTTTGTTGGATTCTTATCGAACGTATTCGAGGTCGCCAGTCTGATGCATGTACAACTTTTTGGCTCGATAGTTCGGAAATTGTTCGGATTATAGTGCACATAGAGGTTTTTTAAAATAGTTCAAAATCCTGTAGACTATAAATAAATGGACATATAACACTAAAATTCAAAAGAAACAATGTGCAATAACGTGTTCATATACCTAGAAAATGTGGGGTACGGATGTATCAATTTGTTAAGATTGACCCGCACAGATACACATACGACCCGATATTTTTGCTAAATACGTTTTTTGGACTCTTACAACAATCCGCATATATTTTTATTTGAATCTAGCAAGTTTTCAGTAGTTGTCTAGTAGTTTTCATCAAACCAAAGCTTTATCTATGAAAAAGCAAAAAAGTGTAATCTCGTGCGACACCAATTGAATATTGATCTTCGTTTTCTTATTTTTTTTGTGGAAAGATTAATATTATTTATTATTATTGCTTATTGTTCATTAACTAATTTCTTTATTTGTTGTTTGCCTGTGTTGTTGTTTCACTCGTTGTTTCAATTATTAACGAAATAAGCATGCTCCGATGGGTGTGGAACTAACATTCTTAAAGATGTGCAACATTGAAAATGCAAGGAGGCGGTTTTAATAATTACCTAGGATTAAGGCATTTTCCGTCTTTATCCAGTATTCCTGTAGGGCAGTTGCTTAATATATCGATCTCGATGTCCGAGTTCATTTCATTGGCACTAAAAAAATTAAAGGGGATATGAGATTATGTAGATTGTCGAGACTTAATACATCACAGATATACGATAGCAAATAGAATACTCATTGCAGGTGCGAAAAAGAACTACTATGTTTAGTTCTGTGCAACACGGATTGGATTTTGATATCGGTTTCCTGTTATTTGCGTTTTTTCGACAAGTATAAAGTTGTTTTAATTCTTACGGAAAGGGAACGCATACGCGGCCGAAATCCGGGACATCGACACAAACTTGCGCGGCATCCATTGTTTCGTAGAGATCTAGCGTTATTACAGTCAGATATAAAAAGGTGTAAATTCTGTTGAAGATTTTCATGACTCTGATTATAATTTCAACACCGCCGACTTTCGAGCAAGAAATTAGTTTTATGATGCTACAATCGGAATAGCCACTTATCGTCGTTTTTACAAAACTTTTTCTTTCGATTTAACTACAAGTAATTTGCATCACCGAAGAGAATCAATTTGTGCCGAGATCCAGTGAGACGGCCCGTATTTATAGCCGCCTCTATGAGCATATGCTCGCGTATCGCGCTTAAGGTTGCGCTTACATCACAATGCAGTTACACAACTCGCATCAGTGGAAAAACAATCAAATTAATTATCCGAGAAACATACGGCCATTCTTCGCGAAAGCGTCGATTTACATCGCAATAAATTATTCAATGGCAATATTTATAATGTAATATGATAATGTATAAATTGTCATATACAGACCAGGGAAGCTCTATAATATTTTGCTTGTCCGGGAGATTAATAATTAGTCGATCTATATTAAAAAATAAACTAGAAAAAATGTTGTTCCTTTTAAAGGTTCTACATTTGTATTATTTTTCATAGAACAGAATAATGAAACAAAAACTTTTTCGCATACGATCTTTTCGGAAGTGATCTTTTACAACGTTTGCATGAGAAGTGCTATTTCTTGTACCTGCTGAGAGTGATGTAAGTGGTGCTTTATAGCAAGGTATAGTGTAATAGATAAGGTGCATACCCATATTGGCCGATTTAATGTTGAAGTACTGGCCGGCACAGAAGTAGCATTTATTTTTCACTTAATACAAAAAAAGATTATGTGATACTCGTATGCACAAAGAGACCTCTGACGACGGTTGTGAAGTAGACGGTCCTCACCTCGCGGACTATACTAGTTAGTCGATTCTGGATCCATGTGTGTGCGTGTAACACAGACGCGGGCCACACGGACAGCACGAAGACGCACTTCGAAGCTTCTAAAAGCATCTCGAAGATTCCGGAAGATCTATGCGAGAGTGCATCAGAAAAAAGAAGTGTTTGTGGAATGCAGGACGGGTTATGCGGGTCTTTTTCGCGACGTTACGCAATAGTTGAACGTTTCCAAAATTCATGCGTGATGCTGTTCGCTGGCTCAAGATATTTGTTTTTCGTCAAGGCCAACTGAATCATGCAAATAAAACAGATGCGTATCAAGAAACTCGGCAAAGTCTCGCGTCGAGTATATTTGCGCGTAACTCGTCACAGAGATCTATATGCGAGACCTCGCGTTGCGCGTATACGTTTTGTCTTCGACACGCTTTAATCTATTAAATACGATGTAAAACAAAAAAATTAAAAAGTCTTTTATTATATAATTATGCTTCTAGCTTGCAATTGAACCTAATTTTAAGATGATCGATGCCCTCGTTGTTGAGATGCATGGATTTCGTTTTTCTACACACTGAGATCGGGTATCTCGGGTAGAGTCGAGATCATGACCAGAATCGTCGCTCCGGCGGACGGGCCCGAAGTTAACTGAACTCACCCGAACGCTCCACACACCTAGCAGAGTCGGTGGCATAAATATATATACACTAGCAGGTTGTCGTGGCTCGCGCTTCGCGCGCGAGCATTGAACTACCTTGGAGCTGCCTAAGTAAACGGTTGCATACGCAGTATCAGTGAATATTTAACAACAAACGAAAAAATATCGATGTTATGCTACAATTGATAGGTTTTTATTTGCTGATTTTTGGCAAAATTCGGTCGTAATTGAGTCATATACTTTGAGTCGAGAATTTGTTTTCGAGATGCACCATGGGAAGGTAAACCAACAAAGCATCTCATTTGAATTTGAGATTGATTACGTAGCGAGTTTTAAAACTACTACGTGACCATTCTTGAATTAAGATAGCAATGGAAAATCATAAAGTACATTGAATTTCAATTTCATTTTTGCTAAACAAATTTATAAATTTCAATCACGAACACGATTTAGAAAAGTCATAATCATAATTCACAATTGCCGCCCTATTGGAGAACTTCTGTGTATACAGTATTGGATGTTTTACTTCCAGGTGCGTGAATGATTAACTTTTTTTCGAAACTTACGCGAGAGCATCCTACATATAGTTGACCTTGTGAAAAAAATTCATTGTGTAAATCAATACCGGCAACTTCAAAAATTTCACCTTGTGATTTGTTGATTGTCTTCGCAAAACATAGTTTGACTTCATTGGATTCATTTGAATTCGAATGGGTAATTTGCTGGTTTCATTCGTATGCGTGCTATTAACACATGTTCGACGATTGTATTACCAGTAATAATTTCAGCTTCTAATATATAATATCTAATGGAGGGTTGAGAGAATTTAGAAATTGAATGGGATAGTTTGTTACTTGCTGCATTTCCGTGACTATCGATCGACTGATACATTTTCTCACGCGTACCGTAATCCTTGAGTATCAATTCGGTGATGTAACTGACTCTATCATTTTTCAGCACAAGAATAGCGCGTTCTCGAAACCAAGAGCCCTTATGTTTGAAAGTGACGATATATTCGAATAGACTTTTGAAATTAATTTTGTCAGATTAGGTACCACGGTCGCTAATTTTGAATTAATATTACTTTCCCCATTTTGTTCATGGTACGTTCCATTGCCAACTTGCAGTAGGGTATCAGAAAACGCAGCTGCTCGCGCGTTACGTTTTAAATAAACTCGCATGTTTGTTATTAGAGTAAAAATGTCGACAGACTCCCACAAAAAAGATGATTTCACACACGCGTTAATGGCGTCGGCTTTACTATCTCTCGGTATTACAGGAAGAGTTTGTCGAAAGTCTCTTGCAAATACCATCGTTATGCCTCCCATAGGTTGTTCATTAATTCGATTATGCTTGAGTGTACGTTTCCATCGAAGTCTTATGAGCCACTGTGCATTCGTCCCAAACGATGAGTGAACAATTTTGCAATGATTTAGCCTTCACACTTTGTTTAGAAATATTACAAACAGAAGTATTATTGTTGATTTGTAATGGTAATTTAAAAACGGCGTGAGCTTTTTTTCATTAAGTAACAATGTTGCCCGATGCCCGATCAGCCCAACAGCAAGATCGAAAAATATTGCTGAAGCGAGAACTCAAAAATACTGTGGATAGTGGCGGTGGGATTGGGAAAAAGTATGTAGATATAGAGAAACTTTCACGACACGTTGAGATAGACTGAAGAAGAGCCTTTATTCGTATTAACGCGTGCGAATCGTGTCGATGATGTTGTGACACTGACCGCTGGTCAAGAGCTCTCGCCGTTCGGACGAGAGCGAGTATGATTGCGGTTGTATGTACAGGTGTTATTATGTGAATGTGTGTGTTTGTGAAATAAAGGAAATGTAACGATTTAAGTTCGAGAACGTTCGCGTGAAATATAACGGTGAGACCGATAGCTCTGAATTTAAAAATGCCACGAGAGCTACGCTTTTGACGAAACAATTGCCCTCAGATCGAACTTTCGACAATAACAATTTTATTAAAAATCTTTTTCCCGTACCACCGGTTACAAAAAAAAGAACAAACGGCTCTCGTTCCTCTGTACACTTAGCAAAATTTTGATGTAAACAGTTTTTTGATCGTCTACTAATAAACATTCACGCACGTGTACATAATTTAATAATTCTGTGGTGTTATAAGAAGTTTCTTGGAGATATTCTCTACTTAAATAAACATTGTTGTTGGTATGGGTTGGTGAAGGTAATCCGAAGGCGGTCATTTTTAGGCACTCACTATGACAATAGGCAAAGAGGGCCTATTAAAATGACCATCCGTTGCTCTTCGGAGTCTGTCGAAGGGGTTACTCCGCAGCGCATACTCCAAAAATTTTTATTTTTCACCATTTGCTTCGGTGTATCTCCAACATCATGCGTAGTTACTTTGAAGTGACGGCGATGAATAGAAATATTTTTTTTAGCCTGCGGTGCAATGAAAACATCTTTTTGGCTGAATTTTTCTTCTCGGACGTCCGTATCACACTGTAACTTTAGATGGTGCGAACCAATTTTGTTCTCCTTTGCAGGATTTTTTTATTACATTATTTCCAGTATGCACATTACTTTTAAAACCAATCTAAGACCTTTAAGTATTTTTTCTAAAAAATTATTGGCCACAATTTGCATTTGCCTTCGGTCAAATGTCCGCACGGTGCCGTCATAATGAACTCTACGAACCAATTTTTTTCTCCTTCGCAGCATCATTTTATTTTATCAAAAGCACTGCGCACAGCAAATTTAAAGACAATTCTACATCTCTAACTATTTATTCATCACAATTTTCCATAAACAATGATTTTCTCACATCTGATGTCCGTACGGTGCTCCTATTAAGAATCCTGGAAACCAATTCTTTTCTCTTTCGCAACAATATTTCATTACATCGAAAGCACTATGCACAACAAATTTTGAGTCATTCTGACAAATATAATTTTAATTATAAAATAATTCAAAAACAGTGGTTATAACAAGATTTGCTTTAAAGGTTATGTTATTTAGATTTGCCAAAAATCCATTTTTCATCATGTTAGAAAAAAAACTTCGGTTGTGAAAAATAAAACACGAAATATCATACACAGATTCACAAATGTTTGCGTTTTTTATTTCGAAAATAATATATTATCACTGAAAATGATTCGCATTATTTTACCATATTTTATTCACATTCGTATTAAAAATGATAAATTTCACGTATTCACTGAAAAAATTGGTAGTAAACTCACAAAAAAGATTCATCGCATATCCAAAATAATTACAATTTCCCAAATAGAACTAAAAAAAATCGCGAGAATATATTTTTTCGTTTTATTCTACCTGCAAACTTTGGAAGCAGATGAAAATTTCGTAGCAGACGATACACAGATGGTCATACGTCGCGGCGCGCGTACTCTGTGGCCGGATGATTTACAAATAAAAAAAAATCGACA